>VWZG01004637.1:6094-20218 GCA_013396735.1 Grallaria varia
AAATAATGTTTAATCTGTTTTTTTTTAAGTCATTACTCAAGAATGTGAAAACTTTATAAATTTCAGATTAAAAGTCCTATGGTTTTGATTTTTCACTCTTGAAAATAGCTTGATTTCATGGACTTTGGAAAAGAGCATTAACAGATTTAACACACTGTAAATCATCAGTAGGCTTTAAGAAGATCAGCAATAAATTGTACTAGTGGGCTTCCTAAGCACTTCAAAGGCTTCATATCCTGACAAACATGATCATGGGTAGCAGACCTTGTGGATGTATAAAGCTGTGGGATTAGAAAAATGCATTTAAAAGCAGTTGAGAATTTCTTCACAAAACACACTTTTTATGTGCACAGGATACCTCTGGCAAAGGATATTTCAAATGCTTGTTCCTCTAAGACTAAACTTTAGATATTTACTTCATATCTAATTTAAATATTTCTTCCTGAAAATGTTTTTATAGTGTATAATTGATCATAGCCCTTTAGGAAAAAAAATATACTAGAACCATCTTTCTTATCTATAGCTCTCTTAGATTCCTGTTTTCTAGATGAAACAAACCATACTCCTTTTAGTGTTTTCCTGTGAGCTCAGTATCTCACTCTTCCAGCATTTAAATCACTTGGACAGCATATGAGGCTTCATTAGGACTTTATTGAGAGGAATAGTTTCTTTGCATCTCTTGCACAGGACATTCTTGGCAATATATAAAAGAATTGTTATTATTGTAGTTTTCAGTTGTGACCCACGATCCTCCCAGATCCTTTTCTGACAAGTTTCTGTGTTTCTTCATAGCCAAGTATTTTAGATTATTTTAGATTATTTAGACTCGTACATTTTATTTTCTCTTCTGAAATACAGTCATATGCTCTCCACTTGGATTTCACATTGCTTCTTGCAAAGATTTTTGCCTTTTTGTCATGACCATTCTGAACCCGCAGCCTCTCCTTTAAAATATTCAAAGTCTGGTGCAGTGTGTTATTTGCTACAGTTTTTGTGAATGCATTTTCCATTTTCTCAGAAAATTGTTCTGTTATTCAAGGGCAACGGAGTAGAATAGGCTCTGGAGAGGATCTCAATTGGAAACCACCTGCAGTGCCCTGACAATGTAATGATGTATAAGCTTATGCACATTGCTTTGAGACTCTAGTTTGTTTCCTGTTTGTTTGTTTAGACAGGGTTTCCCTAATTTATGAGGTGTTTATGAGTGGAAGGCATAAAAATCTTTGTAAATACCTGATCTGTTAACTGGGACATTTGTTTACATAAAGAAGAAAACAACTGGTTTGGCATTTTTGTCCTTGTCAAATCTATGTCATCATCTTATTTCCTAGGTGTTAAAAAAGTCTGTAATAATTTCAGTCACCATTGTTTCATTTTCTGAAAACAGACTGATTAGGGTTTCATTTGCACATCTCTGTCTTTTCCATACCAGTTAAAGATAAGGTAAAATATTAGATGTTCTTTAATCTCTCTTATACTCTGATGTGTGCTTCAAGGTATCTATGAATTGTCTAGAGACAAAAAGGGAATAGATTACACAGTATTTAGATACTTTAAATGTTCCCAGAGAACCACTGGATTTCTTTTGAGTATCTTTAAAATACAGCCCAAATAATTTCGAAATAACTTTCCAAATCTCAATTCAATTGAAAAACAGTAGGAAAAACAAAAAAAGAAACATCAGCTTTTAGTGTATGTTCTATTGCTTGTTATTTTTGGTTCATATTTAAACAGCAGATCTTAATTTCCTTCTGTTACTTTCTTTTCTTGTTTCTTTATATACCTTCCCAGTTATAACTGGTTTTGTGTTTGCCTTACTCGTTTTATTCAGTGTTTGTGCCCTCTTTTAAACTCATGCTTAATTATGAAATTTGTCCTAATTTTCCTGTTTACGATATTTTAGATTATTTATCATATTTCTTGCAGCCCTATTCTTCTCGTACTGCTTCTTACTTCCCCTGCATGTTAGGCTAGCTTTCCTTTTAGTACTATATTTACCATTAACCATCAATTCTTATGTATTTTTTCCTTTCTTGGGAAAAGAGGTAAAAGAGTTCCTCAAGGAACTCAAACTGCCACTTATCTTAATATATTGAGGTCTGGGTTTTTTTTAAGTCCATTGTTCTTGAGTCAGGCAAAATCTTTGGAACAGTCCTTTCCATAGGAGTATTGTTATTCTGACATTGTGTATTATTATTATGACTTTTTTTTTACAGTCTAGCAGTTGTTAAAAATATCCTTTTTTTTCTTCTTATGAAAACATATTATTCAAAGAAATATTAGAATCTGAGTCTGAAAATTAAAGGCATTCCTACTAGAAAGAAAGAGATGTCATAAAATAGCATATTGTGGGCCTAATTCTTATTTTCATTCCTCCTATGAATATTTCAATGACATAATAAATGCTGAGAATTCAGAAAATTTTTCATTGTACCTCCTTTTATCACCACAGAAAAATGTTCTTAAAGGAATTTATTCCTTTCATTTAAGCTGTCTATTCCTAGGCACAGGGTAGCAACTTTGAAGTTTTATCGCAAGTACTTTTCAAAGAATATTTTCAAGTGTTGCTTATAAAAGGAGTGGCCAAAGAAAGGAGGAGCGGCTTTGGTTTACAGTGACTCCTGCAGGGCAGTGAGAAGCTGTTGCCAGAGCTCAAAAGAAGCATTCCAGTCATGTGAGGTGAAGAGGGTCCCTTGACTGGGGAATCATCTTGTCTGTCACCAAACTGAAAATGTCTAATAAATGTCTTCAGATGAAAGTTAATGTTTTATAGCACCATGGAACAATACAAAATCCACAGTGAATCGTTCAGATTGAGATTGTGCTATTTCAATAAACTTTAAAACAAATTGTTTTCTTTTTTTATTTTCTTCTTTATTTTCAAATAGAAACTTGACTTTCCTGATCACAATGCTCTCAGGCACATGTGGTTCCTGGGGCCAGGGGTTGGACTAGATGAGATTTATCCAACGTAAGAATATCCTTCCAGCTCAGGATATTCTGTGATAACTCAGGTGATGCAAAGGATAAAGCTGGTAATTCAATGACATGAAGTGGCACTGTTTGACATCTCCATCCATGACTCCCTAACACAGGTATGTTCTTTAACAACTTATATGTACAAGCCAGTGCTGACTGAAAAAGCAGTTTTTTTCTGGCATCACAGCTTCCATTTTCATCTCTTATTACTACAATAACTGTAAAGAGCTATTCAATAGTATTATCCAAGTTTTTAATGATGTTTGGCTAAATTGTGAAACTTGTTCCCAAGACGTCTCTGAAGTTGGAATTCATTCTATGATAGTGTCATTCTATCATAATAAATTTAACAGGAGCTATAATCTCAGTGCTTCAGGTTTTGGCTGATATTTAAATATAGAAAGCTAAATGAGCTTTTAACAGGGACAGAAGATGCTGGATTTTTTTTATTTGTTTATTTTGTTTTGATTTTTTTTTCATAAACAGACTTTCTTGCACATTTCTCTTTAATATCAATATATGTTATGGAGAGGATAGTATTATAAACAGACTATATATGTGAGAGGAATCTGCTCTTGATTCACAAGGAAGCGGAAACTTTGTGAGTTTTAAAAGTACATTATTAATCTAAAAGAATCTGTAGTAGATTTGAAAACCATACAATTATGTGATCTAAGTCTACTGAGCTCAATAGGAGTTTTGCCATTTTAAAAATGAGGCTAAATGCTCAGCTACATTTTGTTACTAGGAAATTAGTCTTGCATAGTGTTAGGTCCCTTTTTGTGAACAATGTTTTTATGAAACTGCTTTTTATGCACCTGCTCTGCTGCATTAACATGGTACTCTTTGTTCAGTAAGCAAGCACCAAATATGTACATTGCAGTGAGAGAATCAGCAGATCTGATGATCCTCTGCACGAGGCGGGTGAGCTGGCACTTTTGAGATGAGGAGGTTCTCCCTCATAGAAGACATGTGGAATGTAGTCTGCAGAAGGTTTCAGTTTTACCCACAAAGTACAATGATTGTATTTTTTTAAGTGGAGTTAATCTATTTTGTTGGAAACTGCTGTCCACAAGCAATGAGAAAAGAGACCTTTGTGAAACTGTGGCTATAATCTCAGGAAAAAATATTACACGAGTGTCTTTTTTATCTGCTATATTATTAAAGTTATCGTACTTTCTAAAAATGCCTCTGAACAGTCGTTATTTTCTTAGTAGTATGGAGAGTTCTACCTAAATAATTAAAAACAATTATTTTTAGGGAAAGTTTTAAATTTTTACATGGAGCTATAGTGTTTGGACTTGGAGTTCTGATTTGTCTCAAGAAGGGCTGTGTAGAACTATTCCTTAGGAATGCAGGTACCAGAAAGTCTCTGTAAAAATCTATTTATTGTCACTAATGTGAATGGTAGGAAAAACATATCAGATTTCCAGCAACTTTGAGTACCTAAAAACATGTCAGACTTTATTTGGATGTGTCCCTTAAAAGGGTTTATTGATTTTTCCATGCCATTTGAGCTAGACAATCCAATATGCTCACTCTGCCTAACCTTATAATTATCTTTTTTAGACAGAAACATAGTGTTTTGTGTCAAATTTTATCATTTTTTCTTCATCCTTCTTTAATATCTTCTTTATATCATAATTCCTGCAAATATGTAATGCTAATTTAGATCTATATTTTCAAGGGCAGACTCCTTCTAAAATGAAAGAATACCTATGCAATTTTATCACACTAAAGGAATCTGTTTTAAAAGTTGATTTACCTCTGTATTTTTTTAAACACTACTGATTAAGGCCAACCTTAACAGAAGCTAGAATTAAAAAAAAAAAAAAAAAAAAAAAAGTTCAGTTTTTATTGGAAAAACTGAGCCAAATAAAAAAAATTTCAAATAGCCAANCTTAACAGAAGCTAGAATTAAAAAAAAAAAAAAAAAAGACAGTTCAGTTTTTATTGGAAAAACTGAGCCAAATAACAAATATTTCAAATAGCCAATTAGTGTTTGCATTCATTATGTACATCATTGCTGCTTTTCAAAATGATTATTTAGAAGGCGATCTGTTCTGGTTTCATCTGGGATAGAGTCAATTTTCTTCTGAGTAACTGGTACAGCGCTGTATTTTGAATTTAGTGTCAGAATGGTGTTTGTGAAACACTGATGGTTTTGTTTGTTGCTGAGTAGTATTTATACTGAGTTTCAAACTTTTCAGCTTCTCACCCCACCCAGCCAGGAGGCTGGCAGTGCACAGGAGGCAGAGATCGTGCACAGGACAGCTTGATTTCTGGAGTGTTACTCTCAAAACTCAGAACATAATTTAGTGTTATTTCTTTTACTTATTACGTATTTTTATTCACTAGGTGAGAATGCTTAATAAAGTGCTAGATGCATTTTTGCTGAAACTTGTGAGACACTGATTGGAAAGGATGCTGCATCATCAGATCTAGAATATTCTGTTTTGTTGTTTGTTTGTTTGTTTGTTTGTTTTTCGTCCAGGTGACCGTGAATTAATAACACAGTTAAGCGAGGAAGTGAAGTGCGTAATGAACACCATATTATTTTAAGCGAGACTAAAGCTGAGATTAGCAAAATACAGATTTTCTGTCTCATGGGAAATTCTGGTCTTTTCAGGATGGAAATAACTATTTTTAAGTAGGATTACAGAGTCACTCATTTTGTGTTTTTGCAATGACCTAAACCAGTCAGCTCATTTTCAGCTGCCATTTATCATTATTATTTATGTAGTTGTGCCTGCACCTCTGATGTGATTCTGTAGGCCAAAGAACATTAACAAAGGTGACTTGGACGCGCAGTAGTATATTGTGCTGTTTGAAGAAGAGTTCACTGTTAAAGACTAAGGAATAATTTTAGAATCCTAAGAATAGAACAAACCATTCTGCAAAGATCACATCCTCGGCACATCAAACTGTGCAATCAAAACATGATTCTTTTGATTTGTGTCCTCTGGTAAGGAAGAGGAGAAAGAATGTCAGGAAAGAATTGGATGATTATAAACAGCATCATCAAAGCTGCCGACCAGGTCTGGTGTTATGTTGTAATCATGGTGGCAGAGGATCATTTTAGGGAAGGCTCAGGTATGGTTATGTTTAGATGGAATGTCTTCCATGCAGGTAGTTCTGAAGAGCAAAATTAAAGAAAAAAACCCCAAAAATAAAACCCTTGCTCTTTCTCAAATGATCCTCTTTTGGTAATAATTGGCGAGACAAGTCAAAGAAAAGTTGTGGAACGAGTTCTGTGCTTACAGCTGGACTGTGACAAGAGAGGAAGCGCATGCTCTCCTGGTCCCAGCTTCTCTTTCTTGCCACTTGGAAGGAACAGCACTGGTAGGTGCAGGATTCTTAGGGTAAAAATGCTGTATGGTATTACCTGCCGTGTGCATGTTAAACCAGCAAATGAAATGGAAGTTGTACCTGTCAGTGTGAAAGTTATTTGATTGCCATATTCTTTGCTTGTTTCTTAAGGTTGTGATTCTCTCTTCTTGAGGCATTTATGAATAATTTGCTTTGTTGCAAAAATGGGGTTGTCTAGTTAAAAAGAATCCTGTTGCATTGTGAGAAAAATGAGCAAAGATGGTCAGAAGAATAAATTTTTACCATGGACTTTCTTAATAACAAAACAAGAAACTAATTCATTCTGTTTGGTGGGTTGGTTTTTTTCCTTGGTGCCCACAAATCTGCCCCTTGAGGTAAACAAAGGCAAGGGTTATGAATGTCTTGGAGGTGAAATCTTCAGTGTCTTAAATAAAAAACAGCAATTAATTTTTTTTCCTTCCCTCCTGTGTCTTGTTCTAGCTCTGCCTTTTTAATGTCAAGGAAATTTTCTTTGTGCCCTTCTGCTTTCTTTGTGTCAATGGTATTCTTTTGTTTCCTTTCTCCCTGATTTTGATGTCATGCCAGCCCTCCTTGTATCACTGATCCAAAGCTCACAGGGTCAGTGGTGTTAGATCTCTCTATACAGAAGTCTGTTCTGTGGAAGCTTTGAGGTTTTCAATAAGCTTTTCCTTTCTATCCAGCTAAAGTGAAGAAAAAAAAAGAAATGAGAAAGCAAAGAACAATGTTCATCACCTTTCCCCACTCCCAGAATATCCAGTAACTTCTTTGTCAGGGCACTGTATGTGACATCAGGGACCTGTGTTTCAGCTCTAAACCTGTAGGCTGCTTCCAATTACTGTTCTGCCTAATCCTTAACAGGAAGTTTGCATTTGGGCTCTCATCTTGCACCCTAAATCAACACCTTTCTGTAACAAATGTCTCTTTGCCTTTTCTGCTTTGTAACTGAATGAAAGAAGGGAAAAATAAATATGTAGGCCAGAGTCTGGATTTAGGCATGTAAAGTCTATTTAAGTTCTTACTCTCCATCTATGAATCTCCTTTTTGTAGGGAGGGGACATCAACCAGCAGCTCTGTGTTGTCAGTTTCTCCACCGCACAATGTGAATATGTTTGCCAGTTTTTTCCCCTCATCCATTTGAATCAGGACACACCAATATCCAGTTTTAAGAACAACCTATCCTTTTGAAATCAGCTCATACAGTCATTAGAAGTATTTCCATGTGAACAAATTAATATTTTCCAACAAAAGGCTTATTCAGAACAGTTCATCAGCTGTATCCCTGTCACATGGGATACTTTCTGTTTAAACTCTTATATCAGATGATAAATTAATGTTGAAACTGCTTCATGTTTGGGATCTTATGAGTTCTAACTTTTGAGTAAATAAATTTCTTTAAGCTATTTGTATGTTTTTAAAATTACCTGGAACTCACAGGATACGTTATAAGCCATGAACTGAAACGGAAACATTTTCCTCACAATTCTAAATTATCCTTGTGGGTTCTGGGCTGCTTTTCCACGTCATGCCTGGAGCATATGATATTTGAAAAAACACAACTGGGAGTTTTTGAACTACACACAAATTAACTGTTGCTAAATTAAGCTACTTTAGTTTTGAATGGGAGTCAGTAATGGCAGTAATGCTGCCAGGCCAGAGTGGCAAGACTGGCAGTGAAGTTGTTGTCGTAATCTATTTTAGTTCTTCATAACTGGGTGGGTTAATATGTTTTATAATCCATCAAATCAGCTGGCCAGTGATAGGACCCAAGGGAATGGCCTGAAGTTGTGTCAGGGGAGGTTTTGATCAGATAATATGATCCATTTGGTGGTTGGGCACTGAAACAGGGTCCCCAGGGTAGAGGTCACAGCTCCAAGCTGGCCAGAGTTTAAAAAGCATTTGGACAATGCTCTCTGGCACAGGGTGGAATTGTTTGGGCTGTTCTGTACAGGGTGAAGTGATACTTGTGGGTCCCTTCCAACTCATCATAACTGATGATTCTTTTAAAATCTTTGACAGGTTGTTTTCTATCTGTTCTTCAGAAAGGGAACAAAAGCATAAAGATAAAATAGCTCTGCAAAGCATGTTATAAAAACTGAAAAAAAAATAAATAAAATATTTTGTACATATGTCTGCTCCAGTCTCTTATTACAATAATGGGAAAGGAGATACTCCTTACTGGACTAAGACTAGTCCAGAATAATATATAGCCCTCTTATAAGACTAACCTGGGTGTCTCTGTCTGCTGCAGCTGCAGCAGAAGATGGCAGTCTTTATTCAGTGTACGGTGTCTAGAAAAAATGTTTTGACTTCAAAGGAGCGGTAAACATTCTCATCCATTAAGAAAGCCTATATGCAAATAGGAATATAGTAAATCTTTTGTAAGCATGTCATTTCTGCATTAACAGCTATGTAATAAAACAGAAACCATGTTTTGCATTATTAAAGCATCAAAAAATCAGATTATGCAGCATTGATGCTTCAGTGAGAATCATCAAGCTAAACTGTTTTGTGTTTTTTATTATGTTTATATTTTTTTGTTAATGGAAGGATGTTTAGAGGGTAAAAAGTTTACAGTCCAATAAAAATTAATAACTGATTATTTTCCCCATTTAGAGGTACTGAAAACTTTAGATGGTGTGATAGGTTTTGTATTTGTAAGGTTTGGTGATCAATACATCAGATTAGGAAACCTCCTTCTTAAAAAGAAGATAAATGAACTCGAACAGCTCCGGGTGTTTATTCTGTATACTTTAGATACATCTGCAAGTGGCAGATCTAACTAATTCTTAATGTTGATGGTGCTAGGCTGGCATATTGATATAATTAAAAATATCTTGTAATAGTATTATTACCTTATCTTGCAATAGTTTTGCATTTTGGTCTGATGTCCTTTACTATGTCTTTGCCCAAGCTGACTCAAGCAAAGATAGCATGACCCTAGAAGTAAAATAGCCTCATTTGCATTGTGACACTCTAAAAAGCCTTGTACTGCCTTGACTTTACCAGCAAAGCAGCACTAGCATGGCAGTCCCTGCCCTTCAGTGTGCACTATAAACACATCATCTCAAAACTAATTGGCTCTGCCATGAGGAAGCTATACAGGTGGAGTGCATTCAGTCAAGCAAGAGATGTGCTTGACTGATCACTCATGAATGCTGTAATTTTATTTTGAGAGACATGTCATTTTCTCTGGGTTATGGGATGAACTATAATTGCCAAGTTCATAATCAATGTTATGATGGACACTGAGTAACATGAAGCAGGGACTGAAGGGTAAAAGAAACTGTAGTGTCTGATAGCCATTTTTGAGCTGAGCAGAAATCACAGTTATGATGTCTAAAATGTCTAAATATCTGTTTAGACATTTCAGATGTCTAAATCCCCTGAATACAGGCACAATTAGTGATTTTCATTGTCAATTCAGTCATTCTAAATCTCTACTGTTCTGCTGTCCCCCTTGTCAAATACAGAAAGTGCATGACATGCTGGAACTCCTCCAGTAGTATAAATATAGACAATGTAGAGATGCTATTGTAGCTGTGTTATGGAAGTATAATGAAACAATAAACTAAATGTATAATCATCCACTTGTCATGGCTCATTGTATCACCCTTTCACTTACTCATGGGCAGTTCTTATTCCTGACATAAGGCATTTCAAGATCAGTTCAACTGCTGCGTCAAATGAAAACATGTTAGAAGCATCCTTAGTTCTTTTCCTATTTATGCCTTTAGTTGTAGCAGAAACAATCATACATTTCCTGTTGTCTGATACAGAGGGATGCTATCTCTTCACTTCTACAGTTCTTGAGATCCTTGGATGATTCTTGTGGGATCCTTCCAATTCAGGATATTCTATGATTCTATGATTAAAATTCTACTACATCATGGTTCGGATTTGGGAAGCTAACAAATTTTAGTCAAACTTATTTTCCACTGTGAAAGTGGATCTTTCTTTCTCTAATTAAATTCCTTTAGATCTTATATTTGTTATTTTAGATACACTTGAAGTTTGGATGGCCACGGTATCAGAGGAAAATAAGGACTTTTATTCCTCTGGTAAATGGGCAATTAGTTACTCTGCTGATACTGGTTCAATGCTGACAGGAGATAAATAATGCTACTTTGCTTCCATTAGTGGTTCACCAGCTGTATCTGAGGGTTAAAGGACACCAGCACAGACTATTTCCCATTGCTGAATTTGCCCCTGTAAGCACTGCTCTTTCTTTCAGCTCTCCCATACCATGTCTCAGTCACTTACCTTCCTTTTCGAGGCATAATTTGATCACCTCTTTTTNTCTTTTTTTGGTTATTATTTTTAACACTTTTTTTTTTTTTTTTTTTTTAGTCTCTGGACTGGCTTACTATCTAGAGAGTCTACCATCCCTTTGTTAATTTTCATGCAGGAATTTCTGCATTGTCCTCTTGCCTGTCCCTGTTGTTTGAAAAGAGCTTTCCAAAAGCTGTGAGTGAAACCACAGCTGTAGTTGTCTTTGAGCTTTGCCTTTCAGTTTTCTATTTCTGTGAATCATTACACACAAGTCCTTTCAACTGCACGATGAATCCTGTACCACTGTTCACTTTTATTGCTTTCTTTTCTCCCTCTTTATCAGTCTCTTACTTCAGACTAAAAACCCTTTGGAAAAACAGCCTGTCTTTTTATCCTTTTTTTTTTGTTTAGTCTCTGAACGGGAGATTTTCTCCTGGAAGATGCTCTTATGCACTATAGTATTATCTCCATTCTTATTACTGTAGATTCCTTGCACTTAAATGTGGTTAGTAAGGTTGCTTTAACACTTTCACAAAAAATGTTCATTTCATGGATTCATCTTCTTATAAATGTACACAGATGCCAATAGGAAATGGAGGTCAGGGTTCTTTTTGTTTGGAATATTACAAGTTTGCCAAATTTTATTTCATTTTTTACTTTAGAAGATTATCTCTATTTTGCAAAACACAGTATCTGTAGTATTTTATTTAGAAACAACTGAATTTTACACCATATCAAGATTATAATTTAGTTAAATAAGAAATAGACAAAAAAAAAAAAAAAGAGAACACTAGAAGATGAAATTGTGTATCAGAAAAAATAGTTCAAAATACTTCAAATTGCTTCTGCTGAAAATTTCATTCAATTCAGTTCAACCCTGAGAAATCAGGAATTTTGATGAAAGCAGATTTTTCTGTGACAGATCTATATTTTTTAATAAATTCTGCAAGCTAAGTAGACTTTGTTCTGTCACAATTAACAGAAATGAATGACAACACATCTGTTCTATGCTATATTTTTTATATTCATGGTGGCAAAGTTTTATTACATTCCTTTCACACACTAGGATTATTTTTCTACCTTGTATTGTCAAGTATCAGTGATGTTTAAGCATTCTTGACATTTGTGAAGCTCCCCTGAATGCCTGTTGACAAAAAAGCTTTGCAATACATGTTAAAAGAATACTCAGGGGAACTATCAGAATGCAGTAAATCTTATTTCAAGGCCACCCAAAATGTTTTCTATATTTGTGGCTTTAGACATTGACATTATCCAGCAGGCTATGGCAATTCCTGTTTAATTTAGTGTCCTCTTTCCTCCCAATGTGACTATAAGAATATTGACCCTTTTTTATTTCTTAATTTTTATTCTCCTCTTTTAGTCACTAATGCAAACTTTAAAGTTACCTCTGTCTACACATTTGAGTACAGGATGAAGTGCTGTGGAAAAATGCCATTTTTCAGGCTTCAGAACCTCTCAGCTTTTCTAAGGAGGTGCCTGATTAAATTGATGGACACCATAAGATTGATTTATTGCCTTATCCAAGCTACTGTTGATGGGCATGGATGTTGCAAGAAAATCCTTGGTGCTACGTGTTCCTTTACAGGCTATATATCTTTATGGAACAACCATGCTCCATGACATTTGTCATTTAGGAGGCCATCCTTTATTTACACCAGAAAATTTGGCACAGATTTCTGTACAGACAGAAATCAATGCAAAGTTTTAATTCTAAGTTTTAGAGAAATCATATGTGGCTAGAACTTTTTTTGTGACGGGAAAAACATCTATAAAAACATCCTGGCTTTAAATAGGGTTTTCACAGGTTTTATCCCCTCATGTATTTTCTTCAGTGTGAGTTGAGGGGTATGGCCATAATTCCCTCCAATACTGACCAGCCAATTTTTGCAGAGAAAGTTGAAAGTCCTTTCTGCAGCAAAAGAAATCTCCAGGAAGATGAACATGTCAGATGACAATATTCAGCCCCATTATTACAAGTACTGAGATAAGTAGGATCAGCACATGTCATCATGACGTAGTAAAAATATACTGAATTATATTTTCCAACCATCCTCAAGGCCAAGAAGTCTTAACTTCTGAGCATTGTCTTTGCTGTTTTCCTGGAAGTTAGTAGCATTTGCTGAAGTTATTCTCCACCACAGAAAAACAAGATCAAAACTGTGCGTGTGAAAAACACAGAGAAAAGACTGAAGACCATATTCTGACTGAAACCACCAGGAATGTTCTCATGATTTCACTAAAACATAAAATTTACAGAATGAACAACTTCAAGAAGAGGTCTCATGACACTAAATGGTGCCCTAAAAACTTTCTTATATAGCAAAGCAGTGAATTAAATGCAAGTATTACACTTGTACTGCTGGGCTACTAAAAGACATTCAGTGTTATTGGTAAACCACACATATTGCAAAATTTCATGTGATGGAAAGAATTAAGAGAACCACTTTATTTTGGTTACGATCTCAACAGATGGAGAACTTAGCAGAGGCTGGTAGTCCAGCCTGGAATGTGTGCACTCTGAAAGGTTATTCTAGGCAATATTCAGCAGATCTCCATAGGCTGAAACACATTTGCAGAGAGAACTAATAGAGCCAAATGCAGTGAATAAACACATTTCTAAAGAGCAACATCCATTTTTATGTACCTTTAATAAAGGTGCTGAGAGAAAAAAAACAATGCCCTTCATATGAGGGTATAACTGATTCCTGAAGATCCAACTTTCAAAATCATTTTGACCTTATGTAACATTTGAGTGCTGTTATTTAATGACTATATCAGGACAATCAGAACTGTATTTTGATTCATTCAGTTACTCTCTCAGTTGGCATCCTGGTGTTTCCCTTCATTTACTTGTTGATGGAGGGTTCCGTAGGGGGGTTCTGAATCCTCTTTCCGTTGCTGGGTGGCCAGGGTCTCTATTTCTCCACAAAGGTTTCTTAAATATTTAAAATCTCAGCTTACATCAATATGAAGGTTTATGAAGTTCCTACACTTTCTATTAGCAGAAAAGAGAGTCCATGAAATACACAGATGTTTCCTTAACTTAGAGGAGCTCTAAAATGTAGATGGTGTTAGGTAACATAACTTTCATGTATGATTATTGTGTGCCTTGTCGCTAAAGGCATGGGGAGATAAAGTAGAAGTAAAGAGAGGTCATGATACCTCGTCTACATTCATTAAGAGGGACCCACAGGTTCAGCACCAATAAAAAAATCTTCTGCTATAGCACACATGTCTTAGTTATACTGAATCCATGTAAGTCTGTTGGTATTAATGAGTGTAGTCTTTTGCAGTCAATATTCTCCAGGAATACTGAAAAGAGTGTGAGCTGGGTAACTAGAATATGATTAACAGTGCACGATGGTCAGTGATCACTAGTTTCTCTGACAAAAAAAAAGTAAAATGTCTCAAACAATCTATCTATTTTCAACGCATGTCATGTCCATATTATCTCTCAGTAACACAATAACTCCAAAATGTCAGTCATCATGGCTTGGCTTCGCG
>VWZG01004640.1:0-15201 GCA_013396735.1 Grallaria varia
TTAAGTGTGAGAAACTATATAGCGATGTTAAAATCTGCAAAAATATAAAAAATCTCAAGGCATCACTATAACTTGCATTTGAAATTACGCTTTCAGTGTCAGTCTGAATGCCTTTCTTATACTGGGACCATAAGGACCAGCATGTCCTGGTGCAAAACAGGAAATGATTTGTTGTGTTTTCTTTACTAACTTCTCTCAGGAGTAGTGTTCATCTTGTCCAAGTCCCACTTCAAGCTGAAGGTGGAAGGTCATCATCAGAAGGACAGAAGTGGAGCAACATGTGTGAAGATTAAAGGAACTGTAGAAAAAGCATAACTGAAGAAAACAGAAAGCAGCCATTCAAGTTACTGTGGGAATTTCTAGTATAAATTAAAGTAGATCAAGCTGGCAGCTCTTTTAAAAGTTTTCTGCCTTTTGAATGCTTGGCCTGCAACACTCACTTTCTGGTACTAATGGATCAATCAGATGGGAAAATTAATCCAAACAGAACTCTTAGGTCTCTTTCAACAGGGCATTCAAGCAGTGGCTTCCCTCTTCTCTTCAATCCTCGGTCTAACAACATGAAAGGCACGAGTCTTCACGAGTCTTAAGGTCAGGCCTGCACTAGATAAACAAAGGTCGTCTCTCCAGTAAACTTCAAAATAGAGCATTTCTTCCTTCTGTACTGAATATCCTTCTCCTGTATTCCAGCCCCACTCAAATGTGTGTTGCTTGCAACTTCACCTCTGTGGGACCTGCTGGCAGCCAGACACTGTAAGAAACCTGTTAGCTGTGGGAAATGGCAGAACAGAAGAAGGCTTACCAGGACTCTATAGACAGTCTTTCTTACCATTTCAGTTGGACCAAAGATGTTGTGTCAAAGGAGAAAGAAAATTAGAAGTCCAGTTCTTCTGGAATGGATGCAGTAGTACTTCATCTCTTCTTAGCGAGCACTCTGCCCTGCCTGCCTTGCTGTACCTCTCTGCTCCCTGGCACTTACATTATGTCTATCTGCACCTGCTTATTATTGCCCAAAATGTGACAAGTGTGCTCCAAGAGGCCTTTTTGATCCTGCAATACAACTTCACAAAGACTAGAAATAGCAACAGTAAAACTGATTTGACTTGTGTCAGCTAATTGGTTACCATCTCTCCAGCTGCCTAAAAACTCTCGGTTTACAGGTGCCTATTATGGTTTCTTTGAGATGACAGCCTTCTTAATGAAAGAAAAAGAATTTATGGTGTCTTGAATATGCAGCTTTGTCATGAAGAGAGAATGTTTAATAAAGTACCAATTCAGTATCTGTTTTACACCTTTTTTGGTGTTCCACAAAATTAGAATTTTAGATTGATGCTCATCCTTTGAAAGTGTTTTGTAGGTCTACCCTGTGCGTCAAATCTGAGATAACATGGAGGGTTATATCCCATGCTGCATATCAAAATAAATAAGCACTTGCTTTCAATGTATGTTCAGCTTTCAACTCCACTATTTCAATATTTTTTTTAAGAAAAGCTTGTTTGCTTGGAGGTTCATTTATACTTTCTTCAACAGTACCAGGTAACTTAATAGAAGTTGTTACTTCTTGGTATTTATCTGGCCTTGCCTTGAGAGTACAAGAACTTGTATTCATAATTCTGCATACAATTCATAGACTAGGATCTGAGAAGCCACAAAATGTGCTGTTCAGAGATTTTGTTGTGATAACACCTCAGCTATATTCCAATCTGCCACAGAAAACAGAACTTTTAGTCTGTGGTGATGAAAGACATGAAGATACCAAGTTTACACTCTGAAATTAAATTTCAGCGAAGAATGGGGCCACATATGAAAAAACAAGATAATGTCCTTTATTGGGAGCCCTGACTTGTATCACCAAAGTATTTGAAATAGGATATTTTTCTAAGTGTGCAATGAAAGTAAGTTAAAAAATAATTTAAAAAATAATTATACTGGAGAACATATAATTGTAGCAATCTACAACAACTTTTATGTGTTATTTTATCTTCTGTAATGTAAAAAGTACATTGCATTCAACTAAACCTATAATACACTATGTGCTTTCTAAGTCTTGCCACAGGAGTGCACTGTTGAATAAAAACCATGTACCATTCCTGCCTTAAATTAGAGATAATACTCCATTTCAGTGTAACCAGGGTAGAACTTCTGGAGCAGAAGCAATCACTTTGGAAAACCTCTAACAGTGGAGTCGTGTTTAACCGTACTCAAGATAAATAATAGGAGCTATGACTTGCTTATCTGAAAAAAATATTGTTCAGAATAAGTAGAGCTGATAAATATTCCAGTTTCTCTCCATACTTCTGAATTTCGGATACAATTTTTATAAAATGTCACGGAAGAGATTTACTTACATTTTAACCATAAAAAATAGCTGCAAGTTTGGATCTCCTCAAAGACAGAATGTTACACTAAATGAGCTCCTCTGCCTTCACGTTATCCCAAAGATGGCAAGAAATTTTTCACTTATTATCCACAGTGTCTTAGGTGGTTACAGAAAAGTGCATGTGGCAAGTGGATAAAAGTATACCATGAGGAAGGAATGTGAGATATGCTTGGGAAAGAATAGTCTTCCATATAAAGTTCACAAAAGACAAGATGATCTTGTAAAGGAATAGTGACAACTGTCAGACATGACCAGTATCCTCCACCTCTGATGGAATTTTTGAGTGAGTCAGCACTAGCAGGTCATGGTGGTCACAGTCAGGAATCTAAAGTTAAGAGAGTATTTCAGACTGACCATGAAAGCATCCACAATTTCTGCAGACACCCAATGACAGTGCAAATATTTAGTCTCTTCCTCAAACTTGATTTAGGCGTTATTGTAAAGTTTTGGTCTTATGCCCTAACCTGATACTTTGCCTGTGCATCTGCTTTCAGCCTGTAATCAGTGTTATTAGACTATAAAGAAATAGCTAGTGGCTACAGATATTATATAGAGTAAGACAAATTGCTAAGCAAAACCTAGCAGTTTTAACTCCCTGAATTTCTTGTAGCCATTATCTATATTTAACAACAGTTACCTATGTGTTTTTAGAGATTTATATATGATTCACATAAAAATGTGTAAAATATTTACAAAAATATTTTACCCTAAAATTCTTAAATCTAGCTTAAGTTGCTGTCTATCCTATAGACAAGAGGACTGTAGCATTCTTGTAAAAGAAGATATCAACGTTCCACCATCCTCAAAGAGTCATTTAGGCTGGCTGAATTGTAGTATTCATACTAGAACACTGAAAGGTTGTGTCCTAACAGATCAGAAGTTGCTTGTTTCAGGGTGTGGGATGATCTCTGCAGCAGCAGCATAGTACCAATGTTTTGGAAGAGGAGTAAAATTGCCCTTTTCTTTCTGTGAAGGCCTAGACTTCCTGATCTTGAAATCACATTCCCTGCTTCAGGTGTAGTAAATGGGGATCCAAAAGTACCTTCTACTTTCAACTTTAGGTTAAGCTCCACAAATCAGAAAAAAAGTCTTGTTTTTATATGATACACATCCACTCAGTGTATAATTTTCTTCTCCTGTCAGTGTTATAAATATTGACTGAGTAACTTAGTTTCCTTTATTCTGCCTCTTTCGGTTCATATATTAAACCCAGAGGTCCAAAGAACAGTTTTCTGCTGCAGCTGACCTCCACAGTGACATACAAGACAGGACACATTAAGGGTCCTTGGAGCTCTTCTGTCAGGTGACACAATTAGCCCTGCCACCAGAATAATTTCAATTGTAGATTGCTTACATAAACTCATGGTAAATAAAATGAACACCAAACTCTCGAAAACACTACCACAGTTCTTTCCATTTGCAGATCTGCCACCTGAAGCTTCCTTTTTATCAGATGCACAAAAGTTCTTGGGGAACAGGGACTCTGGAATGTGAACAAAATAATCAAGCTTTGAAATGTTTCAGATGAGTTATTCTGCTGATCTTTTTCATCCTCTCACATTTCCCACCACCATGACTTAGACCTTTCTCCCTTTCAGGGATACAGTGCCACTCTTTATTGCTGATGCTGTCCCCATTGCCAGTCATGTATACAATCTGTCAGAAAACAAAGAAACCATCCTTGAGTTATATATTTTAGAGGCATTTTTTCTTTTTTTAGTTCTCAAAGCTGTAAGCTGTTTTGCACTCAAACTTCTGCAGCAAATAATGCTGAAAAACTACAGTTCTTCCTAAATAATTCTCAGCAACTTGAAGTAGAAGTAAAATTTTACAATATGTTGCAATGCATCAAAAATCCTTTCTCTTACAAATAGAGTATAGTTATTATATTTTTAAATTAATGCAACATGTTATGACTCAGAGTTCTGATGTTCTTTTTAGAATTAGAGAAAGAACAAAGCAAACAAACACTTTCAAATTATTTTTTTCCTTGATTCCACAATGCTTTTGAAGTTCACTGCATAAGCTAGTTACTCCTGATTAGCCTTCTAAACCAGATTCCTAGGTTTCTTCTGAAGAGCAGTGTTGTGGAACTTGCCATTTTTATTCTATAAAGTCTGGAATTGTGGATTCTTTCCCATTTCTGCATTGTATAACTCACCTTGTGCCAGATACTTTTTCTCCATACCACTGCACTGAAATCCATTTTTGTCACCTAGACAGGTAAAATAAATGTAGCTCTAACTTTTGCTCCTGGTCAGTAAAACTATTCTCAACTGGTTCACTGTGTACTGGTGCTGTACTGACAGGAATTTACTCTGCTACAGTATCTTCACGTTCTTAAAACTTCCCTCATTCCCTCCACTCTTTCCCTTAGCAGTGAGGAAAGTGTCACAGCCCAGTGCTCTGACTGGTTCAGTTATGTACGTAATCACTGGTGGCACAGAGGAAAAAATAACATAAACTGTGAATGCTAAAATGTGGCAAATAATAACCTCATGTTGACGTTGTGATGAAACTGAACTTTGAAACTCTGAAACACAAGCGTGGTACCTGCTATCTGTAATTGATACAGGCTGACTGTAAATTTTGGCAGTACTTAGACAAAATAAAAGGCACATTTTCTGAATCCTCCAGTTAGTAGAGATAAAACCACCAATTGGGAGGCAGAGCATGCATTGTAGTTCTGCACATAGACTATCTGGATTTAGAAAGCCAAGAGCTTGGGGACTGAGGAAGAAGATCTGGCTTCAACAGGAAGAGTCCCTGGATAGAAGTGGTCTCAAAAAGTGGAAAGGGGCCCTGAAAGAGGACACTGAAGTCCTGTTTGGAGGAATGATTCTGAAAACTGAGAAGATCCTGGAGATCAGAGAGCTGTGTGGCAATGGATGATGTGGGATGCCCAGGGACCTTGCTGGTAATGCTAGAGATGGAAGTCTGAAGGAGGCAGCAGAACAGGAATCAACATGATTTTCTGCCCAACCATGCCAGACCACCAGCAGGGACATTCCTGCCCATGCCAAACCACCAGAAGAGGAGACAAGCTGAGACCTAGGAACATGATGTCAATGAATCATTGTGCCAGATAATCAAGCAGGGTAAAATGTCTAATCCCTTTGGTTCTACAATAAACTCCAGAGTTCAGATCCCCTGTGGGTTGCCATTTACTCTATTGCACCTGACAGCTGGGTAGCTAGTATATACAGGCTTATAACTAAGTCCTTAGCCAAATTGAAAGGATAACTGTTGAGATCAGGTTGCAGTTTTTCATTCAGCAATGTATATTAGTCTGTCTACTACTCAGCTGCTGGTGTTCACAAAACTGAAAAGAACGTGTATTTTTTTCAGCTAAGCTTCCTTCTTCCATGCCATTACCAAACTTGGTCAAAATTATCCAGCAAGTTAAAAAGTGTTTGGAGGGGATGGACAGACAGCACAACTGTATATGCCTCAGTCCCTTAGAAAATTGGTAGCAGGAACTTCGTAATCTCCAACACTGTACATTTTTACTGTGCCCTCTGTAATTGTGCAACACAGGAAAGGAAACCACAAAATTGCTTCATACAGACCTACTATTTAGTCATGTCAAAGGTTTTGCAATTGTATTTTATGATGTTTAATTGCAGAGCTGAAACTTGTTTTTCATTGTTGTGGTTTTATAGAAATTACAGTTATTTCCCATTCTCATTGCTGATGAGAGGAGAGAAAATACAAGGGTATAATTTTAATAGTAAAGAGAGATTTGGAGAAAAGCTCGGTGTGGAGATTAAAAGTGCACAAAGAGTAGGTGTTTAGATGACTAAAATATTTGTTCCTTCACTGCTCATTCAGTTCCTTTATAATCATTAACTGTCAAGACTGTGTTCCTACAGGATCTGAGAAAACATATCATGGGCAAGGGCTAAAACTGCTTTCACCTCGATATGAACATCTGCTTCCAACAGGGGAGAAGAGAACTCCACCAAATATATTCACATTATCAACAGTTATATGTGTCATATGTCGGTGTTCCAGGTGGGTGGTGTCAAATGAAAGAAGCTGTGGCAGTGGTTTGTCACCTTACCTGTGGACACACCTTACACATAAAGTGCACCTCAAAGCACTTGTACAGCACTGTACCAGTCAGTTAATGAGGAATAGTGAAAAGACCGGGCAATATTTGAAAAGTATATATTAAAAGGATTATCTGTGTAAGTACTGATTCTTGTTCTGGATTGTTTTCAAAAAAGTTGCAGGAATCTATCAGTAAAATTTGGTTAAAATGTAACAGTTTTCAGTCTTATCCAGCCAGATTTCTTCTGTACATCTGTTTTGATTCTACATTCAAAGAGGAAATACAGTTATTTCCAAAGAAGACATTTAGAAAAATT
This sequence comes from Grallaria varia, assembly GCA_013396735.1. Lineage (NCBI taxonomy): Eukaryota > Metazoa > Chordata > Aves > Passeriformes > Formicariidae > Grallaria > Grallaria varia. The sequence goes on from VWZG01004640.1 coordinate 6,751, forward strand.
AGACTGAATAAATTAATCAATGTGAAAAATAATAATTCTTTAATACTGGTTTCATAGAATCACAGTATAGTTGAGATTGAAGAAAACCCCTGCATGTCTGTTGCCTCCATACCTCCATGCTCAAAGCAGGGACAACTGAAATTGCAAGCTCAAAGCCTTGTTCTGTTGGGTTTTGAGTATCTTCAAGGAGGCAAGCTCCACAAAAATTTTGCATGTAATAAAGATATAATACTGTAGTCCAAGAAAATATCCTGTCAGCCTTCATATTTTCCTCTATTTGCAGTTGAAGTACATGGCTTATAGCACCACAGGGTGTTAGAAACATAGAATCACAGAATATTCTGAAGTGTAAGGGACCCACAAGGATTATTGAATCCTACTCAGCCCTGCACAGGACCATCCCCAAGAGTCACAGCACATGCCTAAGAGCATTGTCCAAATGCTTCTTGTACTCTGTCAAGCTTGGTGCTGTGACAGCTTCCCTGGGGAGCCTCTTCCAATGCACAGTCGCCCTATGAGTGAAGAAGATTTTTCTAATATCCAGCCTAAACCTCCCCTGGCACAGCTTCATATGGTTCCCTGTCACTAGTCCTATCACTGGCTGCCAAGAGAGACAAGATCAATATCTGCCCCTCCTCTTCCCCTCATGAGGAAGCTGTCACTGCAATGGGGTCTTCCTTCAGTCTCCTCTTCTACAGGCTGAACAAAAAAAGTTATCTCCGCTGCTCCTTGTATGGCTTCTATATATTACTGTGCAGTGGACTCCTTTCACTGAATCCCTTCAGTGGTCCTGTGTGTCCTCTAGGAAGGACAGGGAGGACATCTTTTGTGATCTCAAGCTCAAGAGGCGTCATCATTCTGTTATTCCTGGAAGCACCAAAAGTAATGTAACCCATGATGAGTAAAAAGCATCTAGATTAACATTCAGTGTAAAAAGACTAGACTTTGAGAAATGTTAAAAAGCAGCAAAATGACATTGAAACAGAAGTAGTTTTCATTTATACAGCATCATTTTTCACTTTTGTGAGTGTGTTTTTAAGGACAAGCTTCCAAAAAGTTGTAGATTTTGCAGCAGTGGTTAGTATAGGCATTACAATGTCATTAGTCTTCCGTTGTATACAGAAACACATGGAGATTTAAATGAGAACCCAGTGCTTTGAGTACAATTCTTCACTTTACAGTGGACTAGAAGTATGTAATGACAGTTTGGAAGTTCTGGGAGCAATAGATAGGCTACAGTAGACTCTGTTTAGCCCTATATATGTCTTTGGCGTGCCGTGTTAACAGGATGCAAAGCAAGATAAAGTTGGAAGTTAAATGTTCATGATATAATGTTCTTAGAATATTAAAAAAACCCAACAGTTTCCAAGAAGAAAAGTCTTGATACGTTACCATGTCAGTTTGTGTCAAAAATAAAACATATTACTGCTAAATATATTGTTTGGCATCTTCATGCCTTTGGGAGAGAAAGACTTCAATATGAAGAAAAACAAGAACTTATACAAATGTTAATACAAATTCTGGTACAATGAAAATACAATCACTATTTCCTATTAGTAAGTCACTGGATTCTAGAATAGAAGCCCTGTATTCAAAACTAGAGCAAGACTTTTTGACCTGACATCTAAATCTATCTTTCACATGTGTTTGAAAGTTTTCAATCACTTTCACTGAAAATACTTTAGATTGGCTTTCTTCACAGTATTACTGTTTGTGATTAAACTTTTCCCCAGTATAAATCTGACTGTACACTGGAGTCATAATTAGAAATAAGTTTTTATATCTGATATTTTTGTCTGGTGCAGTCCATTGACTATGTGTCATTTTTTGTTCCAGCTTGAGATACTGTGAGATAGGTCTCCAGCAAATTATTTGCAAATTAACTGGCTGATAAAATGTAGTTGCTGATATTTACTGCATGCTAAATATTATTCATGCAGTAGCATGTGTTACCGGGAAACTTTTCCTTCTTCTCTTTTCTGCGAATATTGACCTTCTGCAAATGAATCATCATCATGGCTAGGCTTCGCGAACGAAGATTTGGGAAGGGCTCTACCCACGCTTGCTGCAAATGAATAGTCACAATTAAAAACAAACCAGTTTTAGGCAGTTGTTTTCCTTGTTACTTTCCATGGCAATATTTATACTAAAACTAATTTTTTAGTAATTTTATTGAAGCTTTTCTCTGTATCAGTGTTTTCTCGAAGCTGTTGCATTTCAAGATAATTTAATATGACATATTAATTTAATCAGAAGAGAATTTTGAAAACTTGTCCAGTGATGGACTGAACCTAATGTAACTGTAGGGATGTAGTTAAAAGAAGGGAAGAGAAAGGGAGACATAGGTGCCAAGTAGCAGTGCAAGGAGGGGACAGTGTTGAAGAGAAGCAGAGAATGGAAAATGCTTCCCAGTGGCTGACCTAGAAGAGAAATATACGGGGCTCCTCTCATGAGTGTCCTCTCCTGTTTCCCTCTCAAGGAGAACAGGTGGTCCCCCCTAATAGTACTTCTAACATGGTAACTTGATATTTTTCATTAGGATCTTCACACAGTCCCCTTTGGTTGTTCCTACTTTAATGCTGTTATTGCTCATGGGAGCAATGAAATGGTAAAGTTTAAAGTCAGCTGTAAAGGTTAAGATGGAAGATCAGCTGCAATGTGGAGGCAGCCTCAGTATTTCTGTGGCTTAATCCACTCAGACTGTATCAGTTACAATTAGTTTAAGATAGTTTCTTTTTTTGTGGCTGCTGATGACGTATTTAGCTCTTCCGTAGCAGTGCTGGTGTGCCACAGGCCTTCCCTGCTCACAGTGTCAAAGGCTTTGGTGAGGTCAACAAAAGTTACATAGAGTGAACTTGCAAGGTGAACTTTCCACCGGCTGCCGCAAGAGAGGAGCCCCAAAGAGGAGATACAAGGACTCCCTCAAACAATACCTCAGCCTTGGCCATATTGACTACCATCAATGGTCCACTCTGGCCTCCAGTCGGGAGGCATGGAGACACACCATCCATAACGCTGCTGATTCCTTTGAGAATGCACTCAGAATCAGTCTGGAGGAGAAAAGACAACGCAGAAAGAACCGTGCCTCACCAACACCGCCTATGGAGACTTTCTGCTGTGCCTTTTGCAACCGGACTTGCCTATCTCGCATTGGCCTCTTTAGCCATCAGCGCGCTTGCAGCAAGCGTGGGGAGAGCCCTTCCCAAATCTTCGTTCGCGAAGCCTAGCCATGGTGATGATGATGAGCAGTGCTGGTGTAGTGCATTATGGTGTTCATACACTTGCTCATTTAAAATAAGAGATTGTTCTGGGCTGTGGTTGTAGGGACAACAAATTTAAACCTGGAATGTTACCTCATGGCCCAGGTACATGTGCAGCTTACTGGCACAGTTGATGTGATATGCAGTTTATATATTGAAACCTGTATCCATCTACTCCCTGCCAAAAAATGCAGCTGCACCATCATTGGATGTTAACCCAGTATAGCCTCCGAAGAACTGTATTAAAACAAATGAAAATGCTTTTTGCCACATCATACATTTTTCATTGTATTTGTTCTTGTCATGGTTTAATCCAGCTGGTAGCTGAACAACACACAGCTGCATGCTCACTTCCCCAGTCCCCAGGATAGAGGAATGAACTGGGGGGGAAAATAGTAAAGTTCATAGGCTGAGATAAAGACAGTTTGATAGGACAGTCTGCTACCACTGATGCTACTCGTACAGCCGTGACTCTGCCCTGGCTACATCGGGACCACGTGACTGTGTCAAGACAGTGTTGCCACCTCGGTGGTGCAGAGGTGAAAGAGTGATTTGGGGTGACATTTTCTCTTGCTGTTTTGATTGCTGTTTTATTCTGTTTTGTTCTCTGTTTTTAGTAAAATTTGTATTAATTTCACACTGCACTTGTAATTTAGGGGGAGTAGTTTCTGTTCTGTTGGAGGTTTCACCTCCTGGCACATGTTGTCAGTAAAACCAAGACACACCACTTTGCTGCCTTGGACTCTTGCATGTTTTGTGCAGCAGCACTGGGTGTCAGTGTGCCTTCTGTCAGGCCATGATAGTCTCTTGTTAGTCTCTGCTCTCCTTTAGATTTTCAAGCTGGCTATATGGGACTGTTAAAGAGTGAGTGGGTCTTGTCCTGCTGGTCACTCCTTGGCTCCAGTTAATGAATTGGCTTATGGGTTAGAGTCTTGGCTGGTGCAATATTGCTGCTGGTGCACTGTTGTGCTGGCAATTGGCAACTGCTGTTCTTCAACCTTCAGCAACCCCACAACAGAAGGGTCCTCTGAGAGACCAGGCAAGGCAGACAGCTGTTTAATAAAACCCTGGGGTGATCCATTGTGTCCATGCACTACATCTTCTCTCTTGAGCAAAGTAATGCTTTCTCCTAGTAACTGAGATGCTGGTCTGTACAGGTGTGGAGTAGTATGTATCTCTTTGAGTTGCTTGACCAGTGTCCCCACAGCCAAGATGAGTGAGGGATACTTCATATTACCTGAGTTGGCCAGTCAATTAATCTGCTCTTTTTCTTTCTCCATCTTTCCGGGCTCTATCCAAACTTCAGCCACGTGCACCTGACTTCATCTGGATCTTTGCATAACTTCTTTTTGCTTACGTTGCCATAAATCACCTCCAGCATGAATAATTCCATCAGGTACTGGATACCTTTCTCCATGGTGGTCTTCTTGCCTGCACAACATACATCTTCCTTGAAGAGATAACTTTCATTCAGCCCTGACAAGAGTAGCCTTCAGAGGCTGAGGGCCCATTTTCCAATCATTTTGTCAATGCCTTCTTCCCTAGAAGAAGAACCCAGCTTCTTGGCTTCCCTACCTTCTAGTTCCAGGCTACTGGCCCTGTAATCCCAGCATTGGAGCAGCCAGGTGAAATGTGCTCAACTGACTGACAAGTGAAATCCTCTCACCTATCCTTTCACCCTACCACTCAGTGATAGGAATCATCCACTGTTTAAGAGTTCTGACGCTTCCTCCTTCTCGAACAGTAGTCACCTATCTTCCTCCTCCTCTTCTTGTGATGGCTCTATTTTGAAGTAGTCTGTCTCATCTGCTTCTTCCTGCTGCTCCCTCTCAAAAGGAGCTTCTTCATCCCGTATTGAATGAGCTGACTTCCACCTTCCAGTATTTCTTCTTTCTTACAGGGCAGCTGATACAGGCACAAGTTGGTTCTCTTGTTCATCTGTGGGTCCCGTTGCTTTGCTGTCAGACGCAGAGACCTCCCCACCACCAGCACTGAGCACTGGTGAACAGGGCTCGGTCAGCCTGGGCCAGGCCCCAGCACATTGCAGTCATCTGGGTCTCTCTGGAATTGCCAGGGTGACAGCTCTCCTTTTCAAAATATTTACTAGTTTTTTCTGGATTCTGCATTTGTTCAGAGATGGAGTTCAAAATACTGGAGGTGTCCACTGTCCTAGGCACTTGCCCATACTGTCCCACATACTCTGTCATTCATAACTACCCAGCCTGGGGACAGATTTCTTGGTGGTGTTCTTACTAAGTTGTGTAACCTTACATGAGACCTGAAACACATTCATGCATCGTAGCAATACAAACATGCTAGTTTGAACACACTGAGGCTATTGAAACTTTCCAAGAGCTGTTGTAACTCCCCTGGAGGAGAAGGGGAAGATGAAGGAGGGCATCTCCCTCATGGATAGACTCTGAGGGAAGGAGGTGGATGGTGCAATTAGGGCTGTTTCCGACAGACGGCTCCCACTGTGCAGACATGGCAGCTGTGCCAGGAGCACTCTTGCTGCAGTCCTGCCAACAGGAATTTCATCGTATCATAAACCCGTGTTACAAAGTACAGCATTATAAGCTTAACCCTGGAATGATAAATAGCACAACGTGCAATGCACACAGCAAGTAAGATGTTATATAACACAACTCTGAGAACACACACACACAACAACACTGAGATCAAATAAATCAGTGTTGTGACCAGTGACTATTAAACCAGTACAATTTATTTCTCATAAAAAATTTGTTTTAACATGCTCTCATCACATCTGTGATTATCTCAACCCTTCACACCCTATGGGTTGGGTGCCAAAGGGGACTGTTGCCATTTAACCCATCAGGCAGCTAAACACCACACAAGCCATGTGCTCACTTCCCCATCCCCACCCCAGGATGGGGCAGAGAACTTGGGGGGGGGCGGAAAGTAAAATTCACACATTGTGATAAAAACAGTTTAAAAGATCAGAAAAAGAAGGGAAAATAAAAATAACTATTATGAAATAATTAGAACATACAAAACAAATTATGCACAATGCAACTACTAACCACCACTTGATGCCCAGCCAGTGCCCAAGAAATGGCCCCCAGCCAGCTTTTCCCCTTGTTTATGTTACTGAACTTTGCACCATATAGTATGGAATATCCCTTTGTTCAGTGGTGGTCAGCTGTTCTAGTGTATCCCCTCCCAGCTTTTTGTGTCCCTCAGCCTCCTCACTGTTGGTGTAGTGTGAGGAGGAGAAAAGTCCTTGTCTTAGTGCTTAGCACTTCACACTGCTTAGCAACAACTAAACATCAGTGTGTTATCAATGCTATTCTCATCCTAAGTCTAAAACATAGCATTTTGCCATCTACCAGGATGAAAATTAGCTCTATCCCAGCCACAATCAGGACAATCATGTACTGAAAGGACAAGCTTACATCATGCCATTTAGAAACATTCTCACATTTTTTCAGTTTGCTTGGGTAATAGCCAAAGACTTCAAAGTTTTACATTGCTTTATCATTAAATATACCTTTTAGTTAAGTCTTTCTATTGACCTGATATACTGACAGTGTCCAGGGCTTAATAAACTAAAAAAACCTTTTTCTAAACCAAACACAGGTGAAAGGTAGAACTTTCATGACAGTGTACAAAATCAAGATAAAAGCAGTAGCTCCTTGATGTTAAGACAAGTCTGGAGGGGAAAAAAAAAAGTCACCATCATTGTTTTTAGAGGAATTTAAAAATGCAAGGCTCACTAATTGAAAAAAGAAGTCAATATAAACAGAGAGGACCACCAATAGGTGAATGAAGTGTTAAGAATGTTTATGCATAGATAGATAAAGCCAGCTGAACATACCAAAATTGCTAATGAAAGATTTAGTTACTATCTGGGCTTTGTGGACAAAGAAGTGTAGCATGTCCGCTTTAACAAGTTCACTCATGTCACAGGCACTCCAAGTATTGCCATTGGAAAGCCTATTTGATAACTGTGTAAACGTGTAAGCAGAGGTTACTGCACCAGAGGTTACATTCCTACTTTCAGTATGCCTATATTACTATAAACCCAGTATCTGCATGTGAATCAGCCTTAGAAAATGACAGCAAGAACAGTATTAGTGATGTAAAATGTGAGAATAGAATTTATGAGTATATTCAGGCATTACACAGAGCTACTGGCTAAAAATTTGCGTGCAGTTCCAAGCAGAAAAGCTTCTGTGCCATGTTTAAGAAACAGACAGTTAAAAGTTTGTTTTTACTGTTTCCAACACTCTTGGAGTTCCAGGAGCACTTGGAGCCATTAGAACATTGATACAAATGAGAGAGTGTGGAGATCTAGAAGATTAGGTCCACGTCAGACTTTTCTTTTATTCAGAGGTTTGGCTTCCTGCCCCGTATTCAGACAATAAATTCACTGTAATAGAGCTGCTTCTAGCATTCTGTTGAGTAGAAGTATCCCAGCAGAGACAGTAACAGGCAAAACAAGGTAAGCAAGAACAAAAGATGATAGCAGGATAAAATAGGGTTCAGTTTATATTATCAGACCTTGTTTACTGATGAAATAGTGATTTTTTTTCAGTTGACTTTAAAGTTTTCTTCTGAAATCTCTTTCTTCATCTTGTTTATGTCTTTTATATATATATATATTCCTGTATCTAGTTTAGAGTATAGATTTTGTAAAGTCTGGTTTGAAAGAAACTGTAACCTCATTATTTATTAGCTATAGGATGCCAAAAGTTCTTTTTAATCCCTATTAAATTGGAACAAACTTGGAGGAGGTACTTATGATCCTTGTTAGCAGGACTGACAGCTGCAACCCAATACCCTCAACAAAAACAGTTCTGATCTTTTAATGATCTTAGACATATCTTGTTACAAATATTCCGATACAGCATGAGATATTATTTGGAACATACAACCATGTGAATGAACTCCAAAATTTTAAATGTTGTTTTTATGTACTGAATTTGATTTCATTTCATGATCAGATGTGTCTTGGGGTTAAGTGAAAGAGAAAATAATGGCTGGCAACACTAAGGGAGTCAAGAGAGGCTATATAAGAGATTTTCTTTGTTGCCTTTATATAAATGAGTTTTATATGGTCTGTGTAGTACGAAAATATTTCAAATTCCCCTCAGCTTTTAGGGTGATCTTGTCATCATTAGCCACAAACGTATTCTTATCTGGTTTCAGCAGTTTAAAGACTTTTAAC
>VWZG01004654.1:0-12371 GCA_013396735.1 Grallaria varia
TGGCACCTCAAACTGGTCTAATTCGCAAATTCCTGTAATTACCTTATTCTTTTGACACATTCCTTGATTTTTCTTAGTTCCATGTGGTATCTATTCTGTTTTAGTTATCTACAGAAACCACAAGACCAATTACTATTAGGAGTGCCCTTGGCTCTCTTCTTTACCTTGTGCAGGCTATTTGCACATTTAAATGATTTAAAATAACTACTAAGCATACTTTATAATAGATATTGGTTATCTGTTGGATACCCGGCGCTGAATAAACGCCCCACTCTGGAACCTCTTTGGTTGTGGGGCTGTTAATCCACAAATCAACAGAATGGTTTAGCAGGAACTCTCTAACTGGGCTGTTCCCAGTGAGACTCACACGCGGCTCCGTAGGGGCCAGAACAGACAATTCCACGTGAACGTCCCCAACGAGGGTTTTTCAATTTGAGCCAGGGAATTGTTACCCACTGGGGAAAGCTGGAACGGGAAATAACAGAATACAGCTTTGGGATCAGACACTACAACCCGCAATTATCTCAAAGGAGACACAAATGCCTTGAACAAACGGATTTTTTTTCACACCTTAAGCCCTCGGCAGACTCCACCGTCGGCCCTTTCCTGAGGGCGGGATCGTGCCAAGGCCGCGCATGCGCAGAGACGGCGGCGGGCCTCGTGCGTCCGCGGGACCCCGCCCGGGAACGCGGCAGCGCGGTGACGTCAGCGCGGACCCGCCCCTGCTATAAAGGCGGCAGAGGGCGGCGGGCGCCATTGTGGTGCGCCAGGCCCGGCCGTGCGGAGCGGGCCCGCTGCGCCTCCGCCCCTCGCGCCGCCAGCGCTCGCTCCCTCCCTCCCTCCCTCCCTCTCTCTCCCTCTTCCTCTCTCTTTCTCTCTCTCTTCCCCTCCCTCTCCTTCCCTCCCTTGTTTCGTCCCTCCCTTTCCCGCTTCGTCTCCTCTTCCTCCTCCTCCTTTCCTCCCCCACCCGCCCCGCCGCCAATATGCCGCGCGTCTACATCGGCCGCCTGAGCTACCATGTCCGGGAGAAGGACATCCAGCGCTTCTTCAGCGGCTACGGCCGCCTGCTCGAGGTCGATCTCAAAAACGGGTGAGCGCGGCCTGTCGGTCGGTCTGTCGCTCGGTCGCTCTGTCTCTCCGTCCGTCGCTCGGTCGGTGCGTCCCGCGGGCCCCGGGCCGGGCCCGTCCATGTCGCGGCCGCTGCCGCGTGGCGCCGGCGCAAGATGGCGGCGGGGAGGGGAGCCGGGCGGAGCGGGGGGGCCCCGCGGCCTCGCCGTTGTTCCCCCGCCGCCTCCACCACCGCCCGACCGGGCCCTTCTCCCGCCCCCAGCTACGGCTTCGTGGAGTTCGAGGACTCCCGCGACGCCGACGATGCCGTGTACGAGCTGAACGGGAAGGATTTATGCGGGGAGCGGGTCATCGTGGAGCACGCCCGCGGCCCCCGCCGCGACAGGGACGGCTACAGCTACAGCAGCCGCAGTGAGTCCGGGCCCGTCCCTCCCCGCGGGGCGAGGGGCGGCGGCGGGCAGGGCCGGGCAGGGCCGGGGGGGGGGGCTCGGCTTGGGGGTCGCTAGCGGGGGGTACCCGGCGCCAGCGGGCCGTTCGGGTATCCCGTAGCGCTTCTGCTTCGAGATCGTGGGCTTCTAGGAAGGGTTTGCTCTGTTGTTTTTGGAGGCTCCAGTCTTCTTTGGAGCGTTTAGATGTGACAGCGATGTTGCATCCGTAATGTTAATGCGTGAATATCGTTGTGTGTAACTGGGGGAGAGGCGCTCAGCTGTGAACTTTCATGTGAATGTTTCAGTTGGGTATATGGGAGGGGTGGGGGGAGGTTTTGGAGCAGGAATCTGTTATGCTAAGAGGGGGGTGTTGTAAATACTTCAATGCTCAGCTCACTCGCGTAGCTTCTTGAGCGAGCTCTATAGAGTTTAACCGGCCTAGTACTGTAATTAATAGTACTAAGGTTGATTTTTCGGTGGTCTCTGGAAGCATGGTGTTGGGGGGGGCGGGTTTCTGTCTTTTTAAAAACAATCAAATGTATGTTGTTTTAAAATTGTTGCATGTTCAATTCAAACTTTTTAACAAGTCCTTGATGTTTCAATTTAAAAGTGACCAGTGGGGCTGAGGCTGTGTCCACTGAGGCTAAGATGACTGCCTTTCCTGGCCATGGCTTTTCCATACATTGTGTGACCCTTGCCCTATGACCCTTTGGCTGACCTTACCGGAAGCCATGACGACAGCAGCCTTTTGCCATTAGACGCAGGGTGATGGTGAGGATTCCAAGGGTTAGACAAAACTGGTTAAACTGAACTAGGTGACTGTTACCTTGCGTGTTTTGTGGCCAAACCACCACCAAAAACCTCATACTGTGATGTAAGTACTTAGTGTAACTAGTAAACGTTTTTGTAAAATGTAGAAATGCATGTAATCAGTTAAGTTTTATATTTTACAATGTTCTGTAAAATAAAACTTAGCAAGGTGAATCTAATAAGGAGCAGTCACTCTCTAACAGATCTTAGGAGCACAGACTTGTAGGATTTTAGTCTGTTTGATTTGCCATTAATATAGATTATGGCAAAATTGCAAAGTTTATTGGAGGCTTAGAGAAATAAAGTCCTACTCCAGTAAATATGACTGTTAAACTAACTTTTTCAGAACATTGAGCTTTCTTCATGCTAGGAGACAGTCTAACTTTGTTTCTTTGTACAATCAAGGTGGGGGTGGTGGCGGATATAGCAGTCGCAGACAATCAGGACGAGATAAATATGGACCACCTGTTCGTACAGAGTTCAGACTGATTGTTGAAAACCTTTCCAGTCGCTGTAGTTGGCAGGATTTAAAAGTATGTATTGATGTTCTGTTGTGGAGCAATAGCTTCCTTTGATAGCAATGTTGATACTGAATTAGTAGAAGTAATTAAGAAGTGTTTGTGCATGGATGTTTGCATGCACTGAGTGCTGTTAGCACAGCCCCAGTCTGTGGTGTGTTCTGTAACTGTTCCTTTGCTCCCTGAAGGATTTCATGAGGCAGGCTGGGGAGGTGACCTATGCAGATGCTCACAAAGAGCGTACGAATGAAGGAGTGATCGAGTTCCGGTCGTATTCGGACATGAAGCGTGCCCTGGATAAACTGGATGGCACAGAGATAAATGGCAGGAAGATCAGGCTGGTTGAAGACAAGCCACGCTCAAGCCACAGGCGATCCTACTCGGGCAGCAGGTCAAGGTAACTCTCATGACACTGGATCAAGACACTCAGAATGGGGATAGGTACTGTACCTGCAGTAGGTACCTTTAGCTGATAGTTTAGGAAAAGGATGGGGTCTGAGAATGTAGAAGGAAGTATTTTATGCAATGCAGCAAAGCTGGGTTTGAGCAGTTTTTTCACATGTGAAACCTCAGATGTGGTTCACTGATGGTACATTGAATCTGGTTGGTTTAATAGTGTGTATTGGTGTGGCCATCCTTGCTCTTGAGAAATTCTGTAGAAGCTTTTCTTTGTTAGATTGTGCTACTAGCTAGCATAATGCAGTAGATCCATTTAGGAAGAGGTTCCTGTGAGAGTGGTGAGGTATTGGCACAGGCTGCCTAGAGAAGCCGTGCCTGCCCCGTCCCCAAAAGTGTTAGACAGAGCTTGCAGCCATCTGGCCTTAGTGGAAGGGGTCCCTTGCCCATGGCTGGGGGTTGGAACCACGTGATCTTTGAGGTCCCCTGCATTCCAGACCACACTGTGACTCTTCTAAGTGATGCAGGGCACACCGGGCAAAGAAAAAGGGGTGAATTAAATTTTAAATGGTTGTAGATCACGATCCAGGAGACGGTCTAGAAGCAGGAGTCGGAGAAGTCGGAGCAGCCGCAGCAGGTCCCGAAGCATCTCCAAAAGCCGTTCGCGGTAAGTGCCACAGTGTTAATGCTGTCAGTACAGGGCCTGCTGCCCACTGACAGATACTTACAGGCGCTGTAAGTACACTTCAGGTCACACGGAATAAACTCTGTTTCTCTTCAAAAGATCTAAATCCAGGTCACGAAGCAAAGACCGCTCACGTTCCAGATCCAAAAGCAGGAAGTCCAGATCAAAGAGCAAATCGAAACCCAAGTCTGACAGGGGTTCACGCTCTCACAGCAGATCCAAGGAGAAGTCTGAGAAGTCTCGGTCCAGATCCAGGTCCAGGTCTCGATCTCCCAAAGAAAATGGTAAAGGAGATGCTAAGTCTAAGTCCAGGTCAAGGAGCAGGTCTCGTTCCAATTCTCCACAGCAGCAGCCGTCTGCCAAAGCTCGTTCTGAGTCCCCACCCAAAAGAGCTGCATCCAGGTCCCGCTCCAGGTCCCGTTCAAAGTCTCGCTCGCGATCAAGATCTAGTTCAAGGGATTAGGACTAGAACTCTCACCTTGCACACTATAATGGAACATTTTCCTACCTGTCAGGCCATTAGGGTTATGTTAGTACTTCAGAAGTTGGTTTTTTCTCTTGAAGGATTGAATGGCCTAAGAATTAAACCATGAGGCAGAAAGGTTTAATCTGTATCCCAAATTTGACAATATGAAATGGGATGGTGATGCAAAGCAGGGAAAGTCCCCTTTTTGTAGAAATTCAGGTGAAAGTTTGATTTTATAGCATTTCTGCAAGAGTAACCTAAGTACTCTTAAATGCAAACTGGTTTTTATATTAAAAATAAACTGAATATAAACAGGCTAAAATCTGGGCTCTTTTGAAAGTATCCTTGTTTTCCTATTTTTTTCATTACATTGGAACTATGGGTGTCATTAGCTTCATAGGTTTCAGGTTGCTGCCAAAGGCAGGATTGCCTTGCTAGGCGAGTCACACAATTCTCTGCTTTATTGTAACTTTTGAAGCAGGCTGCAAATTATATAAACCAGTAACAGCACTAAAAAGATTTTAGATCAGCAATAAACTCAAGTTGGAGGATTTATGGTGTACCTTAACTTGCCAAAAGAACATTCCCCCCATACTGTGACTGTATTAAAAGGTAATAAAGGTACTCTGGAACCCGTATCCTGCAGTATTGCTGAAACCCCCTCCGTTTCAGACTCAGACAAATTAAAGCTCTCAGATGTTTTTTGCTTGAATATCAAGTGTCATTGTTGTCAGACACGAAGGTGTTTCTTGGCTGTGGTCCAGGTCACTAGTATGTTGTATGGTTTGTCAGCCTCTAAATCTCTTGGATATGAAAACCAAGAAAAGAAATCTGTCTTCCCTCCCCTTTGACTCACTTATGTTAACGTTTTGCTTCAGACTAGAACTATAATCCTCTTGTATGTAGGTCTAAACTTCATTGGAAATGTAATCTCTTGGAGCTAGAGTTCTAGTTTTAACAAAGGCTTTGCTAAACCACAGTTGCCAATTCACTTAAATTGTGGAACAGGACTCATCCCAAAAATTTCCCTTTATAGCTAAATTGATTTTTGTAATATGCAGTAGCAAACATTAGAGCTGCCTTGTACTCTTTATACAACATGTAGTTTGACTTGTATAAAATTAAATTGGTGACTCAAACTCTTGTGTTTGTTGCGGTGTAATGGGATTCTTGCTCTGCCTTATGCTGGGGAAATCACAACTTACCTGCTTTTTTGGAGAAACTTCTTTAGTTTAGTGAGAGACTTCATAGCTCTTGAAATGCCCTTGGCCTTGTGCTTGACAGCAGCACGAGCTCATTCTGTCAGTTTGTCACCTGGTCCTTTGTGCACATGTGGCTGTCTGGGTGTGACAGCTGCACCTCTGGTCCCAGTTCACACATCTGTCCAGAAGAATTGGGTCAGGCATGGGACACATGTGAAATGTGACTTGATGCCAACTTTTCTTTCTTGGAATTGTTTGATGATATAAACAATTACCTTGAAATTCAATTTCTTGCCCTTCTGTTATCATCTCTAGAAAGCTGGACTCTTTCTATGCAGGTGAGTATCTCTACTAGTGCCAGCCTGGAGGAGTGCAGTCACATTCCTGGAACCTGAACTGAATCCATACGTGGTGTTGCCATACGATCAGGTTACTGTTGCTTTTACACGGCTCAGGCTTTGTGCTGTTTTTATCCTAAGCATGGAAAAAGCAGCTGGACTTGAGCTGCCAGACTGAGCTTCTCCAGGATTGCTAGTACAGCCATGGAGTCTGACAGATAATTTTGGCATGGCTAAACCCACACTTCTGAGTACGTGGTACAGCAGTGTTTGTTACCTGCATGACTCAGGTTAATTTGTAATAGGAATTTTTGTTTTAAATTGAGGCTGTTTCAGGTGAAGACAGTGCATTTTAGCTTCGTGACTAGAAAAACTCTTTTAGTCTTGATCCCTGCAGGTAGTACCTCCTGCTCTGTATTTCAAACAGGAGGGGAGTACTGAGGCCTTCCTACATAATTCATACTGTGAGAACAAATCTAATGCAGGCAGTAAGACCTAAGCTACACTTGAGGAAATAGTTACCTCCCTTGACACAAGTATTAAACCACCTTGGATCATGGAGTAGGTCAGACTTGACGGAGAACTGCTCTTCTTTGTGAAATAACTTCATGGAAAACTAGTAAAATGCATATCACACTCCTCAAAAGGACTGAGATCAGAGATCAGCAGGTACACCTGCTTATTTCTGGTGTCTCTGTGTGGTAACAAGATGTTGGCAATTACTTTGTTGCATGCATGCGTACATGTAACCCCTTGTCTCTAAAAGTGACCCCCAGTGCTGGCCTGAGGATGTCTCAGCCTTGGAGAGGCCACAGACACCTCAGCATTGGTCAGCGCTGTGGAATGATGACTCTTGGCAACTACACTCAGCTTTCTGAAATGAGGTTGCTGTGGCAATGGTTGTGTTTGAAGCCCCTTTAGGCAGGAATTACGGGGAGGGACAATCTTGCCTGAAATTCCTTTGATTATCAATATTTCTTCTGTTGCTGGAGGCCACGTTCCTTGTCTCATGTGGCTGCTGTGCAAAAGAGAAAGGGCCCCTTGGTGTGCAAATGAATCTGATTCCTTGGCATGACTTGTGTCCTTCTGGATGTTTCCTCTGGAAAGCCAGTAGGATTTTGGTGGTGCCATATCCTGAGCCAGCGCAGTAACGAGCAGGGCTTATCTAAATGCTCTAAGGAACTCACCAGCAAAACACAAAACACCCTCAGTATTGCAGCTCTGTCAGCACAGTAGGAGTAGAACACTCTTGGGCTGAGGTGTTTGAGCACAAGTGTGATTATTCGTGACATCTCTTCTGGGTGTTATAAAATCAGGATTTTGGTAAATTTCATAGAAGAGTAAAAGATGGATGCTGGTTGCCTTTTGCTTTGTCTGCAGTAGTAGCAAGAGTCAAGGACAAAACCACTTGGTGTTGCTCGTATCTCAGTTTTTAACCTGATCCTGGAGCCAGGTTTTTGGGAATGTGCTTCATGTTGGGCTACCTGATTTTTTTTTTTCTTCAATGTAAGTTTGTCCTTAAAAAGGCAAAAGAGAAACATACCTTCTTATCAAATGTGCACTGCAAGATTGACAAAATCTTAGTGTACTGTAGAAAATTGTGAAGGAGAAATAAACACTACCATTAAAAAAAAGTGAAACTTAGAAATTGGGGCTGTATTTGCAGTCTGGTCCTGGCCTCTTCCAGTATTTGAAAAAGCATCCCTTCTTTTGTTTTTGTAAGTTTCTTCCTTAAATCTTAGAATCACAGACTGGTTTGGGTTGGAGTGACCTTGAAGATCATCTCGTTTCACCCCCCTACCATGGACAGGGACACCTGGTGGATGAGGTTCATCTTCCATCCCCATCCAACCTGACCATGGACTCTTCTGAAGATGGACCATCCACCTCTTTTTGATTCACTTTTCATGAAGAGCAATCAGGAACAGTGCATTGTTGCTGTAAGGAAGGGCACAACTTCTTTGTCTGATGAGCACTGAAGTCTCTCACCTTGCAGTATCATACTTAAAGTAGAGCTGAGTGGCCAAAGTAGGTAACGCTCCTTTTTCCTACTATAACGTGTCTACCTCTAAATTTTGTGGGTTAGAACCCACTTGCAATGGGGAGATTACTCTGTCCCAAACCCAATTGTAACTGCCCTTGGATGAGCAATGGGGAGGAGTGTTTAAAGCACGATTCTTGGATTTATTATTCACACATGGAATAACTTGAACTATTTCTAATTCCTATGTAAGTCTAGTTCAGGTTGGCACTGTTAACATCCACAGAGCAATTTCGTACCAGCAACTTAGCTGAGCTGCTGTTTGGAATGTCTTTGGAAGGTGGTGCAAATGCTATGATAAAGATGCATTGTTCAGTTGTGGTTGAAGGTAGAGTTCCTGCAACACCATCAGCAGCTCTTTGCTGTGTCCTTGGCGCTTTGTAAGGGCTGTTTTAAAGTGAGCATGGAAAAAGGAACATGGTACTTTGAAAGGTGAGAAGCAAAATTAACAAATACTGCTGTGTGTGGTGGCAGCAGTTCAGGAATTTTAACTATGTGTCCTTGGGATCATAACAGTCTCTCTTTCACCGTGATCAGCCCTTTTCCCCCTTTTCTCTTGTAGTTAGGCAGAAAGGCAAAATGCAGGTTCTTAACTCTCCTGGCTTCTTCACACATTATTATTTTGCTAAATGTGTGTGTAGATGTCAGAGGGCAAGTTTCAGCTGTTCCACAATCCAATTAAAAAATGTCAATAAACAAGCTGCTCTGAAGTGGCTCATAAGCTTCCACCCTTTTAGGCAACATCTGTCACTACCAGGGCTAAGTTGGATGAACATAGTTGTGCTCCTCTATGAGAAGGAATGGATCACAGCAGTTAGTATGATCCGTACCATCGAAAAAGTGCTGACCGTGCGAAGATGTCTATGGCTCATGCCTGACAGGATGTACTTCACAACACCTTGTACTCAAATTTTGGGCATGATTCTGGATGGTTCTCTGACTCAAGGGCAATATCCTCTTATTCACAGAAAGCGGCTTCTACAGGGTTGTCTAATTTAGAGTATCTAAAATACTCTTTTTACTCATTTTAAAAGCGAAAGTTTAAGTCTTGCTCCAGTGTTTTACCTGTGAGTAATAACTGACTACAGTGATTTCAGTCCAAAATATTGAAAATAGTGGAGGGAAAGATTTGCAGGTGACACCAGGGTTGGAGGTGACTGGAAGATGCAGCCTGTGCTGTTATATGGATGGAGTTGTGGGTGGAATTACTTGTGTAATTTTTTTACTGGTTGTGTGCAGCCTCTGGAACAGGATTATCCTGTACATATGAATAAGAAATTAGTGCTGTTAAGTCATCAGGTGGTAAATAGATCACAACTCACCTGGTTGGTATGACCACAGTGCACAGCTGCACCCAGGCAAGTTGCTGGGTGAAAGCAATGCTTTCTCTAGAATTGGGTACAGTGCCAAATGCTTTCCCTGCACAGCGTTTGCTGTCCCAGTTCTGCTCAGCATCAACATGAGAGGAAAACAATACAGCAGGTGGTGATCATGATCACAGTGGTGCAACAGGGATGTTGTACAATTAACCTGAGGGGAAGCAGTGGGGGCCAGCAGTACCTCCTGTTCTGCTGAACCCTGGTACGAGCACAGAATAAGTGTCGATGGTAACTGGGGAGACAAAAGAAAACTTCTAAGAGAGCCTCTCCACTTACCCCATCTGGGTCTATTTGCTGACAAAACTAGTTGCTCTGTGACTGGAAGTGGAGTCTACCTCTTGCCACAGTTTAGGTGTTACCTGTGTATATGTGACAGCCCAGACCAGAATTGTTTTGTTCTGCGTACACAACATCCCCCTGGAAAGTGTGAAACAGGCACAGGATTGCAGTGACCTGCCCACTGGGAATAAAAGCTGTGCATGGCAGCAACTTTCTGTAGCTTCATATTTTATGAGGTCTCTATCAGGCTTTTGGGTGAAATGGTCTTGGGACATGACTGTGGCTGAGGACAGGAGTGACAGACAGTAGCACATCTGGATGCTGCTGTCCCATAAATAGCAGGGTGCTTGGGCATGAATCCTGACCAAATGAATCCTGGAGCAGCACAGCCCTGCTGCAGTCTACACACATTGCATCTACTGGGACTAATGGCATAGTGGAGTTGAGTAATCCATGTCAGAATAAATTAAATGAAGTTTGTAGAATCACGAATAGACTATCTCAAGCTGGAAGGGACTCATAAGGACCAAGTCCTACTCCCTGCTCCTGGTAGGACCACCTAGAACTAAACAATAGGACTAAGAGCATTGTCCTGCCACTCCTGGAGCTCTGGCAGGCTTGGTGCCGTGACTGCTTCCCTGAGGAACCTGTTCCAGGGACCGACCACCTTCTGGGTGAGGAACCTTTTCCTGATGTCCCATGTGAACTTCTCATGATGCCCCTTCATTCCACCTCCTGGTGTCCCATCGCTGGTGCCCAGAGAGAGGAGATGAGCCCCTGCCCTGGCTGCCCTCCATGAGGCAGGTGCAGACTGCCATGGGGTCACCCCTCAGCTTCTCCTCTCTGAGCTCAACAGGCCAAGTGGCCTCAGCTGCTCCTCCTCAGTGCTGCCCTCAAACCCTTTCCCCATCCTGGTCCCCCTCCTGTGGCCACACTCAAGGCCTCTGATGTCCTTTGTGTGCTGAGGTGCCCAAAGTGCCCCCAGGAGCTGAGGAGAGGCCACCCCAGAGCAGAGTGGGAGAGACCCCCCTGCCCCAGGCAGCACTGCTGGACCTGCTGCCCCAGGCCAGGGCTGGCCCTGGGGGCTGCCAGGGCACTGCTGGCTCCTGAGCCCAAAGCCACCAATGCCCTTGCCCAGGGCAGCTCTCCAGCCTCTCCCCCCCAGTTTATACGTGTAAGTTCAGATGCTTTATACCAGAGGTCATGGAAATGGAAGTTGAGGCACAGGATTGGGAAGTGGTCTGGTGTTACACCAGCCAGAGGCCTTGCTGGGAAGCCAAGGCTGTCTCCTCTTTTTTTGCCAAATGTAGCCATTTTCCAGAAATTCATCGTTCTGAATTAATTTTTTACAGCAATCATAGCCAGGAACAGGGAACCAATGGGAGAAAGGAGATGCTGGATTACTTTTCAAGAGACTGAGTTTCACTTTGTTCTTGATTCAAATCTCTTTGACCTTCCCACTGCAGTATAAATGGGCCAATATGGGAAGATCTTTTTCTACACTGTGCCAATGGAGGTTTATTTGAAAATGGGGAAGAAGGCTGTAGCAGCAAAGGAAATATCTGTTACTTCCTTCCTGATTTGCAGAATCCATTGCTTCATCAGAGTCTATGACTTAATATTTTTAATGTATTAAAAATTTTGGAGTACAGAACTCAAGGTGAAGAAGAACTGGCAGATAAACTGAAACAGAGAGCTTGTTCCTGCAGTCTCCAAAGCGAGCAGGAACACTCTGTGCCCCTGTGGAATGGCTGGATGTCAGCAAGGGCAGGCAGCTGCCTCCCCCTCGTCCATCCGAGATGCGTCAAGGGCCCTTCTCAGCAGCTTCATGTACATCTTTGGCCTTTGTGCTTCCAGCCTTGGTTCCTTCCCCTCACACTTGCATCAGGTAAGAGGGACAGATGTTGTGTAAATGTCTGAAGGCACACGCCTCGTGTGGCCATGGAATCCCCAGGAGTGGGCAGGGTAAGCTGCCCTGGGTTTTGACCAGAGCCCTTTGGCAACCCCACCCTGCATTGTGCCTATCCTGCGTGTCCACTAAAGAACCACTTCAAGGGATTCTTTTGCTTCCCTTGTATCTTGGGATGTCGTGTTGACGTTCTCTGGTCACTCTCTGGGCCTGTGGTCGGAGTGCTGGGGAAGGGGGGCAGCAACACCAGCCAGCGCCTGGAGAACTGATTTGTTCTCGAGGGTTTCTTGGCTGCTGGGGAAGCACATTCCCATCAATGACGTCTGATTGCTGTAGGAGGGGTTTAGTTGGTCACAGAATCTTAGAAGGGTTTGGGTGGGAAGGGACCTCACAGACCATCTCATTCCACCGCCCTGCTGTGGGCAGGGACACCTCCCACCGGCCCAGGGTGCTCCAAGCCCCGTCCAACCTGGTCAGGGATGGGGCAGCCACGGCTTCTCTGGGCACCCTGTGCCAGGGCCTCGACACCTTCACAAAGAGCAATTCCCAAAATCCCATCTAACCCTGCCCTCTGGCAATGGGAAGCCATTCCCCTTGACCTGTCACTTCAGGCCCTTGTCCAAAGCCCCTCTCCAGCTCTTTTGGAGCCTTTTGAGGCACTGCAAGGGGCTCTCAGGTCTCCCGGAGCCTTCTCCACTCCAGGCCGGACACCCCCAGCTCTTCCAACGTGTTTCTACAGACGAAGGGCTCCAGCGCATCCCCAACAGCCCTGCCTTGGGAAAGCGGCGCCTCGTCGCTCTCGGTCCCCGCTCCCGTCCAAGGCCGGGGCCGCCGCTCGGGGGATGCCCCGCC
>VWZG01004654.1:23099-44276 GCA_013396735.1 Grallaria varia
CAGAGATCAGCGAGGCCCAAACACTGAGAGCTGCTGTCCCAGGGCTGTGAGCGGGAGGGACGCTGAGCCCCAGAGAGAGGGGACCTGCCCCATCACCTGTCTGACATGCACCTGATCACGGGAGGGAAATAGGATGGAATACTGCCTTAGTGTTTGACCCCAGTTGTTAAGGAAGGCCTAAAGAGCAACAAACCTCACCAAAGCCTAAAATTTAAACTACCACCCCTTTCTTCCCTTCTCAAGCAAATGCTGCTACCATCAACCTCCCCGCGAGCGCCTTAGAAATCCCGCGATTGCCCCGGGACGCACAGCGAGGCACAGGGGCTGAACGGCCCGAGAGGGCAGCAGGGAACGAGCCCATCACAGCCACTGTCATTCCCCAGATCGGCGGGGTGCAGACCTGCAGCACAGTCCGAGTGCTGGAGTGGAAGGATGGGGTGGCTACTTTGCCCGGGAGTAACCTGCGGGTAAGTTCAGCCCTGGGCCACCGTGTTTGTCCCCTCTGCCTCTCCCCTCAGCTCCTCAACCTTGTAAGTCCCCCAGCCTGTGCCAGGCAGCGACCACCAGGATGTAAGTTACCTGGACAGTACCTGCACAGGTACCTGACAGTGCCTGCACCCCTGCTGGAGGATCCCTCGGCTCTTCTGGCTCTTCTTGTGCCCCATCCCAATGTCCCTCCTATCCTGGGAGCTTAGCAGAGCTCGCATGTGGTGTCTGGAGGGCTGCAGCAGGTCTGCCCTGCACAGGGAGGCACGGGGGTGCTATGTGCTGTGCAGGGCATCTTTCCTTTCCAAGCTGTACCGTGGAGTTGGCTCTCACCCACTCCTGCTCTCACCGTGGCAGCAGTGCTCAGCATGCAGAGGGTGCCTTTGGGGGTACCCCTCAGTGCATGACAGAGCTTGCAGAAAATGCACCCATTTCTCAGCTGCTGCTCAACCTCAGGGCACCACATCCTCCAGCCATCCGCCTGTCAGCTCCAGCCATCCTTCTGTGAGCTCCGGCCATCCTCCTGTGAGCTCCGGCCATCCACCTGTGGGCTCCAGCCATCCGCCTGTGAGCTCCAGCCATCCTCCTGTGAGCTCCAGCCATCCACCTGCCAGCTCCAGCCATCCACCTGTGAGCTCCAGCCATCCTCCTGTGAGCTCCAGCCATCCTCCTGTGAGCTCCAGCCATCCACCTGTGAGCTCCAGCCACCCTCCTGTGAGCTCCAGCCATCCTCCAGCCATTCTGCCAGCTGGTCACCCAAGTGCCCGTGGTGTGTCCAGCACAGGGTGCAGGCAGGGGCATCTTCACAGGGAACTGGGGTGCCTGTGCTCACCTCTGTCCTCAGAAGAGCTGTCCTCTTGTTGGACATACTGATGTACCCCATTCTCAGAGCTCAGTTGCACCCTCTAGCTATCAAGTTACATTTCTGTTTTCCCTGCTAACTCTTCTTCCTTGTTTTTTTGGTTCAATTACATAGTTCCGAATAAATGAGTATGGGACACTGAAGGTGGTGAGTGCTGATAAGATACCTCCAGTAGAAGCTGTAAAGGAGGATCACACAGAGAAAGATGGGGACTCAGAGGTGGCACCTACCAGCAGAGATAATCCTGCTGTGGCTAATGGTAAGGGCACCATGGTGGCACTTGAGGGATGGGTACCACCATCCAACACATGCTGTCTGCTGCGGTCCCTGAACAAGCCAAATGTCTCCTGCTTCTGCTCTCCTTTGCTGCACCTTGTGCCTCAGTGCTCCTCCTCTCTCCTCCCAGATGTGCCGGACCAGAGCAAGCTGCCCACAGCAGAAAGCATGTGCCACTGTGACACCTGTGGCCGGAGACACGTGCGGGACGGGGCCCAGGAGGGCAGGGGCTTCTGCAGTGAGCACTGTCACCAGCAGTTCAAAGAGAGGTGAGGGCAGGGGACTCTGCAGTGAGCACTGTCACCAGCAGTTCAAAGAGAGGTGAGGGCAGGGGACTCTGCACCATGCAGAGCTGTATCCATCCATCTGCCCTCGCTCCCCTGATCATGTGCTCCAACAAGGGATGGGAGCACGTCTGCCCCTGGGGGAGCCTTCTTGTTCCCCTCACTCCTACAGGCAGAGTGCTGTGGCTGTAGAGTGAGGGGATGAAGACTTGTCTCAGGGCAAGCGTGCAGGAAGTACAGGAGCCAGATTTTGTCCTGGCCAATTTGTGGTCTCATAAAGATGTATCTGCTGGAGCAGGACGTTGCTGCAGTGGGTGCTTCCAGGCTAAGCAGCAGTGGAAGGCGTGAATCACAGGGGCATTCCCAGCCACCCTACTGACTGATGTGTGACTCCTGGGACTTGTTTTCCAGCATCTGTGTGTGATTCTGGTGCAGCTTAGAGCCTTCCTACAAAACTAGATCCCTTTTGGTCCATCCCTACATTCACATTTCTGACACCCAAGTGTGGCCTGTCCCTGGTTCTAACTCTTGTCAACTTGTGTGCTGAGGAGCATGTGCATTAAGTCAGGAGTGTGTGAGTAAGAAATGGGGGAACAGTGATTCTCCAGCAGCCCCTACCTTACCAATACCCCAGCCACTGTCACATGCTGTGCCACGATGCTTTAGCCTCCCTTCCTCTGTGTAGGTCCGTCATTGTGGAAAACTCTGCCAGCAGCACCAATGCCACCGAAATCCTCAAGCCTGTGAAGAAAAGAAAGAGGAAGGACTATCAGAGCCCTTCAGAGGAAGAATATGAATCTGAGCAAATGGTAGGTGAGGGCAGGGAGGGCATGTGTGCAGATGTGCCAGTGTCATGGGGGGCCGTGGGCCACCCCTGTGTGTGCTGGGAGCGAGCACAGTTCTCATCAATGCTTTACAGGGCTGTGTCAGCTGGAGGTCAAAGGGGTAACCAAAAAAACTTGAGTGTGGAGCATCAGGGCTTCTAACACTGGGCTGGATGTTTGGCACGACTGCCATGGGCTGGGCAGTGCTAGCCACACCCAGGCTGGACTGTAGATATTGAGCATTCTTATCTGTTCTCTTGAGTCTGGGCCACCAAAGCAAGTCTTGAAGTTAAGGAGTGTCTGTCTGTGTGTCCTGGAGAAAGGAGAGAATTCAACAAGGCAAGGATGCTCTGTTTGCCAGCTCTGACTGTAGCAGGTCCACTCCAGGTGTGTTGCTACCACTGAGTACCAAAATCTCCTGCACCTTCCCATCGTCAGATTCTCTTGCGGCCCATTTTTGGGCCAAGGCAAATCACAGACATCACGGAGGCACAGTAAGGCCCTTGGCATCAGTGTGAGGGTACAACACACAGCCTAAATCTCTGTGCAAACCTGGGTTTCTGTTTTATCTACTCTTGTGTTTAGGAGGAAAAGCAGGAAGAGCAGAAAAACTCTGTGGGAGACTCTGCCATGAACAATCTGGAGGCTGAGGCATGGAATGGGAGCCAGCACGGTATGGAGGGCCAGGTGGGCGGTGGGGTCGGCACTCCCACCGTGGCTGGGGTGTCCCACTGTGGGGCTGGACCATTTTGGTGCTCCAGCAGAGTCAATCACCCAGTGCAGTGCACGGATACATGTGCCTGAAGGCTTGTGAGCTCCTCTGCTTGCTTGATCCTGCTCTCTCTGTCTCTTGCCATTTCTCTCCTTTCCTCTCTTTCTCTCCATGGGAAGGGTGCACCTGTACAGGTGTCTCCTTCAGGCACTGGCCTGTGCTGTACAGTGCTTTCTGTCCCTCCCGTCACGAGCTGAATTTGTTCCTGGCTTGTGGATATCATGTTTGCTCCCAGAGACACTGTGCTGAGCAATGAGAGGACTCTGCACCATGTGTGGCTCTGCCCTCCCTAGGGATGGGCTTCCCTCATGTCATCAGGAGCTCAGAAGTCTGGGAGCTGCTCCTGTAAGTTGGGTGCCACTGAAGCCACGGGATTTGGGTTGTCTCATCCCATGGGGATCTATTCCTGGACTGTATCAGAGGTCTCAAAAGCAGAGCTGTCAACAGGAAGGGAAAGGAGACAAGCTGAGAGAGGCAGTGTTTGCTTGGTTGTTTTTCACCTGCAGTGTGATGGGGGCAAAGGGGAAGGAAAACTTGGGGAAATAATGAAAATAAACAGTTATGGGAAACCTTTTGTGTTTGAGTAATGAAAGGTCATGGCTTCATACTCCTCTCCATAGCCATGTGCAGGGACAGTGGCAGGGGCCTGGTGTCATTAATCCCTGATGTAACACTGAGTTAACCCCTCCTAAAAAGGAATCTCATACCTGCCTGTCATGGGTGTCCCCAGAGCGCGTAACCTTCCCTGCTGCCTACCCGTAAGCAGTGCTGAGCCTTGTTATTTCAGCATTTTATTTTCTCCTATTTTAGAAGTACATCAGCAAAGAGAATACATACCTGGATGCTTCGGTGCAGCATTGTCAGTGTATGCTCTGACTCCTGGTGTATTTGTCATTCTCCAGAAGTGCAGAGCTTGTATTCACAGATTCCCCAGCCATGCCTGGCCTTTTTTCTATGTCCTAAAAACAACACTAAAGGTGTTTATCACTCTGGAGTATCAACAAAGTGCTTGGGTTAGTCACTTTGATCACTGAAGCTCAGCTTCAATTTCCTCCGTAAGTTTTTGGTTTTTCCATCTCTCCTTCCCCTGTGCCCAAGGGAGGAAGGAGTTAGGTCTGGTTTTTCCCTGCATTTCTGACCTGTCCTACACAAGGCTGTCTGCCATGACTGTCCTGTAGCTGTGAATTCCTCAGTGCTGAAACAGACACAGCACTCCTGGATTCCCTACAAAATAGGGAGAGAAAGTGGCTGGAGAGCAAGATACTTGGGTTATGTCTCATGTGCCTCGAAGGAGGCCTTTGTGGCATGAAGGGTCACCTCCCTGCCTGTCGAGTCTGTCTTCTTTTTGGGTAAATGCATCTCTAGGTCATCAGGGTGGCCCTGGTGTGCCAGTGGGGAGTCAGGTGGTTGTCTCAGAGCAGAGGACAGCAGAGCTGGGAGGTGAGCCTGCTGCTGGTTTGCCTGCCTGGGAGCCCTTTGCAGCTGGGAATGATTCCCAGACCTCTGCATGGATCCTGCTGGCTGTCCAAAATCCATCAGTGCTGTGGTCATATCAGATGTGCTGGCTGGAGGAGGACCTGGTTGCAGAGGTGTCTCGATGCTTTGCCTAGGACATCTTGTCCCTCAGGCTCCTTAGAATCACAGAATCATGGAATGGTTTGGGCTGGAAGGGACCTTAAAGCTCCTCTCATTCCAACCTCCCTGCCGTGTGTAGGGACACCTCCCACTAGACCAGGTGCCTTACTAGGACATGGTACAGCCAGAGAGGACATTTAGGTCTTGGGGACTGCTGGTTCTGTCCCTCCTCTCCTCCGGCCGAGTGTGCTGGAGGAGAGGCTCTGCTCGGATGGTGCTGAGCTTTCCAGGGATGCAGGAGTGTGTGTGAGAGCGGGATGGCCCCAGTGGGACCCGCCTGCCCTCGGCGCTGCCCCGGGCCAGCAGGGCTGGGGCTGGGGTGGCCTCTCAGCAGCGTTTGTGTGCGTTTGTGCTGCGCTCAGGTGCCAGTGAGGAGAAGAAAGAAGGCTGGTCTTGGGCATCCTACTTGGAGGAGCAGAAAGCTGTCGCTGCCCCTTTAGATCTCTTCCAGGATGTGAGTTGGGATTTTCCTGTCTTTTTCCCTCTTTCATCTTCTCTTATCTTTCCCTTTTTTTCCCCCCCTACCCCTTCTCCTTCTCCTCACTTCCTTGCTTCCCTATTTTGTGTGACTGAACAATATCAAGCTCCCATTGTCACCTTGAGGTGACTGGTCAGTCTCCAGTTTTGGTTCCCTTGGAGTCCCCCTCCCCAGCAGGGTAGTGTTCCCCGTCCCAAACACCCCACCTTTGCCTAGGACACCCCTGTGGCTCTGGCAGTGTGGTGGAGCCTTTCCAGCCCTTTCTGGAAGCCAGGTATGGGCTCTCCCAAGGCCACATTGCTGTGGTGCACTCCTGTTCCCAGCCATCCAACTTCCAGGGTGCCCCACTCCCCCCAGCTGCAGCTTTTAGCCCAGGGCCAGTCTGCCCTGCCAATAGCAAGAGGTGCAAATCCCCAGGGAGGTGGAACCATGTGTTTTCCTATGGGAAAAGAATTGAAATTTGGATCACAGCATAACCTGTGGCCCATAGTCTCCTGATCCCAGCAGCTCCCATTGCCTGGTGGTTGCTCCTCAGGCTAGTTCAGGGCTCAGCTCCCTGTGTTGGTTTTTACATTGTAGTTTGATTTTTGTTTCCAGTACCAAGTAGCTTCCCAGCGCAAGAATGGCTTTAAAGTGGGGATGAAGCTGGAGGGGATTGACCCACAGCACCCTTCTATGTACTTCATCCTGACTGTGGCTGAGGTAAGGTGTGTTCCTGGCTTCCTTGCACTCTGGGGCAGGGAAGGTGCTGTCAGTTGGCCTCTGGAGGGGCTGAGGTTGGTTCCTTTGCCTGCCTGTTGCTGCAGGAGATGAGCTGGTGCTCCAGCACCCTGGGCAAACAAACAGCTCATCGGGACTCCAGCTCCCAGGGACTGGACACAGCAGTGTGGAGCTGCTGTCCTGCCCTGACCTAGCTGGTTTCTCCATCACCCTGACACAGCAGGTCATGAAGGGAAGGGTTGTGGTGATGGCAGCAGCTTTTTATCTTTGAGCTGATGTCCCTAGGACAGGTGTGAGCCCTTGAGGTGGAGAGTGTGAAGCCATCCCATTGCTCTTCCTTGTGTCTGTGTGGGCTCTCCACTCAGCCCTGTAGCAGTCAAACCAGCCTTGCCTTGCAGTGCTTCCCAGGCAGCCAGCGTGGCATTTAGCCAGAATCGCTGCACCAGCAGCTTCCTCAGCTGCAGAAAAGGGAATCTTTGCACTTGCTGTGTCCAACAACTTGCCCTACCATGACATTTCGTGCACCAGCCTGAACATCCCTTCTTAAGGCTGCCTTGTGGTGGCCTTGCACTGGCCTTCTTCTGTGCCGGACACCCTTTGGGACTGGCTTGTGCCTCCTGCTTTGAGCACTGGCCTGTGATTGACTCTTGGCTTCCCAAAGCGACAGAAGCTGAGATGGTGTGCAGGAGGGGTGGATGGTGTGACACTCTGCTAGGGAGAGCAGCAGGTTTCCATGGTTCTTTCCCTTTCCTGCTCTCCCTGCTGGTAGGTGTGTGGTTACCGGATGCGCCTCCACTTTGATGGCTACTCCGAGTGCCATGATTTCTGGCTGAATGCTGACTCCCCCGACATCCACCCTGCCGGGTGGTTTGAGGAGACAGGACACAAACTCCAGCCACCCAAAGGTAAGGGGTTAGCTCATCTTGGGTGCTGAGTCCTGGTGAAGGAGGGGGATGAACAGTAGGGCCAAACGTAGAGCTTAAGATGGGGACAGGGTGGCTCCATGGGGAGCTCACAGGGGTTTGACATGACAACCTGTCTCTTCTTGCTCACATTTTGGGGCAAATCCCTGTTGGATGTGCCATTGCCAGTCTGGAGTCAGCAGGCGAGACTGATTCTCTCTGTGCAGGAGCTGCACTCTGGATTTCCACTGCTCACATTTCATAACGCCCCTTCCAAACTAGCCACTGGGCCTAAGCCGTGGGCTTTGGGCATTCCAGGGCTGCTGTGGGTCCTGTCAGCCCACAGTAGGACATGCCTGGCAGGGTGACGGCAGGTCGGGGATGGTCAGGCTCACCCTCACCACCTCCTGGTTGTGAACCCACTGCTCTCATTTCTCTTCCTGAGGAGTTGTAGGTTATAAGGAAGAAGAATTCAGCTGGACAAACTACCTGAAGTTAACAAAGGCTCAGGCAGCTCCTAAGCACCTCTTCTTGGTCCGAAACACTGTGAGTAGCAGCATCTCCTTCCTACCAGAGCCTACAGGTTCAGGGGTGAGTTTTCCCCTCCAGCTGAGCAAAATGCCTCTGCCAGTGCTAGGCTTTGCTCTGTTCCCCCCCAACACTTCTCACGGCCACAGTGCAGAGGGCCAGCAGTGTGTACCGCTGGCTGTGGCACACTTTGCTGCTCAGGGTCTGTAGCTTGGACACTAGTTTGGTGTGCCCAGAATTGGTGCTGATCTCATTCGCTGTTTCATCCAGACTGATCTCACAGACAGTTAAATCTGTGAGAGAAGTACTGGCAAGGAGAAGTAACTGCTACTCTCAACAATTATTTTGCTAAAAAACCATAACGTTTCATAAGTATAATTCTTTTTTCTCTGTTTTGTGTCTTCATTGTTTCTCTGTCTGCCTATTTTTTTCACATGGAAGCCTGGTTAAGGGAAGTGGGAATGTAGCAGAGTGCAAAATGCTGATAGTTTCTTTGTAAGCTGCAGAGGAAACTCAACCTACTGATGAATCAGCCTCTCTAAGTTATTTATTGTATCTAAACCCTGCTGTTCATTGCTGCAACAATTCCACCAGTGGGTGTGATCCAGCATTTTACACAGATTTTGGACCCAAGAAATAAAGGCAAGGAGGGGGGAAGGGCCCCATCCCAGCTACTGCTGCCATGCCTAGGGCATTGGTCACTGCTGACACCGGAGGACTGTGACCTCAAACAAGTGTTTTTGACAAAATCAGAGCTAGTGTCAGTTGGAGGCTGGTTTTCTCTTGGAGGTTGCTGCTTATGGAAGATCCTGAGGGTCTGAAGATCACTTTTCCTCTTTCTTTGTGTGGCCCAGCTGAGTTACTTACCCTCTGCCTCTTTCCTTGCATACACAGCAGGACACTGTCCCTCTTGGAGCCCGAGTGGTGCTGGATGCCAGAGAGGGTCTGGTTTTGGGAGGGTTTGGGGTGGTGCCTCCTTGCAGCGGGCAAGGGAAGTGGTGAGGAAGGAGCTGGTGCTGCAGCTCTCCCCTCTCTCCTGCCAGCACGAGGCTTCTCCAGGATTCAAGGTGGGCATGAAGCTCGAAGCTGTGGACCGCATGAACCCTTCCCTGATCTGTGTTGCCACAGTGACTGATGTGGTGGACAATCGCTTTTTGGTGCACTTTGACAACTGGGATGATACTTATGACTACTGGTAAGTGCACAGAGGCTCCCAGGGTGCCAGTAGTGGGGAGATACCCTGCCACTGCTTGAGCAACGGTGACAAGGTGCTCAGGAAGGCATGGGGCAATCCCAGCCTGCTGCTGCAGACTGGCCACCAGTGGTCCAAGGAGGCAGAGGATCACCCTCCAGTGCTGGCAGACAAACCTTTACCTGTTCCATATCACCTTCTGGAATGTTTCCATGTAGCTGTAGCTGACATGGGGCAAAGACCAGCATGATCTCATGCAGTGGACTCAACCTGAAGCCTCCTG
This sequence comes from Grallaria varia, assembly GCA_013396735.1. Classification (NCBI taxonomy): domain Eukaryota; kingdom Metazoa; phylum Chordata; class Aves; order Passeriformes; family Formicariidae; genus Grallaria; species Grallaria varia. Next base: position 32,342 of record VWZG01004654.1, read on the forward strand.
GGAGACAGGGTCACCTGCACTGCAGACACTGAAAGCCTTATCTTAAAAAGGAACTCCTGCATCTGTAGGCGGCGGATTGTGGCCGTGATGAAGAGATGTCCTCGTCGAGGCTGATTAAAATGGCCCTTTAGCACAGCCAGGGTCCTGAGAGCAGTTTCTGTCCTTTATGGTTGGAGACCTCTGACCTTCTCACCCCAAGAGGCTGTGAGGCTGCAGCACTTTCTGTCCCTGGCTGCTCTGTCCCAGGGCAGACCCACAAAGCAGCATCCCCGGAGGGTGCTGTGACTTACTGGGAGCTGGGATGGGGACATGAGCCCACCCAACTGCCCTCGTCTCACTGCTCCAAGCTCTGGAGGGCATGTCTTGCCTCCCCACTTCAGCAAAGGGTTGCTGTTCCTTGGGCAAAGGCATGTGTGTGCCCTGCCCCTCAGAGCTGGGTTCCTCTGCTCCAGCCCTTGCCTTGCTGGGCCTCGGGGGTTCCCTGGATGTCTCAAGGACAAGAGTGCTGGAGGAAACCTCAGTGTCTTCAGGGGCTTTTGCGGGTGGTGCAGGTCTGAGGGTGCTGCCAACTATCCTGCCCTGCGCCCCCACGGCCCATGGTGATGAGTTGGGTGTGTAAGAGCTTGGCTGTGTTTTCTAGGTGTGACCCCAGCAGTCCATACATTCACCCAGTTGGATGGTGTCATGAGCACGGCAAACCCCTCACACCTCCTCAAGGTGAGTCAGTGGCCTGGGAGTGCATCCCCTTGGGGACAGGCTTCTTAGGCATGGGGTTCCTGGGGACACCAACACCATGATCCTTGCTTGTCTGCAGGAACGGGCAGCTTCCTTCAGCAAGGCCACAGCCAGTGAGGCAGCATGTACCTGTCAGGGCTCCTGTGCTCATGTTCAGGTGCAGCACGGGGCTTGTGTTGGGCCAAGTTTCCACTTGGAGAAACAAGGAGGATCCAAAATGTCTGTGCACACCAGATATCTTCTGCTTCCTTGTATCCTGGGTCTCCTGGTCCATGAGAAAATAGTGGCACTTATTTGGTGTCTCTCAGGTTTCCGTGTGCCTGGCACAGACTTGGTTGGCCCTTGAGGGCGGTGGAATGTTCTGGGGTACATGCTGTCTTCTGCGGGTATGTCTCACCTTCTGCATCTTCCCCATTCCAGATTATCCTGACCCTGACAACTTCACCTGGGAAAAGTACTTGAAGGAAACTGGAGCATCTGCTGTCCCAGTCTGGGCCTTTAAAGTGGTGAGTGCCACATCATCTGCTCCACCCTATCTCAGCAGGAGTTTGGGGTTTCTCCATTGCTAGGTCTTTTATGAGAAGTCCAGTGATGTTCCATGTACTGCTGCCACAGGCCTGGCCTTCGAATCTATTCTCAAGGTTCAGAAGACAGGACAAGTAGTGGGAAAAATGAGAAGTATGACCATCCCTTTGGCTAGACAGAAGCTGGGTAAAGGGAAATAATTTAGATTTGCTTGATTCATTTTTGTCTCAAACTGTACCACCAGCAGCTGCATCCAGCCAAGTGTGGTTGCAATATAGATCCCAAAAATGTGTCTCTTAGAGACCTTGTTCCCTGGGGCACAGCTTTCCCATCTTGTTAAAACACAGCTCAGATTCAGGAGGCCTGTTCCCACTCTCCCGTTGCCACTGTGATCTGGGATGGCTTGTCCCCAGCCAGGCCAGGGCTTGAAACTGGGATTGAGGAGCACACACTGCTGGGAAAGCTGCCAAGGGGTGTAGGAGCCTGAAGCATGGCCCTGCTCTCTTCTGACCTGGGTTCTTCCAGCGCCCACCCCATGGCTTCCTGGTCAACATGAAGCTGGAGGCAGTGGACAGGAGGACTCCTTCCTTCATCAGAGTGGCCAGTGTGGAGGATGTGGAAGATCACAGGATAAAGGTGAGTGCTGGAGGATCAGTGCTGAGCCTGTGTCCAGGCACTGTGCTGGCTTGCTCCTGCCCTTCCCAGCTCGCTGGGAGTGTAGGTCTGTGGAAGTCCCCTGTGCAGAGGTTGGCAGGTCCCAGTGCCTGGCTCCAGGAGTGGAGAAGAGCTTTGTGCTGTGGTTCAGCTTTACCCTACTGCTTGCTGTCAACTTGGAGAGCTCCAGAGATCCTCAGAAACGCGTCCCAAGTTTTGAAGAGTGACCTATCTGCTTGTTTTCCCAGATCCATTTTGATGGCTGGAGCCACGTCTATGATTTCTGGATTGATGCGGATCATCCAGACATCCACCCCATAGGCTGGTGCTCAAAAACTGGACACCCCCTGCAGCCTCCTCTCAGTAAGTACTCCTTGCAGGGCGCCTTGCAGACCCCCAGTGTCGCTGCCTGCACAGCGATGGGACAGCAGTGCTGGCCATAGATGGGCAGGGAGGAAGGACCTTTCCATGGATTTGTCAGTTGCAAAAGTCCTCCCTGTTTAGTGCAGGCAGGGAGCCCAGGGCCTTGTCAATGCCTGGGCTTGCAGCTGTGACAGTGTCTCTCCCATTTATCCTTCTCATCTAGGGCCAAAGGAACCAGCCTCCTCTTCCCACACGAGCTGCCCAGCCCTGGGCTGCAAGAGCATCCCTCACACCAAGAGCTCCAAGTACAGCTTTCACCACAGGTGAGCTCCCCAGCACAGCTCAGAGGGTCACACCTTCCCTGCCAGTCCGTGCCACCTCTGCCTCTGCCACCCTCACCAGCATCCAGCCCTTTCCTGCACCTACCCCATGCCTCCCTCTGCCCCCTGCTCCCCCAGGCCAGGCCCCAGGGCAGCACGGAGCTCACAGCTGGTGTAACCCCTGGCAGCCTCTCCCATTCCTGTCCTGTGGCACCCCGTAGGTGCCATGTGCCCATCTGTGGGGACCTATAGACCACAGAGAGGACAATGTCTGTAAGATGCTGGTCACTGACACCAGCTGTGAGGACACTGTCCCTCCCATCTCTCATGGATGCCTTTCACTGTGAGGCTGAGCTGAGAAGTCCTGAGAAGGAGCAGTGCATCTTCCCAGCTCAGACAGTCGATTGTGAGACCTTTTCCAGGAGAAAAGAGGCTCAGTCTAGCACCAGTGCTAGGCTGGCATCAGGAGGAGCCGGTGTGTTGAAGTATCCATGAGGATACAGAAGGCATGTCTGTCTCCCAGAGGTTTCTCTGCTGGTCATGCTCCTGACACTTGCTTCTTGCTCCTTCTGAGGCTGGTCTGGATCCCTGTGAGGTCAAGGAGGGAAGATGTGAACCCCAGTAACCTGCTTGTTCAGCACTGTGGTGACTGGCACAGGGTTGCTGGGGTGGCAGATGAACAAGAGCTTGCACCTGAAGGGACTGGGTGTGCCCTGCCCAAGGACCCAGTGCCCTCACCCCAGGAACGTGGTCAGCACGTCTTTACTCTGCTTTCCATGGCCAGGGCTATGGCAGCCCACGCTTGGGGTCAGAAGGGTGGCCCTGCTCGCTTGTCCCGCCGTGCTGCTCCAGGATGGGTCCAACCCTTGTCTCCCCTCTGTTCTCTAGGAAGTGCCCCACGCCAGGCTGCGATGGGTCAGGACACGTGACGGGGAGATTCACGGCCCATTACTGCCTCTCAGGGTGCCCGCTGGCAGAGAAGAACCAGGGCAGGCTGAAGGCTGACTTGTCCGACAACGAGGCCTCGACTCGCAAGAGGAACCTCATGGGCTTCCCTCAGCGAAAGAAATCTCGGCACCACGGCAGGTAGGGGCACACCTGGTGAGCCCCACGCAGGGCTCTGGGAGGGATGGCCAGGCCAGAGAGGCTCCTTGGCCTCGGGGCAGCGTGGTCGCTGGCAGCTGGCCTTGGTCCATTCAGCTCTGTTGGGCACTTCTCTTGGTTTTTCTTCCCACATTTTCTGTCTTTAGCTGTCAGCCCTTTGGGTGAGGGTCCAAGTGGTAATCCCTGCTCCCACTGCTGAAGCATTGCTCTGTGCGGTGTGGAGGAGGGCCCTTGGGCCAGTCCCAGCCCAGTTGGACATCAGTCTTCCTGTCTCTTTAGAGGGCGACCTCCAAAGTACCGGAAGATCCAGCAGGAAGACTTCCAGAGTAAGTGCCATCCTCTGCCAGTGTCATTGCAGGGCAAGGCTGGTGGAGCTGGGGCAGGTCTGGCTCCCACAGGTACATCCCAGTGAGGGTCATCCCAGCGCTGGTCATCGAGAGGGGACATCCCTGCCTCATACCAGAGCTCTGTTGGCTCCCTCAGCAAGGCTCTTGGGTTATGTCTGTGAATCTCAGAGTGCTTTAGGGCAGGCACTCAGGATCCTCTCCGTGGCAGTGTATTTTCTCTGGTGCTTTGTCGTCTTCAAACAGGGGTAATGGGACGCTGTGCCCCAAAATTTCAGTCTGGTTGTGAAATGCCTATTTATTGCTGATGCATAGAAGCTGATGCTGAACAGTTTACTTAGTGTGTAGTTCTGATGCCTGACATTTATCCCAGCCAGTCTTCATTTTACCATGGGCCATCTACCCCAGCGCTGGGGGTGAATGAGGAGGAGCTTTCCTTGGGAGTCATCTGTGACTCCTTGGAGTAGAGAGTGAGCAAAAACCTTTGTTAAAAACATGAAATTAATTGGATTATATGGGAAGGCGTTCTGGTGTTAAATTTGACACTGAAACCTAGTTCAGTACGGAAAATGAATGATTGAAGGTGGTGAGAACAAGGCAAAGCCAAGGTGTCTCTAAACTTCCATCCCCAATCCCACCAAGCTGAACACTTGGATACACTGATGTCCTAATTAATCAAGCGACAACCTATAGCCTTTGATACCTGGATCTGTCAGACCATCTGCTGCCAGCCCTGGGCCCTCCCCGGAGCAAGGCTTTCCCCAAGGCTTGTAGGATACGATGGGATGTTCTTGCCCTTCTACCTGGTATCACAATCTTGCATTTTGACCCCCAGCTATTTCTTCGGACAACATGCACCAGTCTCTCTTCATGTCCGCCCTGTCGGCTCATCCCGACCGCTCCCTGTCTCTGTGCTGGGAGCAGCACTGCAAGCTGCTGCCAGGGGTGGCTGGCATCACGGCAACCACGGTGGCCAAGTGGACCATTGATGAGGTGAGATGGTTTGGAACACTTCGTGCTGGCCCCTGACCTGCTGGCGTGGCCGGGAGAAGCTGCCTGGCTGTGCAGCACCGTGGCAGATGCACTGGGCACGCAGGGGCTTCAGTGGCCTCTCCCCAGGGCTAGTGAGGAGATAGTCCAGTGGACACGCTGGTGGGGAGCAGGAGCCCTGAGTGCAGCTCCTGGGAAGCACATGCAGAACAACCAGGTTCTCACCTGGCTTGAATATGATGCTCCCCCCGGCCCAGGGCAGGCAGGTGAGGACAAAGAGCAGTCTCTTTATTTAGCACGTTACAGTTTTCCAAAGTTTCACCTTTGCCAAGTTTAAAAATTAAAGCCCAGACTCTGCAGATAAGCAGTGCCTGTTTTGTCTGAGAGAGAAATCTTTACTTCAGATTCTTCATCATCACCTTCGTTCACTTTCTTGGGCATCTGAAATGGCCCCTCCTAAGGTCTGAGTAGCTGGAGAAGCTCTGGCACCACCCTGGCAGCCAGCCCTGCGTGATCTCAGGCACTGGCACGGGCTGCCCAGGGCAGAGGTGGAGTCACCATTCCTGAAAGTGTCCAAAAGCGGTGTGGATGTGGCACTTGGGGACATGGGTTAGTGGTGGGCTTGGCAGTGCTGGGTTAATGGTTAGACTCGGTGATCCCAGAGGGCTTTGCCAACCTTAACAATTCCCTGCTTTTCCCTGTATGCCACTCTACTGCCCCAGACCCTCGGTGGGAATCCTCTCGCTGTGCTGGAGGTGCTTGTTGGAGATGAAGCTGCTGAAGCATTTGCTGTTCTGGGGATGGGGGAGTTCAGTGTCTGTGCCTGGGGCCAGGGATGGGCTCTGGGCATGGGAGGGTGAAGCAACTGCAGCCTTTGCCCCAACAGCTCCATGGCACCTTACAGGGCACAAAATGCCTCTGTGGCAGTGAGGGTGTGGGCTCAGGGGAGTCTCCAGCCAGAGCTATTGCTCTGTCTTGACATTTTTCTCCATTTATTCCAAGGTGTTTAGCTTTGTTCAGACTCTGACGGGTTGTGAGGACCAAGCCAAGCTCTTCAAGGATGAGGTGAGAAGGGCTGAGAGCAAGCAGCCAAGGGCAGCTGTTTGCCAGCAGGGCTGGGAGGAATTGGCCAGTGCCTTTCCTGGAGTGGATGCTGAGGGTGCATCCAGCATGGGGCAGTGACCCCCCCCTGCAGCCCCACTGCACTCAAAGGTGCAGCTGTCTGGCTGTGCAGATGTGGGGCAGGAGGGGAGGTGCTGGTGCCCAAGGAGCTCTGCTGCCCTCTGCTCCTGGCATGGCGGAGGGAGGGCCCAACTGAGATTAGGATGGGTATGGGAGGAGGGTGGTGCTGGAGCCTTCATAGCACCATCACTTCCTGAGGGAAGCTGCTTCCTCCTCACCCTGTCATCCTGTCCCCTCTGCACCCTCTCACCAGTACAGTGGTTGGGTGGCATCGCTGTCTGTCACACAGAGTTGTCGGTTTTGGACCCCTCTATGGACAGGTGTGTGGGCTCTGGCACCCAGGGCAGGCTGATCTTCAGCACACTGTGTAGAGCCGTTGTCCCAGCCTGCTTGTAAATGGCCCCTGTGCTTTAAGGGTGCTCAGGCAGGCAAGGCTGAGCTGGGGACAGTCCCCGAGTGTGCCAGGACCTGGAGCAGGGAATGGGTGGGTGTTTGTTTGCCTGCTGTTTCTGTCCCTTTGGGCTCCAGGGAAGAATCCCAGCCTGGCTGCAGTGTGAGCTCCTGGGACGGCCCCTGGAAGGGCCTTTCCCCCTCTGCCCTGTTCCTGGGCACCAAAGCTCCCAGCTGTGGTTTATCTGGAGCGGTGTGGAAGTGCTCTTGGTGGCCCCTGCCTGGCCCCTGGGATCACCTGTTAGTTGGACTGTGCAGATTCCCAGGTCATGTTGGTACTGGCTGTCCCCAGGAATGCCAGCCTGGGTTTTTGGTGAGTGCCTTTGTTCCTATTCTCCTCCCTAGATGATCGATGGCGAGGCATTCCTCTTGCTGACGCAGGCTGACATCGTCAAGATTATGAGTGTCAAGCTGGGCCCGGCACTTAAGATCTACAATGCCATCCTCATGTTCAAGAATGCTGATGACACCTTAAAGTGACTTTTCTTGGCCTGATCGGGACCTTCCATCAGCACTGGTGCTGTCAAACTGTCTGGTCAGGACAGAGATTCCCCCAACTGACCACAGCTTGTCATGTCCTGCTCATGTACTTTCAGATGCCACATCTCCACTCTTTCACCACTCCCTCTCCCATCTTCTTCCCTCCACATTGCCCTTCTCTTCCAGCGCTGGGTACAGGCTGACCCCAGGCCTTGGGGGTGGCTTCAGGGAGGGTGGACGTGGGACTGGCTTGTCTGAACACCACAGCTGCCCCTGTGTCCTGCTGTGACTGCCCCGGCTCGGGGGGGTGTTGAGGGACGAGGGAGCACTGTGGAGGCTGTAACAGCTGGAGTCTGACAGCACCACTCCGCTCACCCAGACGTGGGAAGGAACTGACTGCCTGCGTCCGTGCTAGCACCCACTGAAAGGCTATTCTTGCCTTTGCTCAGCAGCTGAGAGAGATTTGGGGTTTTTCCTCACTGTGATCCTCTGGTGGGGCTGGTGCTGACACCATTTCCAAGGGACAGTCCCAAGGAGCTTCTCACTTTGCATTTTTTCTGAATTCTTTTAAATTTCCCTTTTTAAAGCCAGATGATGACTTTGCTTTGCCCCTTTGCTGCACTGGAAACCAGAGGCCACCTCTTGCCCCTTCAGGAATCACATGTCCTGGCTGCTGCTCTGCCCATGACCAGCACGTGTGCTTTGTTCCTCTTTCCTGTAATGCAGCAGCCCCATAGCCCTGTGGGTCCAGGTCTGGCTGGGTGCAGAACAGGCTCCATTTCTTCTTGCATTTCAGACTGTTTTGTCCAGCACTTCTCCAGGAGAAAGAATGCTTGGATAATTTGTTCCACTCACAGCAGTTAAGAATCCTCTGCAAAGAGGAGTCGGGCCCTCTTTGGTCCGTGTATTAGGAGCAAGACACTCTAGAGTGGAGGCAGCTGTCAAGGACCAGGTGCATCCATTGCTCCATAGGCAGATCCACTGTCACCTCTCAAGGTGTTCCTGAGTTGGCTGACTTGATCCTGCCAAGCTGCCTTGTCGGCATTGATTGCCCTCCCAAGGCACACAGGGTATGCTGTTTGAAGAGTCGGATCTTCTGCTGTCATTGAATCCCTTACCTGCAGAGCTAAAAGAAGCCCAGCACTTAATTGGTTTGTTTCTGTCCTTTTTGGAATGTAGCACCTTTTCAACAACGGCACAGGCACTTTGGGAATACTCATGTAATGCTGTCCCTTGTAATGGAGGAGAGACCAAGAGGGCTAGGGCTGCAGAGCCAGGAAAGCAGACATGGCTGGGAGTCCTCTGAGAGTCCCTGTGCCTCCTGGCAGCACTCGTGCTGCTCTCTGTGATCCATCATCCTGTGGGAGCTGTTGGAGCAGGGGGTGGCAGTACAGTGCTGGAGGATGGCCACCTGCCCGAGGGCTCTCTGCACCAGTGTGATCCCAGTACCGTGTCCACTTTCTTTCTCATTCCAAAGAATCATGTACCAGTAGCAAAACAATTCCTTCCCCTTTCCCAGTGCTCAAAGACAGAGATGAAGAGATGTGAGCAAGTGTACCAACAAGATGTCCTGGAGTAGCACTGCCTTGAGAGCCACTGTCCTACCTGGGTCAACCTGTTCAAGGCTTCCCATGGAAATGTAGCATTTTGGCTCTTTGTTGTTGAATATTTGGGGTCACATTTGACCTGCCCTTGAAACATCTGCTGCTTCCTTATCACGCAGGACTCGAAACTGCTCCATGTCTTTGTTTTGTCAATGCTTGGGTTTGATTTAGGCAGCTTTCCCTGTTTTCCTTTTTTATGTCCTTCCATTTTTTCAAGCACTGCAGTGGGGCCAACTGTGGAGAGAGAGAGTGGGAAGGAACAACAGTGTGTGTCCCTGAGTTCCACAGTCACTCCCCAAACCACCCCTGTCTGCAGTTAATGGTTCTGGAGTTGGTCTCTTCAGTGGATGGAGAGTCTCTTTCTGGGCCACTGTGTGATGAGGAAGAAGAGTAGGAGCCCTGGGACCTTCAGCTGTGAGACCGCAAACGATGCTGAGACCTCTCCAGGTGTGATTGGTAACGAAAAGGCTCCTTGGCACTGGACATGGCTATTGAATTTACAAGGAAATGTCTTACGAAAGCCTCCTTTTCTCATCTTCTCCGTTCCCACCTGTGCAGTTCTTCCTCCTCTTGGGAAAGGGACTAAGCACTGTCCCAAAGTGCTGGGCGAGGACCTGCTACCCAAGCATCAGATCTGAAACTAGTGTGAAGGATGGAGATCCTTGTGTCTCGCAGGGCTGCCCAGGAGAGCTAAGCTGGTGGGGAGCTCAGAAGGTCCTTCTGAAGGGGAAGAGGAGCCATGAGCCAAGCCCTGGCTGGCCCACAAGGCTGGGTACAACCAGCACCACCGGCTCTTGCTCTGCTGTTGGGTGCATTCGAGCTGTGCTCTGCCTGGGCGCCGGCAAAACAGGCAGAGCTGCATCTCTACACTGTGCCAACCGTGGCACCACCTGACCTGGGCTCTCCTCACCTCCCTTGTAGAGTGGAAACAAACTGAGCAGGACTGCCAGGGTGCTGCCCCTTGGCTGGGGGGTCTGGCTGCACAGCTGGCGTCCAGGTCTCTGCTGGCTCTGAGCTCTGCACAGGGAGCAGCTGTCAGGAGCACCAGCCCCACTGGAAGTGTACTGGGAAATGTGAGGGTCTGTATCACACCCCTGTGGAGTGGAGCATCACTTCATCAGCCACTCTGGTTCACTTGGCCATTGGGTTACAAAGCTGCTGGATTCATCTGGGTGAGGGAGTTACAGGGTTTGTAGGTGGTCAAGGGCTATTTACTGTTAAAACTTACAACCTTCTTGTATCCTTTAAAACCAAACCCAAAGCATCATGTCTGTGCATGTGGATGGGTGTTTGTGGGAGTACCATGATGCCATTGCCCCGCTGTTGGTGTGTTGCTGTTCCAGGGTGGTGGTCTCTGTGGCTGTGGAGACAGCAGATGCCTGTCCCAGGGTCTTGAGTGATATGTCCTCCATGAGCAGTTGTCCCTGGTCCCGCAGGGAAGCCAAGAGAAGGAAGGTTTGCTGCATCCCTGGCCATGCCAAGTCCTCCACCCCCACAGAGTGTTGAGTGGGAGTCCCCCATCAGGAACCATCACAGACAGCTGTGACCAAGGCAGAAGCACCAAAGTTTTTTGTCCTTCCCCTGTTGCCTGACAAGATTCCTCACAGGGATGTTCACTGCTATGTCACTAAGAAGCCAGAGAGGAAAGTGGGGCTGGGTCTGGCCCACAGGTTCTTCTCTGGGGCCTTTCTGAGAGATGTGTCTGCAGGCAAAATTTCTAAGTCAATGAAGAGTTTTTGAAGTCAAATGTTTTTGACCTGAGGCCCCCAAGCCTACATTTCTGCAGCTGGTGTTGGCAGGGCTTAACTGGAGCCATGAGAGGGGTCCCACCACATGCTCCAGCCTTGGACGTTGGGTATCTTCTGTGGGGGCTGCTCTGTGGCTGACTCTGGGTGCACGGGAGCAGTTGGAGCCTCTGGGCAAAGCGTTTCTCCCTCTGCAATGGCAATGGGCAGCACTGGCACAGCGCGAGCCAAGGTCTCCGTTTCCATGAGAGCAGCCAGCCTGAAGCTCAGAAGGCTTTGTGCCTGCCCTGCCAGAGCACAGCTGCCCACCCCGCCTTCCTCTGCTGATTTCCATGGAGATCACAAGCACTTTTAGAAAAGAAAAAAACCCTCCAAACTGCCCCGGAGGGTTAAGGGCTTTGGGCAGCTGCTGCCTGCAGAGACACATCTGGGGCCGTGAGTGCAATGAGAGGGCATTGGAGGAGAGGAGGGAGCTGGGAGAGGGATGTGACTTGGCCATTCCTGTTCCTGACTCCTCAGCCTCCAGGCCAGAGCTGCTCGGTTCGCAGAGGGAAATACAGGAGGGCTGCAGCCTGGCTCCTTTCCTCCAGCGCAGCCCTTCCCTCTGGGGCCTGAGCCTTTCCCGTCCTCCGAGGGGAAAAGGGGGAGCAGATTGTGTAAAGAGTGTGATTATGAGAACAAAAGCTTTTTGCACTTTCATTCATTTTTGCACTCTTTTTTAATTTCTTTTTTTCTGCGTTTTTGATATCAGCACCTCCTTTCTGTGTTTTCATAAGAAAAATCCTTTTGCTGTAGCCAGTGCAGCTATTCCAGAACTGTGTGTCCTGAGCGTACAGAGTTTTAAAGGTCCTATATATATAAATTTATAGTGGTGCAAAAGTAAATTTATATATATAGATGATGGTGTGATGTGTTTTGTCAGTGTTTTAAAATAATAAACGAATGTGAGCAATGGAGGCATGTGCAGTGGGAGCGGTCACTGTGCCACGAGAATAGTCACTGCCCCATGGCAGCAGTCACTGTGCCATGGGAGTGGTCACTGTGCCACAAGAGTGGTTACTGTGCCACGGGAGTTGTCACTGTGCCACAAGAGCGGTCACTGTGCCACAAGAGCGGTCACTGTGCCATGGGAGTGGTCACTGTGCCACAAGAGTGGTCACTGTGCCACGGGAGTTGTCACTGTGCCACAAGAGCGGTCACTGTGCCACAAGAGCGGTCACTGTGCCACAGGAGTGGTCACTGTGTAGTAGGGCAACAGGAGTGGTCAGTGCATCATCGGAGAGCTCAGTACAGTGGTCACTGTGTGGGAGTGGTCATTGCATGGCTGGGGTGGTCATTGTGCGGCAGGAGAGGTCAGTGGAGTGGTCATTGTGCAGAGGGAGGGTCAGTGCAGAGGGAAGGGGTCAGTGCAGAGAGAAGGGGTCAGTGCAGAGGGAAGG
>VWZG01004659.1:0-13361 GCA_013396735.1 Grallaria varia
AGCTCTGTTGCCCATCTCTGGACACACAGATGCAGGATGTCCCCTGTCCTTGCTTTGCTGTCACCCTGTGTGCCCTTCCGTTGTGGAACAGCCCCACTTTGGGTGCTGGGAATGGGGTGAACTGTAATTCTGTGCAGAAATTTCCCCCCTGTTTGGGTTTATCTTCCCAATCCCTCAGGATCCTGTAACATTCCCTGTCCCCTTCAAAATCAGGGGGGTTTCAGGCAGCCCTGGCTGTTCTGGGCTGCCTGGCTGGGGCTGCAGGGGCTGCACACAGAGCACCTGGGGGACTGGAAATTCAGAGTAACAAAGAAATTGTCCCTCAGTGCGAGTGCTTTCAGGCAATCAGGAACTTGAACAGGTTTTTTTCTTGGTTGGTTGGAATATCTGTATCAAATGAAAGCTGGGTTGGGTTTTAGTTTTCTTGAAAAAGCAGAAAGAGGAAAATTCAGGAGGGATCTTTGAAAGGGAAAGGTTTCTCAGTCCCCAACAATCAAAACTTCTCATTCAAAAAATGCCCAAACTTGGCTGTTAAGTTTTTCTGTAGGCTGATTTTCTCTTTTAATGTGGAAGGGCCTCATGGAAACCTCCAGGAAGCCGGGAGATACTGAAGTTCATCCTCGGAAGGGGAGGTTTTCCTGACTCCAGGAGGAGTGGAAGATGCTTCCCCCTGTGTAGAACTGGGCTCCCCTCCCAGCCCATCCCTGCCAGCTGCTTAAAATGCCATGGAAATCTCTGTGCTGCGTGTGAGATGGAGCTGCAGCCTGGAAAGCCCTGCTTTGGAAGGGTTTTGGGGGGAAATGTTCCTCCTTTGCTGCTCCCCACTGCCTGTGGGTCCGAAAGGGAAAGGGCTCCAAAGGTGTGTCCCCTGGGCCAGCCCTGACACTCTGCAGTGGAGGGGAAAGGAATGAGCTACAAACCACTGCACGTCAACGGCCCGGGTTTTAATTAATTCCACTTGATTTGAGAGAGGGAGAGGTCAGTTCTCTCCAGCTTTAATTAGTGCTGCCTCTGGCATCGCGCGCAGGGAGATGGGGCAGTTCCCCCCCTGCCCACCCCGCAGGGATGCAGGGAAGGGGCTCAGCCTCATCCAGGGTACCAAGGATGGAGGAGGAGCTGAGGAGGCAGTTCGGGCTCCTCTGCTTTCCCAAGCAGAGCGGGATGTTGCTGGAATGGGGCTGGGTGGAGGCTTCACAGTGGCAGCAGAGGGTGAAATGTTTATTAAAGATCTCTGGGAGCTTGAGGAATGGCTCTGGCTGCTGCTTTTGAAGTTTGCTTGCATTACAAATGGCTGCAAACTGACCCATTTTAGGGCTCGGATTTTGCTCTTTAGAAATTTTCATTAGAAATGTCAGGTGTCACCAAATCTTCCTCACTCTCCAGACACCAGGAGCCCATAAACAGAAGAACATGTGGGGGCCCAGCTGAGTGTGCTGCTGCTGCTCTCTGATGATTTCCTTTATGGCCCAATAAAGGCTTTCTGTCTAAATTAAAAAATGCCAACAACCCTGACGATTTTTCATGGGAAATTGCAGTTGGAGGAGGGGACACATGTCACTGCAACCACCTGGGTCAGTGTTTTTGGACACAGCACTAACACCACACCCAGGGGCGATGCTGGGGGGAGAAGTGGCCATGGCAGGTGATTACAAGGTACAAAAAGCCAAATCAGAGCAGAGCCCATTTTGGTTTCTCACTTGCCCCCCTCTTGGCTGTTCTCCTCCCAGCCTCTCATCAGGGAGGCTTTATGGAGAGATGTGGGGTGAGAGTCTGGGCTCTGCAGAGCTGAGGGATCTGCCCCACATGCTTTGGGGTTTTGTAAAGAGCAGTGCCAGGCCTGGCACCCCTTTCTGAAGCCAGGGAAGGGCACAGCCCGTGTCCCCAGGCCCATCCTGCCTCACCTTGGAGTAGGTGGCTCCGTTGATGACTTCTCCTCTCCGCATCCAGATGATGGAGGCTGCTGGCTTGGCGTTGTCTGCGTGGCAGGTCAGGTTCAGGGGGTCTCCTGCTCTCAGGCTGATGATGGGCCCCCCCATAATGACAGGATCATCTGGAGGAACTGCAAGGGAAGAGCCCAGAGGAGACAATGTGATTTGAAGCACGGAACCAACCTCCCTGGAGTCCCCGGCGGGCTCTGGGCTGCCAGGACTAGCCTGAGACCCCTCAAACCTCTGCAGGTGGTTTGGAAGTGCCCGTGGCATCATCCAACCCTCTCTCACCACGTGACAGCCACTTGTCTTTTGCCACTCGCATTCAAGCTGTGCCCAAATCCGAACTGCAGCAGCAGGGGCTGGTGACATTTTGAGGGGACATGGGTCAGGTGCCTGCAGGCTTTGGAGGACTGTGAGGGATCAGGGCTGTGGTAGATAAAGCCAGCAAGGGCTACAAAATCCTCAAAGCCCCACCTGTCCCTGAGCTGTGAACTGCAGGAGGATGGGGAGCACTAGATAGCAACATCCCTGCTTGAAATAAATATCCCTGCTTGCTGTTCCTGCTCTCCTGCTCCTCCTCAGGGGTCTCTGACTGGACAGAGGACACAGGGCTTGGAGGGCATTAGGTATGACCCCTGCCCCTGTGACTGCGGGGCGGGAGGAAGGTGAGGGTGTTCTGGAAGAGAAGAGGGAGGGAAGGTGGGTTTGGACAATTACCCACTGTTGGGGAATCTCTTGCAGAAAATGGACATGTGAGCGACCCTAGAACTTCGGGTACAGTCATGCTGCCAGGCCTTTAAGACTGCAACGAGAAGCTACTTGAAAGAAGCCTTCGTGGAGATCAACAGGGAGAAGAATGCAAACTTAAGAGAAGCTGCAGCAGAAGACTGAAAAACAACAGCCATGGAGAGAGATCACGAGGCCTTTATTTTACACCAGTAGAGTTGTGTGTTATTGGCATTAACCAGTCACGGGGTGGTTTGCAGTGTGTGTGCAGTGTGTGAGCTATCTGGGTTATTTAAGGGGTGTTTTCACAACAATAAACGGCATTGCCTTGATCATATTGGCCAGTTCGTGGTGTCCATGAGCATCCCTCGCATTAACCTACGGCACTCAAGGGGGAACAATTCCTCCTGGGCATCAGGGCTGTGATTCCCAGAGTCCTGCCTTGGAGGAGGGTTCCTTGGCAGGCTCTGTGACACAGGGCTGGAGGAACCCCCGTTGCCCTCCCTGCTCCATTGAGTGCCCCGTGGCTCCCGCTCATCCTCGGCGCTCGTGGTAGTTTAAATTTTAGGCTTTGGTGAGGTTTGTTGCTCTTTAGGCTTTCCTTAACAACTGGGGTCAAAAACTAAGGGAGTGTTCCATCCTATTCCCTCCCGTAATCAGGTGCATATAAGAGAGGTGACGGGGGGAGGTTCTCTCTCTCTCTCTGGGGCTCAGCATCCCTCCCGCTCCCAGCTCTGGGGCAGCAGCTCTCAGGGTTTGGGCCTCGCTGATCTCTGTGGGCTGAGCCCTGAGCCAAGGGTTCTGCCTGAGTCGTGTCAGAGGGAAGAGATTTGCTGTTCTTAAGGGACGTGCTGAGATTTCATTGTATTAGTTATTTTGTTAAGCTATTCCCTGAGTTCCAATTGTGTCTGTCTGTTGTGTTTTTACCCCTTTTTGTCCTTTTTCCCATTCCCTTTTCCCCTTTTCCCATTGGGGTTGGTTGGGAGTTCCTTGGGGTCCCTACTTATATGTACATAGTGTTTTATTGTATATATAATATATACATATATAAATATATTTTTGCTGCAATTTTCCTCTGCTACTTTTTTCCCCTTTCTCTGTTTTTTTTTCGGTGGGGGGGGAGGCTGTCCCGGGCTGCTGAGGGTTTGCCTGGGAGCCAACCCAAACTTTTACAGGGCTGCTCTCACACACAGGGGCTGTGAGACCCCTCCTCTGCCTGCTCAGCATCTCCCCCTGGGAAAGCAGGTCTTGCCAGGGGTGTCACGGACACCTTGGAGATCTCAGCCCTCCCTGAAAGCACCGACAGCCCGTGTGGAGCTGCAGTTACAGGACAGGGCTTTGCCTGGACCCCTCTGGCCACCTTCACCGTGCTGGGAAGCATTTCATGGCAGAGACAGGGAGGGCTGGAAACAGAGAAGCAGATGAGGAGCACTTGAGCTTGGTCTCCACTTTTGGGACTAGCCTGGCACCTCTAAGGATGCCCAGCATGGTAAGAGATGGGAAATCCAGCAGGAGATACAGACTGTTCTTTAATCCTGCAGGGAGGAGATTTCATCTGCAGTACCCTGAGGGCTCTGCTCCAGCCAGGGCCTGCTTGGGGGATGGAGAGCTGTCAGTCCAGCTCTTCATGGAATCCAAGAATTATCGAGGTTGGAAAAGAACTCTAAGATCATCGAGTCCAAAACTTAACCCATCACTGAGAAGCCCACCACTAAACCGTGTCCCCAGGTGCCACATCTACACGGCTTTCAAACCCCTCCAGTGACACATAAGAAGGTTGGTCTTACTGACCATCGGTGGGTGTTTCATCAGGAGAAAAAAAGTTCCTGACTTTGTAAGACCCGATGCATTTTCACTGTCATCGTGAAGTTAGAGGCAGGTCAAAGAAACGACATCGTATTGTTCCAAAAATAGGACAGGAACTTTATGGCATTGGTGGAATAATGCAATGTGTGAAAGAGAGAGAGAGAGTGTGTGTGTGGTATCAGAGGCTGCAGTTCTTATAGACCTGAGTCTGGACACATGTCCAAGGACCATTGGTTTCTCTATACATAAATAACTCCTAATTGGACACACAAACCACACATGTCAGTAAACATGACTCATCACTTTAGAGACCGGATTTCTTTTCCAGGTGTTACAGCTTTTCTTCCGTGCATATCACCCTGACGTGTGCAGAAGGTTCCTGGCATAGTCCAACTATTCCACAGAGACTCCAGGCCAGCTGGAGTCTACCCACACATTTCACTTCTGCTCTGTGACACGCAAGTTCCACCCTCGCTCTCCCTGGCTCTGCGACACCATTCCCAGCCCCGTGGGTGCAATGCACCATTCCAAGGAAATGGCAGGGAACCTCCTGCCCTCCTGTTGCCCAAAGCTGCCACCAACCCCCATGCAGAGAGCCCTTCCAGCCCCAACCACAGCCCAAGGGTCTTTAGCTCTTCCCAACCACGTCCTTTGAGAAATCAAGTCCTGGTCTTGCTACAGATCCATGTATTGCCCACCCAACTCATACCGTGTTTGGGAGCTCCCGGGGCCCACGTGGGATTGGGAAGCCATCAGGAATGTAAAGAACACACTGGAAAGGCGTCCCTGCTGTAGCCCCTCTTGCCCAAGCAGAAGAGCTCATGCTGGTGAAGGATGTAGGAAGAAATTGCTGCTTCCCACCCCACTGAGAGGCAGGTGGCAAACCCCTCCCGCCTCCAGGATCCTTCCGGAGGGGATGCACCTGGGGCAAATGTGCCAATTTTCCACCAAAGTGGAGCTGGTTTGGTCCCGAGCTGAGCCACACCAAGCCAATGCCAAAGTTGGCCAAAGTCCGAAATCCCCAAGTCTGTCTCTCTCCTGAGCTGCCCCCACCTTGTGGTTGGACAACAAATAACAAACAAACAAAAAATACCCCCCCCAACCCAAATAAAAATAAATAAAATAAAACCAAATAAAAATAAATAAAAGTAAACATAAAAACAAATTAAAAAATTTGAAAATAAAAACAAATAAAAAATTAAAAACAAATTAAAAATTAAAAAAAACCCCACCAAACCCAACCAAAAAACCCCTCCACGCCGGCTCCTGCAGCGCCGGGCAGGGTGTGGGAGATGGGAAGGGATCCTGTCCCCTGCCAGTCCTGCCTCAGTGCAGGATTTGCAGGCAGGGCAGCTGTGCCGCCGGCACACTCCGCCGGGCACACACACGGCTGCCAAACACGGGCAGTAATGGGATTTTTCAGCTCAGTGGGTGGAACCCAGAGACTGGGGAAAAAAGGCTTTTCTACATGGATCCAAAATGTACTCTTTTTTTTTTTTTTTTTTTTTTTTTTCCAGGCTACAAGAGTGGAAAAAGGAGTGAAAATGTGTGGTTTGGATTAGTTGAAATGTCTGTCACTGAAACATGGAAATGTGAACAATTCTACTCCATTCTGATGTTATTTAACTATTAAGAAAGTGTTCATTTTAATTTCTTTATGTTTTAAAACACCTTTTCCTTAGATGAGTTTATACTGTTTAAAAACAAGTCTGATATTTTTCGATAGATTTTTTTCCCCTCACTGAAGCCATTAATTGAATTTGACCTCAGCTTGTAAAATATTGAAAATTCACCTTGTGGAGCAGGGCAAAAAAATCCACAAGCCTTTCTCAGAAGAGCATCTTGGAATTTATGAAGGAACTTTTACGGTGGGATGTTTGATCTTTCTTNTACCCCCCCCAACCCAAATAAAAATAAATAAAATAAAACCAAATAAAAATAAATAAAAGTAAACATAAAAACAAATTAAAAATTTTGAAAATAAAAACAAATAAAAAATTAAAAACAAATTAAAAATTAAAAAAANGCAACATCACCCCTGCAACAGTCCAGCGTGTCCCTTAGCTGCCCATCTGGGACGTCACGGGACAGGGGACAACATCACGCAGACAAACATGGAACCACTTGTCTGCCCTGTGCCAGAAATCCTTTTTTTTTTGCTGTTTTGTTCCTGTCTCTCCCTGTTGGATCAGCAGCCAGATTTGGGGAGCTGTTTATGGCGACGAGGCAAAGAGGGGTCCTGGTTACATCTTCCCAAGCACGTGGTTATGATCCCCCAGTTGTCCACGTAGCCCTGAATTACTGATGTCTCCAGGCTCCCTAAGAGGGGATCTGGTTGGGGAGGAGGGTCTGCTGGAGGGGAACCAGTGAGGTCTCTCCAACTTCTGCAAAATGAAGGATGGATGAATTCCTTCCCACTCCAGCTCCAGCCTGGCAGAGGAGGAGGAGAAGAATGAAAGATAAAAAGGGGAGAAGAAGAAAGAAGGGGAAAGAAGAAGCCAGTCCACAGAGCCATGATCCATTATTCATCCACTGTGCTCCCAGGATTGGTTGTTATTATAAGGCACCACTACAGAATCCAGTCTCCTAATTTTTAATCACGTAGCTATGGAAGCACTAGCCTTCCTGATTAAACCAGGGATATAAATAGGAAGAGCTGTTTGGGGTTGCAGGGCGGGGGGTTATTGCTGACAGCCATGCAAATGGAGTTAACCCACACATGCCTGGAAAGCTTGAAATGAAGGAGAAGGGATCCAGGATGGGTCAAGCCCACAAGAGCAGGAACAGAGAGCTGGATGGAAGTGGCTCCAAGTTGCACCAGGGGAGGTTTGGGTGGGATATTAGGAAAAATTTCTTCACTGAAAAGGTGGCCAAGCATTGGAACAGGCTGCCCAGGGCAGTGGTGGTGCCCCTGTCCCTGGAGGTGTTCCCAAGCCGTGCGGATGTGGCACCCGGGGACATGGTTTGGTGCTGAACATGGTGGTGCTGGCTTGGGACTTGATGGTCCCAGAGGGCTTTTCCAGCCTCAGTGATCCTATGACATGCAGCTGCTTAAGGAATGGAGTCCAGGCAGATTATCCCCAGATGGGCATTGCACCGAGACCTTCAGGGGTGGGCAGTGAAACAGAAGGTCTCCTGTTCCTCACGGTGCCCTCAGGACCTCATCTGGAGAACTGTCCCTCTCGTCACTGCAGACAAAACTTCACAGAGGAACAGTGACAAGCTTCTCCCCACCAAAGCCCTCATTTTCAGTCAAAGTGCAGGGACTGCTGAATATTTGGAAACCATCCTTGGACAGGCATTACTCCATTCTCCATAGCTGTGGGCTGCTTGGACGGGGAGGGACAGCTCGGGGTCTGCTCCCTGTCCTTTGGAAAAGCCCATCTTACAGCACATCAGCGTAAAGAAAGACAACTCAGCGGTGGTGCTCTTGGGCTCTGCATTCAGCAGCTTTTTAAATGAGTTGTTGGAGGCTTTGCTGCACTCTGGGCCACCCTGCACAGCTCCACTGACTCATCAGTGAGCCCACGCAGGGCTCTCCAGTGCTGGGCTGGCACCCTGGGCTAACACTGGCTCTGAGCAATGAACGGCACGGACATCCCCAAATGCTCCCGGCAGCTGGACAATGATGTGGAAAGCAAACAGAGCCTCAATTATTAGCAATATTTACTGAGATAACAGGATCCTCCAGCAGCTGGGTCCTGGAAGTGGAAGAAGCAAAAAGCCCTCCAGCCACCAGTACATTTTCCCTAATTAAGGCTGTTTTTCTGTTGTTGTTGTTCTGGCTGGTCTCTCCTCGCTGCCAGGTTTGTGTAACCAACCTCCTCTTCCTGGCACCAACCTCTTCTTCAGTGTTAAGAGACTCAAACCCAAATGTTTGTTGGTGGGAAGGGCCACCCAGCAACTGGGCTGGAGAGGCAGATGTTGAGCAGCCCCCGAGGATCGCCCTGAGCCAGATATCTGCAAGGAATGTTCAGCATGGTGAATTCAGAATGGTGGTAGAGGATCCAGGGAGATCCCCTGAGGAATGAGATCCTTGGATAAGGCACTGCTCAACCTCATGGCTCCCCTTCCCCTGGGGCCTGTGGCACTCGAGGCTCATCTCACGTGTCTGTTAATCAAAAAACAGTGGCCAGAAGATGCTCTTGGTGATCAGAGTGTGCCACAAACCACTGGAAGGTGCCTCTGGGCCCAAGGTTAATAGACTAAGTGTAAATCAGTCAGGGGTGTTCCCCTGGAGAAGAGAAGGATCCAGGGAGACCTGAGAGCCCCTTCCAGTGCCCAAAGGGGCTCGGGGCTGACAGAGGGCATGGTTAGATGGGATATTGGGAGGGTTGGGCAGAGAAGCTGTGGCTGCCCCATATCTGGAAGTGTTCAAGGGCAGGTTGGACGGGGCTTGGAGCAACCTGGGCTGGTGGAATGTGTCCCTGCCCACGGCAGAAGTGGAACAAGATGAGCTTTAAGGTCCCTACAACCCAGTCCATTTTGGGATTCTGGGATTCTCTGATGAATGTAAAGCATGGCCGGTGATGTCTGGGGCCACAGCTGCCTCCCAGCGAGCCAGCACTCAGTGGGAACTCAGTGGCCCCTCGGAGATGATGAAGCCAAGCTGAACAGCCTTTGCTCCTGTCTTTTTCCCTACAGTAAGGGAAGCCGTGGAAGCCCCAGGGAGCAGCTGGGAGCTGGCTCAGCCAACCCTCCCCTCGTGCAGGGAGGGTGGATCTGCTCGGGAGCAGCGAGGTGTTTGTGTATTCAGACACCACAGCCAGCTTGTCAGAGAGGGATGTTCAGCTCTTGTAGACAAGTCAGGCTTATGAGGGCACCACAGAACACTTGCTGGGCCTGACTGTATCTGGCACTGCCCTGACCTGCACTCAGCTGCTTGTTCTGGGGAACGCTTTGGAATACAAAACCTGCAAACGGGGTTTTTCTTTGGAAATCCCATCTCCACTCCACGCTGGGGCACTTGGAGTCCAGGTTTGCTTGCTGGCAAGATCCCTGTGAAAGGAGCAGGATCAACCTGCAGCCTCTGGGCTCCTTACCTTCCCTGGAATATACTGAGCCTCTGAGCAACTGGGTCCAGTGGTTCCCCCATGGCAGGGGAGTTGGAATAGATGGCCTTTGAAGTTCCCACCGAACCCAAAATATTCTATGAATCTGTGATCCTGTCCTGGTCCTAAAGGTGGTCAAATCAGCAAAACTGGGGTCTGGAGTGCGACTTTGACAGTAAATTCATTGTCAATGATATTCAGTGAAATGAAGAGTTAATTAGCTGTTGTATCATTCCCGTGCATCATTTGGGGTGGGAACATCCTCCTCTCTGTTTGATAACTGCAGGGAACTGCCTCCTCCTCCCAGCCAGTGCCTGCTTTCCCCACCAGCCTTGGGGGTGGTTTGGAGGGGCCAGTGGTGTCACTCTGCAGGATGGTCTTGAGATCCTGGGGGTGTCTGACCACACTCGTGGATGATGAACTCAGTGGAGCTGATCAAAGGAAAAGGGCAGCTTTCCTGCCAGGTGAGATCAGCAGAGGTTGCCTTGTTTAATTGGCAAGACAAAGGCTGGGAGGCTATGACGTTGCAGTGAAAGAACTGCAGGAAGGTTGGGAGATGACAAAGGAAAGAGCAGCCAGATTTGGGCACTGGGGGAGAAAGAAGGTTCTCTGTTTAATCAAATATCTAGGAAAGCTTCCCAAGGGGAGAAAAAGGGGCTAGAACACAAAATTGCTTTCAGGACAGAGCTTGCTACACTGGATAAGACAATCCCCTTACAGGGATTGTGTTTCTGGCAGAGGTTTCCAGCAGACTGCCCAGGGTCTCGCTGCATTATCAACCCTGAAGGCTGCAAATTGTCTAAGGCCAAAACCACTGCAGAGCAGCTTACAGCTCCAGGAGGGTTCAGCTTTTCATTTATCAGGCCTTTACACATTTCGGATTCAGATTTCCAGCAGCTCTTCAGAGCTGGGAAGGATATAAACAGGCTCTTAGGTTTTGGCCAGCACTTGAAGGGCAGGGATTTCACAGTGTCTGAGTGTTGTCACGGGCTGGGCTTCTCTGGGCAGCACGGACTGGTGGCCAGGGCAGGACAGTGGGCACTGGGGGCCTGAGCTCTGCAGGAAATGGACCCTGGATGGCAATTGCATCTTCCCCTCCACTGCCTTGTTATACATCCCTTCTACCTCTTCTCTTCCCGATGCAATTAGGATTTCATTCCTTTTGCTTTGGCAGGCAAGCAAAAAGGGACAACACAGAGCGAGTTGTCTGAGTTTGAATGGGGTCAGTGCAGGGCTGGGAGTCCTGACTCCAGCTTGTGATTTACCCCCTTCCAAGCATGACTGACCTGATCTTCCTTTGCATCCCACGTCTGAAACCTGGAGCCCATTCCTGCCCAGCAGGATGAGGCTCAGCCCTTCTTGTCCTTGTCTTTGTGTCCTGGGCTCTGTGAAATAAAGAGTGGCCAGCAGGACAAGGAGGGGGGATTCTGCCCCTCTGCCCCACCCTGGGGAGACCCCACCTCGGTGCTATGTCCAGAGCTGGGGTCCCCAGCATGGGAAGGATGTGGAGCTGCTGAAGTGAGTCCAGAGTAGGCCATAGAGATGCCCCAAGGACTGGAGACCTTCTGCTCTGAAGCCAGGCTGGGAGAGCTGGGAGGGGTTCACCTGGAGAAGAGGAGAATCCAGGGAGACCTGAGAGCCCCTTCCAGTGCCCAAAGGGGCTCCAGAAGAGCTGGAGAAGGACTTTGGACAAGGGTGAATGGCTTCCCACTAACTAGAGGGCAGGATTAGATGGGATTATATTGGGAATATAATTGTGAGGGTGGTGAGGCCCTGGCACAGGTTGGGCAGAGAAGCTGTGGCTGCCCCTGGGTCCCTGGAAGCATCCAAGGCCAGGCTGGACAGGGCTTGGAGCCACCTGGTCTAGTGGAAGGTGCCCATGGCAGAGGGCTTGGAAGGAGATGCTCTTTAAGATCCCTTCCAATTCAAACCATTCCATGATTCTATTATTCTGCAAGGAAAACAATCGGCAAAGCTCTTTCCCAACATAAGGCAGGCCGAAAACAAGCCAGCCCGTGTTGCCCACGGCCAATTTGCAGAGGCCACACTGGCTCTGGGACAAGCTCTGGCATCACTTGCAAGCTTCCAGCCCCCACCCACGTGCTGCCAGCCTCCAGCTTTGTGGAGATTGGCGTGGGATGGAAGGCTGGTGGTTTGGAGGATGCCTGTGTGACTGGCACCCTTCCTGCACCAATGCCATGCCAAGCCCTGGCAGGGTCACCAGCCCTGGGAAGGGTGGCAGTGGGATGGGGCTCTTGGATGGGAGTTGCATGTCAGTGCAATACAGACAAGTCTTAACGAACGGCTCCGGAGTCCTGGCTCGGTCAGGGATGGATGGGAAAGGAGGATGTTGTGTCTGTGGGTCCCTTGTTGTCCCCTCCATGTTCTGCCCATGTCTCCCCCAGGGTGGGGCTGCTCTGCTCCCTCTTTCCTCTCCCCAGCCCATGGCAGCTGTGGGTGCCCTCGGAACGGAGCGAAGGAGGGGAGGAAAGAGATGCAGGAGAACAGCACAGCCTGGGGAAAACACGCTGAAAAATAAATCAAAAGGAACAAGGGGAGCCAGGGAGAAAAATAGTGATGAAAGTTTAAATAGTGCATCACTTTCTCGGTCCTATTTGTCTTGTGGCACCTCGGTGTGTGTGTGTGTGAGCGGGAGGGGGGCCGGGGGGCTGCTGCCTCCTCTCCATCCCAAGCAGACACGGTGGAGCAACCTGTATCCCTGTTTCCCCCCTGTCCCTGCAGCTGAGCGTGATGCATGGATGTGAGGAGTCCATGGGAAGCAAAACACTAATATTTCCCACCCTGCCTTTTTTTCCCCCTCTTTCCCCCCTAATGATTTATCTCTGTTTTCATCCAGCCACTGAAAGCCTCACGTGCTCTAGATTTCTGGGGGCAACAGGATTGATTTCTCCAGTGGAATGGCGTCCTGCTGGAGAGTGCAGATTCCTCAAACCCCAAAATGCTTCCCAGAGATGGTTCCATCTCATGGCAGCAAAATTCAGCTCCCCTTTCCCACTCACTGCTCTGGAGGAGCTGATCTTTCCCCACTAAATCCCTCTCCAGGTCATATTGAGTCATATCACTGGAATACTCGTTGTTTTTTCACTCTGAGGAAGGGTTTGGTCCCAGATGCTTGGCTAGAGAATGTTTCAAATATTCAGTTTTCACAATAGATTGGAATTAAACCAAATTTCAAAGTTCTGAAATCCTTTGTGAGAGCCGGCTCTGGGCAGGATCCATTTTTGGAGAAAACATAAGGAGATCTGATAGGGGATAAGTGAGCATTTGCATTCTACTGAAAAGCCTTTTATACAAGGGGAAAAAGAAGTTTTGGCAAACCCCTTCCAAGCTTTAATAATGAGCCAGATGCTGTGCAGGCAGGTAGCTGGCCGGGTATGGATTGTTTACTTGGAATATTCTCCCTGCAAAGAGTAAAACCCTTAAAGTTTCCCACGTGAAAGAGCAACAGAACCCCAACAAATATATTGCATTTGCCAGGTTCTTGTTTAATTCTCCTCATCAAGTCAGTGTTTTTGGATGGATCCTGCGAACAGCTACTGCCAAGCCCTAATTCAGGGCTGGGGGACTTGTGAGGGAGCTGTTCTGCTTTGCTGTGTCTGGGATAAGTTGCCCTTAAACCAAAGGGTATTGGAGAGAGGTGGTTGTGTGATCCAGGGCAACTGTGATTAATGGTTCCAATTCTGCCTGTCAGGATGGAGGACAGTCAGGGTGAAGCTTCCCAGAAGTGTTGGGAGGGATGGGATAGGAATGAAGGAAAAATTACCAGTTCACCTCGCCTTGTTACCACTGTCATCATCAAATTCATTGATATGATCCCCTGTCACAC
>VWZG01004662.1:0-24319 GCA_013396735.1 Grallaria varia
ATGCCTTTCATAAATATGAAAAGCTACAATGCTGAGCATTTTAAAAGCATAAATAATTTAACATAGAAGCAAGATTAGGAGAGCTCATACAACTTCAGTATTGCGCTACCCAAAAATTGGTCATGTTGTTACCACAAAGGTAATCCTGAATGATGGAATCACATATTTCCAAAGGGTAGCCTTAAAGTCCCACAATGAAGGGAACTTGGTTAGATCTAGTTAATAGGAAGCCCAAACTACACAGCTGTCTGAAACTTTGCATTTCTAAATAAGTGTTACTGTCATGTCTCTCTCTTCTGACTTTTTATTTGAATAAAAGCTACTGCAGGTTTGTGTCAGTTCAAAATGCAAAGATAGAGAATTTTCCTCCTGGACTGCTTTTTTGGACTTGTATCTAAATTACGCTTGGCAACTTCTGAAGTTCCATATTTGCTTTTCTTAACTTTGCTTGTGTTTTCTGCCTCAGGAGGCCCTTAAGGGACTTTACAGGTATAAAAGGCTGAGAATGGTGCCAGCAAAAGTCTTCTGACACTGTATTAGTTTCTGTTGCCAATGCAAACTCTAGTATCACTGAAAAGCAGAAGGGATAAAGAGGTTACTTAGATTAATTTTCTTTTAATTAAGAAGGTAACAGCCTAATAAGATTTTAGAATGGTAGAAGTCAAAATATAAAGAATGGGAAGAGGCATAGAGTGGCATATGAGTAGAGGGATCAGAGTAAAAAGGGGAAAGATTATAGTCCTTAGAAAGCAATAAAAGTGTGCTGGTTTGAATGTGAAGATAACTGCCTCTATATAAAACAATATTGCATTGTTGAAGAAGAAATTCTATAGCCCTGTTAGAAATGTAGTGGGTCTTTTGCCTTCATATTCCTCAGGTACACAGGGAATCTAGCAGCTCTTTTCAAACTTCATATGATTCCAGTTTCCCATGTGACAAAACCTCTTCCACAATATCATTTCAATACTCCAGACTTAAAAATGGTGAACTCTGAACAGTAAATCAGTCATTAGAGATGCTAGATGAAATCAGAGCTCAGAGTTAGAGTGGGATATGAGGAGAAAAAGATGGCTTTTGAGAAATCTAGATTATATACAAGATTTATCAGTTTACCTAAGTTAGGCTTCCTGTACATCCCAGGACTGCGAGATAAAATCAAACATGTTTTCTTTTTCCTTAGTTTTTTTCCTAAACTGATTCACTAAGCCAAATATATTTGGTAGTTTATATGCGAGTCTTCTTTCATATGAGTCTTTCTAAAAGGAATGTAAAATTATCTTTTAACTAATAAAAAACACAACAAACCGTAGCTTCAGAGTTCTTATACCAACAGTAAGAAACCTCAGCACTGGAACACTTTTGAACTTTCAAGCTGATGTAAAACTTGTTCCAGAATAGTTTGTCTTTATACTTCACTGTAATTTTTTCCAATTAAAGTCATTAACAGAATTCCCTTTTCTTTTTTTTTCATAAGCATTACTTATGGCATTGCTCTGTATATAGTATACTCCATTTGGTCAAGGGTAGGTTAATGACAAAATGAAACTTCTCTTCAAGAATGAAAGCAATTATTCTCTTACCATTCTAATTTTTAATATATGTGAAAGTTAACAAGCTAATTTTGGCTATTCTTCTAAAATGTCTTCTGTTTCATAAGAGATAAAAATATTATATTAGTTATACTTTAGACTACTGGTAATTTAAAAAAAAAAACATAACTGCACAATAGAAATAACATCTCAAGTAATGGTTTCCTTAAGTAGATTTTAAGATAGATAAATAATGGAGTTTGAATAGGTGAGTTAATTAGCAAATACACTCAATTGGATCCTGTTGTCATATATTCATAGTATAATAATATCATAAGTGCCATTAAGTGGAATTGCATTCTATAAGCACTGTACAGTCACAGAAAGTTCACAAAGGGTAAGTCTCCAAAAGTAATTCAATACCAGAAATGTGGACTAAAGGAAGTGATTAAGGTAATTTAAATTAAAAGGCAATACTTAATTTGACAGTGACTTTGATGTAGTCAGGTACAGAACTGAAAAATAATACAGTCAGTGCAGTGGGCCTAAAAGTGTTGTTTTAAAAGCTTTTGCATAAATCTGATGTACAAATGCAGGATTCAGTAGTCCAGCTAGTGATGGTAGCATTCTAGGAGAGTGCTGACTGCCTGCATATCGAGAAAGATTGCAGACATGGCTCGAGATAAGTAAATAGCTAGGTGTTCAGTGCCAAGTGGTAAGAAATGCAAGACTGATTTCTTGATTCCAAGGTTCCTCTTGGGTCCTGTGGAACAGCTGTGCTGTAACTAGCATTTATGGCTTTCCTTGTGCACCTCACCAAGAAGAATTTGATCTGAAAGGAAAAGAAAATAAAGTGGAAGAGGAACTTTTAGGTACAAAAGTCATTGCCACAGAGCTGTCTTAATCTTCAGCTTCAGGGCTGACACTTTCTGTCCTTAGTATTTTCCAACAGCGCTAGTTTAAATCGTTGTGTAAGTATCAATAGCCTTGTTTCTCTTTTAAGCTGTTTTGCAGAGGTTGTAATTTGAGACTTCTTCAGACCCACATTCCCACTGGAAAGGAGGTTCTGTAACCTTTTTTCCAGTCCTGAAGTGCTAACCTTTGTGGGAGAGTAATTTACTGCTCAGAAATTAAGGCTGCTCATTTGTCTCTATTGGTTCATCAATGCACTGAAGGGAATCAAGTTCTAGCTAATCTGTATGTGTCATCAGGATTGCTTGTTTCCATTAATCTGTGATACTGTAAGACTGCTGTACCAGGGATATTGATACTGGAATTATGCAACACCAAGGATTGGGATAGAATGACCATGGCAAAAAAAGCATAATGTAGCCTTTCCCTGTACATTTCTTGACATGTTCCTGAATGGATATTAGATTGGCATCTTTAGTTCTGCTTAGGGAACCAAGAGTTATAATGATCAGTAAGACAAACTAAGAACATCTTGGACCTCTTATGCAGCCATGGTCCAACAGCTGTACCAGAGGGACCTAAGTGAACTTGTAGGGGACCTAGAGGTATCGTATTTTTGAACCTGCAGCTGACAAATTCCTGAAGTCTTTTAATAAGGTCCTGTTCCAAAGATACTTGAGAAAACATAGCTGTGTTCAGGATAAGAGGGAAGGTCCTCTCAAGCATTTATAGACATTTAAAAGATACCAAAAAAGGAATGGAAATTAATGATTAATTTTTCTCACTAGAGGGACATTTTATGGGCCCTCTATTGGTCCGTATTACAGTTTGTACTATCCAGCATATATTTTACAAGATATGGAGGTGATAACATTTGCTTACAGTACTGAAATATTTAGGATAATAAAAATAAAAACCAAGTGCTAGCAGTAGCAGAAGACTGTCTTGATGCTGAGTGATCTTCAGCAATGTTTGTATTGTTTCCCTTTCATCACAAAATGAGGTAGTTAACTGGAAGGGTATAGAGAAGATAAATGAGAAAGTCAGTTTTAAATTGTTTCCTGATGAGGAATATGTAAATAGACTAGAATGCTTCACACAAAGCAAGAGATTACTAAAGAGGGAGGATGATTGCAGTAATTAAAGTCATGAAAAGCATGACAGAAGTGTATGGACTGCTGTTATTCACTGTCTCATAATAAAAGAACTAGAGAACATTAAATAAAATTATCATTACCCCAAATCATGAGGTCAAATAATGACAGATTCTTGGAAGAAAAATATAGTAAAATGTACTAAGCTCAAAGATACCACATTTCTCTGCAGAGATCCTGGAACTGCAAGTCCCTGGAACTGAGTGGTGAAATTATTGCAATATGCTTGCCCTATTCTTACTTTTTTTTCATTGCCATTTACCAGTTCCTCTTAATTCTACTTGTCAGAGAAAGAACCTTCTTGTAAGATGTCCTACAATTTGATGGCAATGTTGTCTTCCATTACAATTTTAATTTAGGCATCATGAAAGGATTTAATTTTATTTGTTTATCAAATAAGGTCACATAAATAGTTATTATTTGCTCTCTAAAGACAATTGAGAACAATACATAATCCTAGATAAAGCACCCTAGGTAAATTTTGAATTACTTGCTTTTTGAAGTAGTTTCACCACAGAACTTGTTTACACCATAAAGTATCTCTTGGTCTTAATTTTTTATGCTTTGTGTAAAATTTCTCTAGTGGCTAGTTCAGGTTATGATTGGTCTCTACGAACAAGCAGAAGCAAAGATGCCTTCTGTCTTCATCACTGGCAGGAATTAGCAAGTGTCTTTTTATGTATTTTAGTGGAAGTGGGGATTGACCCTTGCCAGCCATGCCAAATAGAATGGCAAAAAGATAGATCAGTCACTGGGCATCAAGCAGTAAAATTGGTTATATTCTTAATTAGCTGTGAACTATTATGTTTAGTAAAGTTTACGTCAGACATTCTTCCCCAGCACATTCCCCAGATCCACTTGGCACTGAAGTGCACTGCCTAGGAGAGCAGTTTGTACTGAAGTAGCCCCTTAAGAGCCGCAACTTTGCAGGTGTAAATACATCTTTACTTGAAAGTTAAGTTTGCCTGGTGTTCAGTCCTTTGATTTGATGCCTCATAAAAATCCTGTTTACTATAGGAATAATGTAGATTTTTTGACTGATAATAGATTGTAGAGGTATTAGTTGGCATCACCACTATCAACAAGTTAAAAGAGAAGAAAGGAGGACACAAGTGTACAGTGTTTCTGCCACCTAACATGCCTGTGATTTCTATTCCACACATCTGTACTAGTGACACAAAGAGCTCTGTGCCATTCCAAATCTGGACATGAACACAAGTTCATTTTGGTCCTGGAGCACTTTTTGGGGAGAAACCTGGCAGGATTTCTGGAGGAGTATGGTTCTTATAAAAAGCTAGGCAACATTTTTTTGGGGCAATGCAGAGCTGTGGAGACCCCTAAAAGAGAAAATAAAAGATGAAATTTTAATTGAATCAAGGACCAAAGAGGAAGCATGAAAGCACTCAAGGTGATGTGACAGAATAAGCAAGCAGAGGTGATCATATTTTTATTAGATCAGTCAGATAGAGCATACCTTCTCAAAGAAGAAAGAGATGAGCAAACAGCAGAGTAAGTTCAGGAGAACTTTTGTGAATATCCTAGCTGAGTAGATAAAGACAAATGTTTGAAATGGCAACAGAAAAAAATCAGGGATATAACATCTAATGAAGGTTTAAAGGAAGGATTTTTTAACTATTTGTGAACATTTTTATTTAAAATAGCTTCTTTTTAGTTTTTTTGAGTCACTCTGCTTTGTTAAAATTTATTTTAATTTTCTGTTGAACGTCTCTTAAGGCTTTTTAGACAACACTTGCTGTAACACCTTGGATAATTCCCTAAAAACTGGTTAAGTACTGTTAGCATCAGAAAACTTCCAGTTCAGAAAAACTGTGCCAGCTTTCTCAAGATAGTCTTGTGCTTTGTATTTTTCATTCTCTGAAGGAATCAACATTTCTTTTGTTTGCTTAAATGGGAAATAGGAACTTTGGGCATTGACATTAACTAAAGCTGAATATGACTTTATTCAAAGACAGTAGTATGGCTCCAAGACAGGTCATTCACCAGCTTCTCTGGAGAAATTAAGGGAGGCGTGTTGCCTGATTTGTAAATAAACTAAATGTTTTGTGTAGATATACACAGCCTTGTCTTACAGAGGGGTGTGGTGAGGCCTTGGCATGACTGCCAGTGTAATCTCTCTGACCTTTGCTGTCATGCTGTCCCTGTCTTGAAAAAAGGTGGGCCAATTCATGGATTTATTTTTAAGAAATTATTTGTGTTACTGCTATGTTATGATATTTCACCAAAATTGTCTTAAAACATTAAAGCCTCAAGCAGTGAAAAGGTTGTAACAGCAGTTTATAACAAAAATCTGCAAAGTTTTGGTTAAATCATCTGAAGTATTAAATTAACAATTTAGACAAAATACAGCAGTCATGCAGGTCAAGAAATAAGCATCTAGAGAGAATTAACCAATATGCCAAGGAGCATTCACACTAGAGATGGAATCAGTACAAGATTTTTTTTAATGCTGTTTTATACTTACCCAGTCATCTTGAGCTATTATATTAGGCCTATCTATAAGTATCAATAACCTTTGCCTTCCTGTATATTGCATAGTAGCAGTCTGTACAACTGGAACCTAAAGGAATGTGAGTAGTTAGGGAGGAGTTGTAGGGGAGAATGAAACTAAAGGGAAGTCATGCCATTACAGCAATATGATACAAAAGGGTAAAGGCTTTTGTGATGATAACTTATAAAGAGTTACTGGCAACTGAAATGTAATATTTAGTCACCTGGGGAGATAACAAACACAAAGGAAACATAAACCTGCAACTTGATTCTTAGAAATGTTCGGTGATAAAAGTAGGAACAGCAGAAGAAGGATGAATAATATTGATAATGATGAGTTCAAGAACATGATGAGTTCAACAACATGATGAGTAAGAGATTACATGAAGAGACAGTAGAAGACAAATAGAAAATAGATTTTAAAAAACACAAGAAAATTCATAGATTTATAATGTTCTGAATACTTTTTTAAATTAACTTTTCACATAGATTGTTGGTGCACATACCAGAGAAAGTAAAATACCTCAAGTTGCTGTTTTTTTAAGATTCTCTGGTTTTCATTGTCTGCGCTGTTGCGGCAAGGAGAGAAATTGTCCATGAGTTAAATTCACTGTTAGGATACAGTTTATGTGCATGCAAATGTGAACAAAACTCATTACAACTCCCCATCTTTAAGGCAAATTATGAGAATTACCATAACTGTAATATGTGTGTCATCAATATACATGTACAAAACTTATCTTTTAAATTAAAAGAAGACATTTCATAGTCTAGAATGTATGCAAACAAGGCGTTTAGAACTATGACATAGTCTCACACAGAGACCATGCAGCATCGTTCCTTGATATCAGTCATCAAGACTGCATGGATTGCAATCAGAACAGGCATGCGGAAGGGGAAGGCAGATAAAGAAGCCAATGTTTCATTTGTTCAAAGAGCTAGTTTGCATCCTGAAAAGCAAGGATGTGCATTTCAATTACTCTTTATTATTCTTATTTCATCTGTGTATTTTATTTCATCTCAGGTGAAATTTGAAATAGAGTGTTTTTAAAGTGGAAGAGTGGGTTTTTCTATAAATCATTTTAAAAAGCTGTTATATAACATCATGCCTCTTTGGTACTTAGTGTGTAATGGTTAGGGGAAGAAAGAAGAAGCAAGCAGATAATTCACCTAGTTACTTTAAAAAAAGTAGACTGGTTTTCAAAATTCCTTCAAGTCTTCTGAAGTCAAGTGTCTTTTATGTTGTGACATGTGAATTAATTACTCCTGTTTTAGTATGCATGCTAGCAGTTAAGCTAGCCAATTAGCTTGTATTTGTGAGTATTGACAATTATAGAATAATCACACATGATTATGTTTTCTGTGATAATAATGACAGACTATGTTTTCCAAGCTCATTCTGCCCTCCCGCAGTCCTCTTTTTTCTTGATTCCTTTATTTTCAGGAAAATAAACAGCCCAAGAGAGAAATCATAAATTGTTCTAATTTTTCTTTGATCTTGTGAGAGGGACTGGACATAGTAGTAATTGAATCTTTCTCATAAAACTGTTAAATATATTTTATATTTGAGTGAAATTTTTAGTAATGCAAAATACTCAATGTAAAATGTGTATGCTTGCGTTGTCCACCTCAACTACATTTTACATCCAGATTTTCTAAAGCCCAGCTAATAGCAGGAAGAAAGTAGGACTTGGATTTTGGGGATGGAAAAAAAAATTGAGAGATGTTTAGGCTATCATATAAGTTTAGTCACATGTGGATAAAAGATGCTGGCAGCCAGTAAGAACTCATGCGTGAAATCAGAAGGGCAAGTGCAGAGAAATATTCAAAGAGAGCAGAGAGGAGGTGAGAGGAGAGTAAGGGAAGGATAGCGAGGGAGGTTGGAATGCCACAGCAGTCTGTCTAGTTCAGAACATTTATATGTGATTTGGGAAAGTGATACATATACAGCTTATAAAGTTTATTAGGTGATATTAAATTACTCACTTCACTGATAATAGTAAATATGAACTTGACAGCTAACAGTTCTCTTGATCAGTGACCTCAAGGAGGCAACAGAATACACTTTCATGAGGCCTGCAAAGTCAGGGACAGACTGACAGACTCAGTATACGGCTGCCATTCAGAGAGACCTAGACAAGCTGCAGAAATGTGCTCGAAGAAACTTTGTGAAATTCAACAAGGACAAATGATGAGACTTGCACCTGGGAAGGAAGAACCCCTGGTAAAGGGACAGGTTGGGCACTGACAGCCTGGGGAGCAGCTCTCTGGAAAGGACCTGATGGAGACCAAGCTGCACATGAGCTGGAAGTGTGCCCTGGCAGCAAAGAGGGCCAACAGCATCCTGGGCTTTATGAACAGGTGCATGATGTATGAACAGCAGTAGATGAAGCTTTTATCCCCTACTACTGAGCACACCATAACTAAAATACTTGTAAAAATTGCAGTTTTGCCTCCCACCCCCATACAAGTAAGATGGCAGTAGATTGGAGGAGGTTTAGCAGACAGACATCAGGATGCTTAGGGGCCTGGACAAGCTAACTTGTAAGGAGAGGCTGTTGAAATGGGCTTGTTCAGTCTGGAGAAGAGTAGGCTTTAGGGAGGATCTCCAGTCAGGCTTATCTTACCTATAAGGAGACAACTAAGAGGATGGGCCAGCTGTTCACAGTGAAACTTGGCAGAATGATGAACATTAATGGATGTGAAAAGTTCAAATTGCAAGTAAGGAGAACTCTTTCACTGTGAAGACAGTCAGATGGTGGTGCAGTTGCCCACAGAGGCTCTGCACCTCCATAATGCATCATATTCACTATGATGAGCTGTAAATTAGCTATTGCCATTTAAGAAAATGCATCTGGATAATTCTGAAAACATTCCATGCACAGCCGTAGTCAAAATGTAGGCAGGAATTTTTAGAATCATAGCAAAATGGAAAGCATTATGTCATTGTCTAGATTTGTGGTGAACCCAAATCTCCAATTTTGCATATAATTTTAGATTACATCACCTCAGAGAAGGATAAAGCAGTGTGAAGCATAATGTGGAAATGATGATCTGAAGTATAGAAGCTTTTCCATGCAACAGAAATGTAAAAGCTCTTTTGTTTGGAAATTATATTACAGAAGACAGATACAAGAGATCTGTACAGTTAGGAATGACATAAAGGTCTTTCAGGAAAGATTGTTCACTGTTTTTCAGAGGCATTCTTGCATTAGCAATTGTAACAGTCGTAATAGATAGAACACAACAATTAACACTGTGGGGGCAGATGTCCACATTTGCATGTGGGGCAACTTATTTGCAATCCCAAGGGCTAAATGTCCATTAGTCGTTGAAGCATATTACTGGAACACATCAGAGCTCTGAAAGCTCATCTTCTGGTTTAGTTTCACCTGAAGGAAATCAATTTATTTGCTCCACCAAGGGACACAAAATGCAGTAAATGACGGCGATATGAGATCTGGTTCTAAAGCATGCAGAGAGACATGTAGGGAGAGAAAATCCTATTGGTGCCATTTTAACACATAGTTCTGAAAACAGCTTCCAAAGCACTAGGGTCCTAAGCTGCCAATTGCTGCAAGGGCACATATGGGAAGGTGTCAGTCTGTACTTGCTTTTTTGCTCAGTCTTTCAATAGCTCTATCTTATCTGCTGCAGCTTGTAATCAGAAAGAAGAGAGTGTGCCAAAATGATGCACCTTGGTGTATCTGATTACCCACAAACTGTTGTTCATATGTAATTTAACTTTACATGAGTACTTATAATGTTAATGTTTATTGTAATATTTTTCATCTCATATCTCATACTCTTATGTAATAGAAAAATTAGGTCAGTCAATTTATAAAATTGGAAGAATGTTTAAAATTGTTTGTAGTCTTATTTTGTGTCTTGCTAGTACCTCAACAGGAGGTTGCAAAAACTTTGGCAGGGTCACATGCAACAGATGTGCCTACTGATGCTCTGGTGAAAATCCTTTTTGATTTGAATGCTTTGGTGCATATAAAAGTGTGATTTGCACACAACATTGTTTTTGTTATCTAGTAACAGGTTCCCACTAACAGTCTGCCAGGCTCTGCTGGCACTGTACATGCATATTCATGTGATTTGAGTGGAAGTTCTTTTTCAGAATATAGCAACACAGGCATGCACAAGGAAGTTAAATAAAATACATTTTTTCACAAACACATGCCCCTGCAGAAATTATTTGGGGACTGTATTATTTGGGGACTGAAATCCTGTATGATAGAACTTCTTTTTTAAAAAGGAGAAAATATATTAGAAGTGATTTGAAGCTTCTTCAGGTCTTTTTGTTTCATAATTCAAACCCCTACTCCATGTTGCTGTACAGTTTTTGAGGAACTCTACAGCTCTCAGTTTTTATCTGCAGATGGCTAAAATCAGATGCAGACATGCCTTTTTTCTACTCTGGCTGGAGATACAGACATCTGAAGGCAGTTTTCCTGTCAGAATTTATTAAAGAAATACAGAATGTATCATAAAAAAAACAAACAAAAGCAAAGCAAACAAAGCAAAAATACAGAGTACAACTGTACTCCCTCCATGCCTTTCATCAGAATGAGATAGATTTTCTGCCTTTGCAGCACAACTCCCAGGCTCTTTCTGTGCCACAACATGCTGTCTAACACAACCGCACAGACACTTCTCTAACCTCGTGTCTTGACACATGGAAGAGCTGTGTTTCTATGGTACTTTTCTGGCCACACTTCTTGGGAAGCAGGAGAAGTCAGAGGAGCAATGAAGAGGAAGGATCTTTTGGCAGGACCTCACATTCTGACCATTCTGAGAGTCACAGGATTTTTACTTCCACTTGGCTGTGTTTGCATCTGCTATGTATTTTTAAGGTGTTATCAGCACAGACAGTGATTTAAAAATTGAATTTTAACCTGGTATGTATCATACAGGCACATAACATTAAAGCAAGTGGAGTTTATTTTGAAGATTGTTTTGAAAACAAGCTCAAATTCTAGAAATAGGAATACAAATGTGTTTCAGCTGTTGAACTATGTACATAAAAATCTGGATGTATCTGGATTACTGAAGAATTCAGATGCATAGACTTAGGGAATCCAGAGATTATTAAGTACTGAAGAGATTGATTACAGTATATGGAGCCTTTCACTTCTACATCACTGAGTAAAACTCAGTGGAAGAAGGCACCAAAAGACAGGTGTTCATAGACCTGGGTAACATTAGCAGATAGCATTACTTTACTAAAGCAGACAATGCCAAATACACACAAACAAACATATTGTGTTCTAAACACAGAGTACAGAGTTACTTTTCAAGGAACACAGAGTTACTTTTTAAATCTTACAAAATCAATTCCACAGAGAGCTTCCCTGAGTCCGACAAAGTAAGGAACCTTAGCAGAGAGTTGTGAGATTTCCTGCTTCTATTTGTTCTCTAGATAATGGGGGGAAAGAGTGTTAACTTTTTTTTTCTAGTCTAGCTGTTTGCTTCTAAAAAGATGTTTACCTCCTAGTCTGTTTTTCAGCAGATTTTCAAAGACACTCAGATACTGTTACAAGGAGGCATTTCCCACATGCTGCTCACAGGATGGACTACATGGACTTCGAGGATGATAGCCGTGGATGGAGGTTTGATATGGACATGGTGATAGTCTACATTTATTCAGTCAACTGGATAATAGGATTTATTGTTTTCTGTTTTCTTTGTTATTTCTTTTTCCCTTTCTAGGCTATAGAAGTCATAGTTAAGGAAAATGACAGTCATGTGAACCACAATAATGTAAACAGAAAAAAAAAAAGGCAAAATTTTTGATATCAAGGCTTCATCATTCGTAATAATAATAGACTGCATCAAGCGTGCTGTGAGGCTATTTGATACTTCTGCTATGTGTGACAAAGTTCTTGAGTTTGATTTGAAACATGTGAAATCCAGATCATGCTTCATCCAGTGGGAGTTTTGCCTTGATTTTAGCGGAAAAGAATTTACCCCTAATTTATATAATAATTACTCTGTAGAAATAGTACTATTTGTTTTTAGGGGGTTCTGTGTACTGCAACAGAATATAGTCCATAGAGTCATTTTGGGGTCTAACTCTGTTGACACACTTTGCTCACTCATTGGTGCTTCAATTCCTCGTACATAAAAGCAATAAAGATGTTTCCCATTTATACTCAGATCTTATGGGAACAGGAGATAATAAGCACTGCAGCGCTGCACCATGCATTATAAAGACATTCATCAGAGCTATTTCAATGCTATAATCCAAATTCTGGAAAATTTTAACAACTGATAGACCTGTCAGCATTCCACTGTGGATATTTTGAGCCTTTTAACCAAAAAGAAAAATGATACTGCACAGCGTGCTGACAGTTCATCTTTTCAGCGAATAGCAGTCTAAAGGAATCAACTAACAACCACGAGTTCTGCACAATAAGAGGACCATTTTTTGTGCAAATTCCCAGCATGGCACTGTACCTTTTTTATCCATTCACATGAGTGTGTTTGGATCCAGCAGGACAGTTAAAGGAGGGCAAGCAGCAGGTCTGCTGGCTGTGATGCAGCGAGATACCAACACAAATAAATACTGGAGGAGAAAACATTCTCCAGTGTAAGAAATCAGTATCGTTATTAAATTGCTGTAACAATTTGAGGGATATGTCTCCAGGGAGAGCGCATAGGAGGGCAAAGTGTTTATTTGCACATTTCATGTGAAACAATTCTAAAGCACTTTATAGTTATTCTATGTATAGATTGCTGAGTGACAGTACCAAACAGCAGCCAGTTCAGCCATCATCCCAGACTTGCTGCTTTACACAGTATTTTCAAGTGAAAGTGAAAGAGCATTTATTAAATTATAAAAACAGATACTAGAAACTAATGTAAGAATCAGGTGTCGAATGGCACAAGATAGTTCAGGGTCTTACTTTTCAGGAAGGTACAAGGAAGTTTTTATTTCTCATGACATGACACTGCAAAGCACACTATGATTTCATCTAGAAAAGTATGTGAGTGTAGGTATGTAGTCCCTCTAGTATCAGGGTTTGTGTGGGAGACCTGTGGTTTTTCAGTAGGTGGTGTACTCCCCAGAGAACAAGGAGAA
The DNA here is from genome assembly GCA_013396735.1 of Grallaria varia. Classification (NCBI taxonomy): domain Eukaryota; kingdom Metazoa; phylum Chordata; class Aves; order Passeriformes; family Formicariidae; genus Grallaria; species Grallaria varia. The sequence goes on from VWZG01004662.1 coordinate 13,194, forward strand.
ATATGCTGTGGAAGGTGCCATGTGCCAAATATGATGGAATGAAATCAGGCGCTTATTAAGCATGTGCTTATGTTTCTTTACGGGAACAGCGACAGCATGGTCAGTCTCTTGGCTCATGGTCAGGCTATAAAGTGATTGGGACCAGAAACTTTCACTTAATCTGAAAAACAGTAGTAAATCAACTACTAATATTTAGTTTTCTTACAAGCTGCATTAAACAATCCCTTTGAGAATGTATGTGTAGAAATAAAAATTACAAGTCTAACTACACTGATCAGACTAAATAAATTTTGCTATCTTTTTTAATTTAATGAGATTTAATGAGATGTATTAATTGAAATTCACCATCACCACATAGTCATGCTTGTGACAGAAATGCATTTTTGTAATAACAGTCCACCCCATTACTTTGTCTCTACCTAAAGGTAATTGGTTCTATTGCTCATGGCATTAGGCATAATGTTTTGAAAGCTGTAAGGTTGTAGTAAAGCACTTGGTGAAAGTCTTTTAAAAGGTTAAATATTTAAGTCATAGGCTCATGTTTTGCTATATGCAGATGTGTAGGTCCTTATGCTCAAATATTGTCATGAATTTTAAACATTTCTCTCATCCAAGCCAGGATTTGGATTATAACTGTGATTTTTGTTTGCCTCCCTAAACTTATGAAATTGCTGCCTGTATCTCAGCAAAGAGAGGGAATGGTTCACCTGTAAAGACAAAATTGTTTCTGCCTTTTGATCTCAGAAAAAAACTAAAATGAAAAAATGTCATGAAAAATTACTTTAACTTAACTTACATAGTCTAAAATTCCAGTAATAATGTAATTTCAAATTATTTAACCCAGATGTCTAGTAAAGCAATATTCCTCAATAGATACTCCAAAATACATTGAGACAAAGGAAATTTAATACAGATAATACTAATTATATAAGAAAAAGTTACATCATTTTTAATAACATGTTACCATGCTTTTATTTGTCAAAGGCAACAAAGAAGAGTAAAAATCCAATCTAATATTGGCCCCTTTTGTACATTTTCAGGAAAAATTAATAACTGAGAGTGGCTACATTTTCTAAAGTTAATAGGATGCGCAAGTTTGTATGGCATTTCTAGCTGTTTAACTGTCCCTTTCTTCAAGGCCTAAACAATAATCTCTTTTTTGTGCTATATTGTTTTACTATATATGAGTTGTTACTAACTCATGGGGATAATTAGTTTTAAAATATTACAAATGTACATAATGAAGACTGTTCCAACTCTTGAGAGACATCCTCATAGGAAAACACATAAAAGGTATAGAGTGGAGGTGCTTTTTTTGTCCTTTATTTTTTTGAGATACATACTTTTGTAAAAATGGAATAACAAGTCAAAGATTCAAATTTCATTTTCCTTGAAATCTTCTGTAAAATGGTGTTGATATCTTTGGGAGCAAGAGAAGTCCTTTGTAGGCAATTTTCCTGTTAAATTGATCCTGATCTGCAAGCTTGCATTTCTTACCTACAATAGTATTAAAACGTTTGCAATAAAAATTGAGTTGTTTGTAATATTTTGCAGTCATTTAACTAGATTTTGCTTGGTGGAATTAAATTTTTTTTTTTTTAATCATTGTCTGGTATTTTGTCTATTCTGTTTCTCCTTGGGATGCAGCTAAGGTTTGTTGACTCTTTTGCTACTGCTATTAACTCTTTTGATACTAGAAGCCTTTTACCTGTTTCAGTATTTTCCAGGAAGCAATCATCTTGGGGCAAGGTCTGGATCTTAACACGTTCTGATAATGAAGAGTACTCAGTACTGGGGTTGTTGGTCAAGACCAAATAACTGTTGAAGACAGCAGAAATCCAGGACAAGACTTAAGTTTGGCTTTTATAGGCAAAGAAACTTTGTGCATACTCAGAAGTGTATTGAGTTTCTTACCTACCAGGGAGTATGCTTGTAGCTCTCCTACTTGCCAAAGCTCCAGTCATCTTGCTTCTTCCACAAGACAATTTTTTTAAAAAAAAATCCCAAACAATAGTTGCACAGGGAGCTGTGAAGCACAACAGATTCTTTCACAGCTGTGTACCTGCCTACGGAAGCTCAGATCCAAGTTCAGCTTTTGCCAGCATTCTGCATACACAGTTCACATTTTTATCTCATGTCAACAACAGGGTTACCGCAGTTACTGCTACTGAGATGGAAAAGAATGAAGAACCAGCATTTAGGTTTGTTTTGTCATTTTTATAGAAAAGTATTGCTGATAACATGAACCTCTGAGAATAATAGCTATTGTAGTGATCATGTGGCAAGTAACTGCCTTGTAGTGTTGCTTTTGTGGATGTATTTTCAGCATTTTTTGTCCCTGGCAGTCCTGACAACATCATAACTATGCGTTGCACAATCTCCTCCGGGGAAGTCCAGGTTTGTACAAGAAGAGTCACAGACGGACAGAAAAGAAAGGTAAGACATCAAGAGAAAGTGCTGGTATTCGGCCCCACACCCAGGCAGATGCTGAGAGGAAGGAGATAAAATATGCTGTGGATTGCTTTGGATGTGGAGCAAGACACCAAACTCTCCTTAGATATGCTCTTTATTTAGTAGAAAGTGCTAAAACAGACAGTAGTAGTGAGGTGGGTTTAAAACTGGCTGAACAAGCTCAGAGTGCTTTGATCGGTGTCACAAAGTCTCCTTGGATACAACTAGTGGTGTGTCCCAGAGATCAAAACTGGGTACTATTCTGTTCATCCTCTTCACCTGGATTTTGGGGCACAGCATACCCTCAGAAAGTTGCAGAGGACAAAAATAGAAGGAGTGGCTAATACACAAGAGGGTTGTGCTGCTGTCCAGCGGAACCTTGACTGGCTGGACTAAAAGGAACCTGATGCTGTTCAACATGGCGAAGTGCAAAGTCTTGCACCGGGGAATAGTCCCATGCTTCAATACATGCTGGAGATCCCCCAGCTGCAAAGCAACTGCACAGAAAAAAAATGGGGGCTCCTGGTAGACTTAAAATTGAGTATGGGCCAGCAATGCACCCTGAAGTCCAGAAGGCTAATGGTGTCCTGTGCTGTATTAGGCAGAGTGTGGCCAGCAAGTGACAGGAGGTGATCCTGCCACTCTGCTCAGCCACACCTGGAGTGTTGTGTCCAGTTCTGGGCTGCCCTGTACAACAGAGATATAGAGCTACTAATGAGAATCCAGCAAGGGACCACTAAGATGATTAAGGGAATGAAAAAGAAAATCTCTCATATAAGTAATTCTGTGAACCCATCACACAAGAATTGCTAGGTTGAGGACTAGAATAAGTGGATCCTTCAATAATGGGTAAATAAAACAGAAATGTCTGAGTAGAACATCATGTTTTCCCTTAATAACAAAAGGCGATACAATGCTTGAAGAACTTGGCCCTCATTTATGTCCATTTCTTTTCTATACATATCTGTAATTCTCTGACTGGAACAATTTATTGTAATTTTGTTTTCTCTCACTGTTATCTTGAATCAATACAACAAATCTCTCTTTGGAAAACCATTTCAAACTTTAAGGGTTATCTTTCTTCCTATTTACTGAAATCTGTGGTTGTTGCAGTTCTCTGGTAGTAAAGTTCAGAAGAGTATCAAGAAAAGAACCACAGGAATTCTAATTGTAATATGCCAGTATGAGTCATCTTACTGTCAGAAATAGATACGTATAATTTATTATCCAAACGTTTTATTATTATTTAAATTTTAAAGTGTAAAATCTGATTTTTTACAGGTAAGGTTTAGAATTCGGATTTTGAACAGTACCTCTTAATTTTGGCTGCCTCAGTTTGTCATTCCCAACATGAGGTCTTCCTTTTAAAGTAACCTCATATAAAACTGAAGATCACCTTTCTCCAAAATGGGTTCTTCGGGATTTCTTATGTTGGGATCCAAAGCCTTAAATATATCTATTTATGATGGACTTTAGCAGAGATCTGGATCCCAGCAGAATCAACAAGAGTCATCATCATAAAATTTAGTTTCTCATCTGCAACTGCATTTTTGTCTTACAAATATTTTCTGTTACTGTAAAACATAATCTGATGGAATTTCTGGAGTTTTCAGAGTTTCATGTGAAATAGGCAAGTTCAAATTTTATATTTACTCACATTTGATTACCTTATGTCTGAAAGTAAAACTCAGTCAGTATCTTAAATATGTTAGGATTTCGTTGTTGCTGTGATATAATCCTGGAAAATAAATACTGTCAAAATGAACTGAATAATATTATGTGGTTAAAAATTAGTTTAACTTAATAATTATCTATTTCATTTTCGACCAAACATTTTTTTGTTTGAAATATTTCTACATTCCTGGTAGGGCATTAAAATGTAATTCTATTTGAAAGTACTTTCTACAGTGATACTGTGGAAGTTTAGCCATCAAATGCAATCTATAATTCAGGACATTTCACTTTTCACTTGATAATATTTTTGCAGATTTTTTTATTTAAAAAAAAAAGTCCCTAAAAGAAGACTGAGGTATGTGTAATCCCATATTTTGTTATTTTATTACAGACAAATCCTACAGGACAAACTTCATCTCTTATGCAGAAAATGTACTGAATAAGCTGACAAATTTGATCAGAGAAATGTTTCTGAACAAGTCAGTACACTGACACTGTGAAAAAAAACCCCAGCGCTCAGTTATTAAGGAAAGGCTCTCATCAGAACAAAGTTCTATAGGAGACCAAATGGCTTTTCTTGCCCTTTGAGTGCTGTGCAGGGCACTCTACAGATACGGTCTCCCCTGGCATTTTGGGGTCCACTTCTCTCCTCTATTGCACGCGTGTCCTGTACAAGTCCTTGGGAGTTATATAGGGCATCTGATGGCAGACATTGATTTTTCCCTTTCTGCTTCATTAAAAGATTCCCAAATATTCCCTGTTTTCTTAAAGTATTTTGCCTCAGTGCTGGACTCTACCCAAAGAAGGCAAGGTAATGTCCTGTTATTTTTCATTGTTTTTTGTCCTTTGGGGCTGCTCTTCCCTTTTAATCAGTTGTTTTTCTACGGCATGATGACATGACATACTTCCCTTCTGAAACGCTGAACTTATACCCAGGGAAGAACCTGTGACCTATTTTATCCCACAGCCTTTCATGAAAATTGTGGCATATATAAACAGAAGGAAAATATATACCCATGACAAAGAAAGGAACAAAACACTTTGTTGTACTAGATATAAACAAAACTTCGAAGTCTTTTCAAAGGGATTTCTGGGTCCCTGTCTAAATTATGTCAGGAGCCAGAGTATGATTATTTCTTGCAAAAAAGTACAGTGTAAAGTAGCAGATAAGCAAAGGGCAGCAAAACAGCTGCTTCCAGAGAGGTAGTGGGTAGGCAGTGCCAGGTAGCAGTGGCAGCTACTGGATGGATGCCCTTCAGCCTGGCTTAGTGAAAGCAAGAGTGTTAACAGCACAAGGCTGTTTTACTGACCACTGCCCAGAAAACAGCTGACTGTTCCCCCAGCTCTGCTCGAGACTTGTAGGAAATGGAACAGGAACAGAAGAGTGGCTTATAAATCTGTTTGTTCATTGTATCTGTGAAGATGAAAGCTCTCAAAGTCCTGGCTCAGCCTGCCTGGCCCTGACCTTCTAAGGGCTCTTTACACATTGATCTTTGGTCAGGAAAACATGCTGTTTCATTCATGATACATGGGGATGTTCCTACTGAAAAAGCCCCACAGGATTGTTTGAAATCTAAAATATATATGTTAGCACTTCCTTTAATATCATAGCACCAATCAGTGTCCTGTGTGCATTTATCTAAGTAGTTTTTGAGTTTAAAAAGTATTCTAGATCATAATACTACAGATACTTCTCTGGTACTTGGCAGCGATGCTGCCTTCTTTCAGCACATTTTTTACTGTTTATTCTACTTTACAAAATCTGGAAAGACTCCTTCATGACCTTGACCCCTCAATACTAATTAACAAGTGAAATAATGTTATTCCCATGTTTTCTAGATGTTATACAAGTGATACATATCATTATGCTACTGTATTAGTTATGGCTTATTTATATTTGCACTTTAGTTTTAGGATGAGAAAACTCCAGTAATTATATTCTGACTTTTCAGTAGATACCATTTTCACTTATTAATAATCTATTTTATTTTTCATCACACATTTTCAGCATTCAGTTGAAGTATTTCTACATTTCTGTTAAAGCATTAAAATGTAATCAGGCAATCACTTAAAAATACTCCATATGTAATCTTTTATCCTCAAACAAGACTATGAAGCAGAGAATGTAAATGTCCCCAATAAAAGATTGTGATAAGTAACTTGATGCTGATGCAAGCATTAAAAATTAATTATTTAAAATCCTTTTTACTCCATCATTTAAAAAATTAGTATTAAAATACAAATTGTGTAATGTACTCCACCGTTTCTGTGCTGAAGAATGAAATTCAGACTGAGCAGATGGGAAATCTCATGTAGGCTTACTGTATTACCTGTATAAAATAAAGGATATTAGATACTGACTACAAATCTAGTTGACCATCCTGATCAATTAAAATTCAAAAGTAATACTTTAAGAAATCCTGTGTAATACCAATCTACCTAAAATAATCCATGGTTTGGGATCCATATAATCAAATTTCTACCCAAGAAATATTGTTTAGACCTACAATTAAAGTGTGAAAATAACTGAAATTCACAAAAGCCAGTCCTTAATCCATGCAGTATAAACCCTTGTAGAGGTAGATGATCAGAATTCATTCCTGCCCTAGCATGGCATCTGATGGTGCCTGAAAGACAGCACATTCCAATCAGAAACATTTGAGGTAGGAATGTGTTTGCCTTGCAGATGGCTGTAGATAGCTAATGTCTGCATTGCAGCTGCAAGAAGTTAATTTAGTTCTAGAATAATTGGACTTCAGGGGAGGAAGAATATACTAATTTTCTTTTACATCTTATAAAGCAGAGAACATTTGCAAGAATTAGTGTTACAGTAAATTTGTAGCTTATAGAACTGGACTCCATTTTTATGCTTTTCAAGACATGAAAATTAAATTAACATAGAGGTTAATAATTAGCTGCATGGTCACAGATTTTTCCAATGCATAGACACAATTTTACATGGACTGCAATTGCTAGACCTACAAAATGGTCTGATAGTTTTCTATTATACTCACCTAGCTATTAAGGCTCACAAATCCATTTTTATTTGTCATGTAGATTCTAAACTACAAAAATGACATAATGGTATTAAATTACCAAGATGTACTGGTATCTTATATTTAATTTTGCTCATAACAGGAATATAATGTAATGATAACAATAGCATAAATCAAGATACCCTCCTCTTTCCTTAACTATTATTCCCAAAGTCTTTTATTTTCAGAGTGATTTACAGGTCAAATTCTAATTTTTTTTAATCTCTTGAAACAAGTTGTTCAGAACTTCCATTTTTCATGGAGAGTGTAATAGCAACAATGCTCAATGTGCAAAGAACTTGGAGATTCTCAAGTGAACAGCACTTTTACAAGCACAAGGTAATATCTAAATGCAAGTATTACAACATTAACAGGTAACACATTTTTTGGCAACAGTAACTAAATTACCATGTTACCATAATTTAAGTCAAAGGACAGTCAAATTATATATGCATGACTTGTGTTGATTCTAACTGAATTCTTTATTGACTTTAAAAAAAAAAAAAAAAGAATTGGTTTAGCATTTACTGCTTTATAGGAAGTTTTAACATTAAAAGGCTTCCAAGATTGCCTGTGACCCATTGGTTGAAAGGGCATTTCTGGAATGGAATGCAAACCAACTAGCATCCACATAGTGATTAGCTGAATACTTCAGGAGGAAAAGGAGAAAATGTCTAAACCTTTAAATAGTGCAGATAGCAAATTTCTTCAGGCAGCAAAATACAAATCACAGTATGATTTAGTGAACATTTTTTCTGTTTCTTTGCTTGCAAGAAAGATGAGTTTATTTTGCATTTTATTTTAGTTTTGAACAAACACACACAAAGCAACTCAACAGTTACTGCATAAACCTGAGTCAAAAACTGTTTCTGTTGTTAGCATCATGAGTGATCAGCAATGTGATCATAGCAGTCATGCTTTTGTTGAAAAAGACATTTGTAAAGACTCTTGAGCTGTCTCTTTGAAAATCACTAGAAGCATAATTCAGCTCTGTATTAGAAAAACTTTGTGATTGTTACATATGACAAATATAAAAAAAAGATTTTTAAATGTGTTGAAATTACTCGCTTTTTAGACATTAATAATGCGTGAGTTTCAAAAGCCAAATAACATTATTTCAAACACAATGATGTTATATTTTTAAAAATCTTCAAAATGCAGCAATAACTATGATTGATATGATTTATGTTTGCTCCTGAAATTTAAAGCAGTAAGTTGAACCAGTGCACAGTAACCAAGTCAGAGTGCAAGGACTTGAAGGACAAAATGTCAAGTCCTAGAAAAGAGAGTCTTCCAAACAGATAAGGATGAAGTGCTGGTTCAGCAATGAATGCTGACCACTAGCCCCTTGCTTTTAACCTACTGTTACAGAAAAATCCAGTATCTCACTAGTCCATATTCTGTACTCCTGCAACAGCCGTACTACACCTGAAATTGCTGTGCATTTCTCTGCTTTTGGTGCAGGAATCCTCACATGGACTAGAGCCAGCAGAGCTGGCTGTGTGCAGCACCACTTGGCATTAGGAAACCATACAGATGGCAGGCAGCACGGTCAGATGACAATACAAACTGCCCATGCACTGCCAGAACAGGCTCTAGGTGGCTGCTAAAACAGTGGATATTGAGTGTGTGCGTCTCTCCAAATATTTCTCTTTTACTCCAGGAAAGAACTGTAACACAGAATGAACAAGATGTGTGCTTTCCAAAGATCCTGGACACCTAACTGCCCTTAGAATAGCTCTGTCTGTGATGAATAATGATGTATGTGTTAATCACTGGTAACAGTAATCTTTTCCTGCAGTTTAGTGGCCAGAGCACTTTCAGGAAAAGGTTTTTAATGTACCCTCCTACAAGCAAAACTTCCCTTGTCCACAGCAAATGCTCTATAAATATGTAGGCATGTCAGGGAGCAGCAATGCTTTCTTTCATTGTTGGGTGAAAGAAAGGTTTTGTCTTATGGTTAGACTTCATGACCTCAAGGGTTATTTCCAACCTCAATGATTCTATCTAAATTTAAATACATTATTAAGTGTAGAAGATGAAGTTTCTAAGTTCCAGTTTCACAGAAATTTAATCTGTAAGTTACATACAGTCAGGGGTATATGAGAGAAGGGGAAAAGAGGCAAATGTTACTCTTACATTCCAGGGGCTGTTTTCCCAAGTCACCATATGACTATTGTGAATTCTGTTCTTCTCCATCTCATTTGCTTTGTTTTAGGTAGAGTGAATTCTAGCTAAACCCTATTTTGAATTTCAGTTCCCTTGAAAAAGCTGAAGATCTGAGCATGTTGATACCTTAAGCTGTTTTTAATCATGACCCTGTATGAATCCAGCTCCTAGAAAACAACTACTGTTTGTACTTCTTTGGAAAAACTTTTTAATGTTCAAAAAGCAGTAACAACTTGATGAGATTATTTCCAGTACATTGTGTGAGGTGCTTTAAAAATGAAATAAATGCAGCTAATACCACTGTCTATGTAAAACATTTTAATATTTAATTATTGCAATATTATATATGGAGATGCTTAATACGTCTGTTTATATGTTGCTGTATATAGAAAGAAGGTATAATTCTAGTACTAAGCATATAAAACCAGAGTATATCAAATAAAACACTGGCTGGACATGACCCAGCAATGTGCACTCACAACCCAGAGAGCCAACTGTGTCCTGGGCTGCCTCGAAAGCAGCGTGGCCAGCAGGGTGAGGGAGAGGATTCTCCTCCTCTGCTCCACTCTTGTGAGACTCCACCTGGACTGCCACATCCAGCTCTGGAGTTCCAGAACAGGAAAGACATTGATCTGTTGGAGCAAGCCCAGAGGATGGACACAAAAGTTATTAGAGGTATAGAACAGCTCTCTTACAAGGAAAGGCTGAGAGAGCTGGGCTATTCAGGCTGAAGGAGAAAAGGTTCCAGGGAGCCCTTATTGTGGCCTTTCAATGCTTGACAGGAGTGTATAAGAAAGATGGTGACAAACTGTTTAGCAGGGCCTGTTGTGATAAGACAAGGGATAATGGAACTTTTAAACTGAAAAAAAAAAAGATGTTATGCAGGTGGTGAGGCATTGAGTTTGTCCAGAGAAGTTGTGCATGTCCCATCCCTGGAAATGTTCGAGGCCAGGTTGGATGGAGCTCTGAGCAACCTGATCTAGTGAAAAGTGTCCCTGGCTATCACAGGGGGGTTGAAACTAGGTGATCTTTAAGGTCCATTCCAATCCAAACCAGTCTCTGATTCTATCACTCTATGAGTTTTAGCTAAACGTTAACCTGAACTACTACTGCTTTTTGCTAGGTGTATCTTACAAGCCAGTTACACACAGAGCTGTTTTGAGAATTTGGACCTCAAATGCACAGCTTGAGAGAAGATGCTTCAGAAATACCATTAACAGACCATGCAGTGAGTGCACTAGAGAGCTATGTACATGCTGGGTTGAATGCATAGGGTGGACATGAGCATGTTTTTAAACTTTTCAAAGTTTAAAAACTGCTGATCCACAGACTGAACACAGTACACATATTGTGCCAAGTGAATATGGTGATCAATTATTTTCATAGCAGAAAGTAACCAGTGAGTTTAAACAGTATGACAATAAGAGAGAGAGAATTGTGAAAAAGTAATTTTCTGTATCAGGAAAAACATTTTGGGGTGGTAACAGAGGAGCCAATACGGGATTCAGAGGGGGGAAATAACCTGGCTTGCTTTGTATTCATGTAGCAGGCCATTCATTAGAGAGACCCAGCCCACTGTTCTCATGAGCCATTTAAAGTGATGTATGGGCTGTCTTAGCTTCGGACAGGCTGTGAATAGGATGACTCTTTCCAGCACACAACATGCCTGCTGCAGCAGGATCAGTAAGGAAAAGTAAGACCACTTCCATTATCCATCAAAAGATTCTTGTGCTAGGAGTAGGTACAGCAGAAAAAAAAGATTTCATTTCTTTCATTAGCTTTTCAAACCAAAAAAAA
>VWZG01004662.1:27191-38179 GCA_013396735.1 Grallaria varia
TACTTTATGAAAGTGTATCACAAGTTTTGGGATACCATTATTGGCATTAACTGAAACTATATGAAACTTTTTAAATATCTGAGACAACTAATATTTTTCATACACAGCTAGAACAGACTGGATGATCACTCTACAGACTTTTCATCAAAAGCTAGGTATCTGTAGAATTCCTATAAAAAAGCTTCCAATAGTTGTTTCACTGGATTTCCAATTACTAGCAGTGAATCTAGAACAGGGGAGATAGCAAAAAGAACACCCATAGTAAAATCTTCTGCAGGGTATACTCAGTTTAAACAAAGGGTATATACAAAATCAAAACCGTAAATAATGAAATTGCTAGTGGGATTTTTCTTCCATAAACATTTGGCTAAATAATCAACATTATCATGTTGAAAGATCTGAAGTTAGCTGTGGTTTAAGGTTATCCTAGTGTATTAAAAAGTTGTTCAAATAAAAATGATGTAGTAGTCAATACTGCAAATATGTATGTGCATATTTAACTTCATATGCAGCACACAGTCTTGGAAAATTAGGCAAACGTCTTGATTTATGGACTTCTACGTTTATAGGTTCTTTGTTTTTCTGAAATGTTGCACACATGGGTAGATGGAGAAGCCAAAACTCAGTCATAACACTTTCCACAATAAAAAGAGTATAGACAGTAATTAGCTAAGAAGAGGGAAGTGGAGATAGCAATACCATCAAAATTGATTGTATATGAAGACTTGCTGAATCTTTCACTTTTTAAATAGTTTGGTAGCATAGTTGGCAAAAATAATTGCTCGGCAGATTCAGTTCAAGGTTTTATATGTGGGAAATCTGTTCTTAAAATGCTTCTTTGACTGAGGAATTGAACTAATTGTGAAAATCTTGCTTTCAAGACTAGAACCAGGATTTCAGCCAAGGTATTTTGTCTCATTACAGTACTGATGTACTTTAACACAGCATCATTATTCACTTTGACCATATTTGCTCTACAAGGACAATATGCAAGCAGTTAACTTATGTGTTTAGTTCACATATTAACATGTTGATATGTTCAGTATGTGTATTTATACATGAAGCACGACGATTTACTTTTTTTCTGCTAATTTTAAGTTCCTAATTTCTTCAGAGATTTCTTTCCTTCTAATATAACTACATTTGAATGTTTCCTTTTGTGTTACTAATCATCAGCTCCTGGATTTATTCTTACTCAGATATTTTGAAACGACTCCTCTGAATTATATAATTATGACACATTTCTAAGGTTGAATATTAATATATTCAGAAGATTCTGAGTTTCTAAAAATGTTTAAATGATGACTTGAAGTATCTACTGCTACATCAGCATAAGCAGCTTCTAATATCTCTTTGGCTATAGAATTTCCTAGGCTGCTTTCAGCTCCCACAGCATTTATACAACCATCTAGTTCCCTATAAGCTAGTCAATGAACTATTTCCAAAAGATGCTGAATAATAAGATTTCCAATATACTTACTTACAACGAACATTCCTTAATGCTAAAGGTCTGTTTTAAAACCCAGATTTGTTTAATAAGTTTCAGCAGAAAAATAGGAAAAATGTGTATTATCCCTTCAGTTCTGTAAATTTAAATTAACATGTAAAGCATCATTAGGTTTGTCCTTAATTAATACAAACACTTCTGAAGCCACCTAGCTTACACTCTATGCCTGTGCTTATGAGAAATTTATCAATCCAGCAAGTCTACAAAATACATCACTATAGTTTTTCTAAGCAAGAAGAATTCCAGTATAACATTTCTGCTTACTGTATCAAATATAAATTATTTGCAGATAAAAATAGTGGACAGCAGAAGTGATCAAGACCTGTGTAAGACGCTAAACCGCAAGAGTAATAAATACAGTTCTATCCGTAGGAAGGAAGCTTGTTTGGACAGCAAGAGACAGCTCTGTAGGTGAATAAACTAGGGGAGTTTGTTGTCATGCAGAGAATGAGTTCTGCAACACAAAGTATATTAGCAGTTTTACTTGTGAGCTTTGAAAATCAAAATTACTCATTTTATTCATTTGTTGTTACCTCTTCAAAAAGGAGGTAAAAGAATTCAAATTACGGTAATAAATCCTACAAGACTGAGAGAATTTAGACAGAACTTGAGAATACATGAAAACAGCTTATAACCATGTACATCAAATCAACAGGCTGTAGCTTGGTGCTTATTCTTAGAAACCATCATTACCCACAGGCATTTCCTGAGCAATTTTCTTAGCTATTCTCCCAGTGAAATGTTCAAAACAAATTCACCTGTGGTCAACAACAGGAACATTTCTGTGGGTTTAAGACCAGGGACTGCAAACAACTTCACAGACAATCTGAGTCTCAAAATTTTACTGTAATGCTTGCTGGTTTTTAGCATCTCTTGTGAATAACAATGATGTGATTAAAATTGTCTTGTGTTCTCCAGAGTTCCCTCAAGAGCAGAGACTATAGAAGAAGCTATGGTATTACAGCATGTTAAACCATGTTTTATAGGAATATACCTGTGGTTGAGTGCTGCATATCAGAGAAAATAGCTTATTTAAATTTAATACTATGTAAGAAACATTTTACTCACAGCAAGAATGCACAATGCAATTCAAAAGCAATAACCACATAGGGAATCTAAATACAAAAGTCTAGGTATTGGAGTATGTATTACAAATACATAACTATAATAAAGGGAATTCTTATAAATGGTGATCTTTCAATTAGAATGTCCCAACATCCATAAAACAGAACATAATTAAATGCTGCAGTCTTTCACTCTGCCATTGTTTCTAACTGTTGAATGAGTAGCTCTGTCACGAATACATTAATTCATACAGTCTGAAGTTGTGTCGGGGGAAGTTTAGGTTGGATATTAGAAAAAGGTTCTTCCCCCAGAGGGTGGCTGGGCACTGGAACAGGCTCCCCAAGGAAGTGGTCACAGCACGAAGACTGACAGAGTTCAAGAAGTGTTTGGACAATGCACTCAGGTGTGATCACATGTGTTGTGATTCTTGGGGTATCCCGCACAGGGGCAGGAGTTGGACTCAGTGATCCTTGTGGGACCTTGTGGGCCCATTACAACTCAGGATATTCTATGATTCTATGATTTTTAATAGCAATCAATTCATGGATGCACTACAGTAACCCTCCATAAAAAAATTAAACATACATAAATACATTAAAAATAGTCCACATTCCTCTCTGGTCTAAGTTTACTGAAGTCAAGTTGGGTCAGGAAAAAGTATGGATCTCATTTCAAGACACAGAAGCAAACTAATTCAAAAATTCTTACTCAAAATAAATCTAAACTGCTTTTATAAAAGCAAGAAAATCCCATGGCTGTGATGTAAACACAGTATAGTTAATCACATCTAGAATAATACAGAATGTAGGACACAGAGTACTTACAGCTTCCCACCACCTAAATTCATACTCAGATACGAAGTCAGGATGCAATCATACATCCAGGAATATGGAGCTGCTTCCTGGCCCAGTATGCACAGAATCATAAATCACAGAATATGCCTAACTGGAAGGGACCCACAAGATCATCGAGTCCAACTCCCTGCCCTGCACAGGACCAACCCCAACAGTCACACCACGTGCTCGAGAGTATCACCCTAATGCTTCTAGAACTCAGATAGGCTTGGTGCTGTGACCACTGCCCTGAGGAGCCTGTTTTGGTATTATTGATATGGACAGTGAAAGCAGCTAGTTTTTAATAAATTTTAATCTAATTCTTATTAACTGTTCATTTTTTTTAAACAAGTCGTTAAGAAAATCATATCCACCTGAAGGTTCAGAGTATACTCAGTGATCACTGATTTTATACATAAATCTTTTTCTGAATTTTCTAGAATCCTAGTTCTTTGAACATCATACCCAAAAAATGAACAAAAGTTGGGGGCTTTTTTAGGGTTCTTTTATTTTTTTAGAAATTTCTGAACCCAAACTTTTTCCATAATGCATGATCTATTAATTATTTTTATTTCATTTTCATTTTCCTTACCAACTAGGGTCGTATAAATTCTTCAGAGAGTATTTGCAAGTCTGACACTATATATGTCATAAACTGTGATAAGTTCTAACCCTTTTGCTTTAAATTTTGAAGATATCTTTGTTATCCCCTCTACAGTCTAGGTTAATTTGTTTATAGTAGCAATGGTATCTCACCTGTTAAGCCAGTTTTTATACTATTCCATGTAAGTCTGGGGTTTGGTTTTGATTTTTTCAACTGTACTGTGACCTAATGGTTTCAGAGTTAATCTGTTGCATACATCGCAGAGGAAGCCTGGAAAACTGCATTTGTTGTACATATTCTTCCAGAATATCTGATGCTAAAAGTGAATTCATGGCTTCCTAAACTTAAGTTCAGAAAATAACTTTTTTAATTTAATACAAATAACTGTACATTTTAGCCAAATATTGTATTTATGTATCATTTACCATGAGATAGAGATTGAGGAAACATACACTTCACCTTGTCCTTAAAATAAACTCGATAGGGAGGTTTATTCAGTCTATCAATTACAGCAAGAAAAGCTGAATCATTGTAATATATTTTTGCAGCAATTCTAGGTACACAACTGCATTTATTTCAATTCACAAGTTATCTAAGTTAAAACACTCATAAATCATCCTTCTGGGAGCATTTTTTTATTAAGACTGAACAAAAAAAGTTTACATTTAATGTTCAGACAGATAACTGAAGTTAAAAAAAATCTCAGGTTAGTATGATATTATTAAAATCATTCTCAGTAGCCTACAAAAAACCCCATAAACCAGACATCAGTAGGCATAAGAAATACTGGTCACAGTATTCTCACATCTGTGTAGGTTATACAATCCTACATAAAGGCAGAACTAAGGGGTCTTTTGACTCAAACACTGGAGGACTGGTATAGTACGTGAAAAGGCCCCACTTTGGTGTATTATCCTAGAGGATCCTGGATGCTAAGATGCTTCAACACAGGATATAATTGCTAATGGCAAAAATCCAGCATACTTATGAAACTTGAAACAATACTAGTATTAGCAGAAGGACAATTTAATATGAAAGTGACAGTAAGTACACAGGCAGATTTTTATGGATACAACCGCCTACAGTACTTTTCTTTGAAAAATGTTTTCATGTGTCACACATATACATCCTAGTAATGGAGTATTTGTAAAACAAGAACAGAATACTAAATGTATTATAAGGAATTAAATTTACTTCCTGAAAATTAACTAGCCTCTAAGCTTTGCAAAAGAGTAACCAAAAATAGTAGGGACTGAAAAAAGACTAGTTGATGCCATCCTTCCATCCAACTAAATCTGAAAGGACAGATATGTTTGGAAACACAAAGCAAAACAAACATTAAAACCCAGTAAGATAGATACTTGACATATTTCTGCTTTCCCTTTTTGGCTCATAAGGAGTCACGTGCTGGTTTAGCAAACCTAAAGGTCCTTTGCTTTACTTATATGAGTAGCTGCCAAATGAACTAATTTGTGCTTTATCAGTCCCTGGGTTACTGCACTGCTGTTCTCAATAGCCAGTTTTGTTGCCTACTAGCTCTGAAACTGTCACAATCTCATTTGGGAATCTCAAAGCAGATTGGAAGCCAACGAAAAATCTTACACCGACTTAAATGGTCTTGGATTTACTTCTCCCCTGAAGTAATGGCTACTGGGGACCGCAAGAGCCACAAATATGCTGCCACTATACAAATTGTATGCATGTCCTGCTATGACAAGGACTGTTCTGAGGCTTATAAAGCACTACTTCAGCCACTGTGTATTTCTACCGATCACATGCAAAATTCAGGCAGCATTGACAATGCAAATACCACAGGCTGCATCAAAGGTAAGAACATAAAGTCCTGCTTGAGACAACTTCCTGCCGCGGTCCATGGAGGGGGGGAAGGACACAGCACTGCACAAAAGGGGTCGCCACGAGGTTTGAGTCGCGACGCAATGCCAGTTTAATGGGTGTGAACAGGGGTTTTAAAAACTCTGATGGAGGTGGTACCAAATTGGGGTGGAACATGAGACAGACAACCAGGGAAACGAATCATGATAGGGATACAGGCAAACGGGGGAGGGATGGGGAAGGAAACAGGGAGTCAGGGAGTGAGCATGTCCAGGCATGCCCGGGCATGCCCAGGAAATGCAAATCTCAAGAAAGCATGCACTGTCCGTATCCATAAACACAGGATAAAGGTAAGGTTTGCACAATAAAGTCCTCTCATTCACTGTATTCTCCACAACTTCCAATCAGAAAGCAGCAGATGAACACACGCAGATGAAATAAGCCATCAAACCACAGGTATTATGAAACTCAACTTATGTTAGATTTCTTTATCAAAGACTTCAAATGAGCAGCACATCTATAGGAGTCATGTGCTATTGCTACACATAAAGCTGATGGATTTAAGCAGGGTCCTCTGCAAACAGTAAGTGGGCAGGGAATCAAACTTTTTATATCTGTTGCAAGGCTACAAGAAAAAAATAAAGGAAAAAAAAGGAAAAGCCACAGGCCCAACTGTCATACTCATCATGCTGTTCATCCCTATTTGTAGCCTCCTTTGCACTGATGTTTTGGTAGAGGCATTTCCTCAAAATAACCAAAAATATTTACACTAAAACAGATGAACAATGTTTAGAATACTACATTCTTTTTCAAATGTGAATAGCAGGTGTTCTCTGAATAGAAAGGGAAGAGGAAATAAAAAAAGGCTACAGGCAAAATGTAGATTTGCTGTTCGTCTGTGTCCCACTGACTAGTGTTTTCTCACTCAATATTCACTCCTAAATAATTGCTCCTACCACTTTCCATTTTGCTTTATTTCAACATTCATAAGCATTCTCTGTTGCTGTTGAGCTTTTTTTACCATTTCATTATGTATGTTTCTCCTTTTCTGTCCTTTATTTCTTCCCTGCTTCCTCTTTACTCTTGTTTTTAAAGCTGTGCAAACTTACAGAATATTAAATAGCACTGATACTGCAATCATTAAATCACTTCCCTAGTGATCTATTGGGAAGAGCATTTCCAGTAACTGAATGTTAAGAAATTTTGCTTCCAGCTGTACTAAATTTCAAAAGTAGAAAAGATGCTAAATTAGTGGCAAACACATTGGAATAAAGTCTCTGTCTCATGAATTGACAAATAAACTTCCATGAATTAACAAAATCTTTCATAACACCTGGAAAGGCTGGGAAGCAGGAGTTTTTACCTCCTACAGGAATATTTATAAGTTTTTATTTCTTGCAAAATTGATGTGATCTTTTTGTAATCCTAAAGTACTAGAAGAACAAAGTTAAAAGGACCTTGACAATGTCCCTCCCAGGGTGCTTCTAGAATAAAATTGTCCAAACTTTTCTTAAAAACCTTCAAATAAAATCTCCTTGAAAAAATAAACCAGCTGTTCACTCACCTTAACAATAAAAAGCATTTTCAATCTAACTTGAATCCCCTTCCTGAAATTTCTTATATATTTCTATGATGTCGGGGAAAAAAAGAAAAATTATTATTCCTTTCCTTAATCCTGTAGCAGTTTGTGTACTTGGGAACTGCTGTTTTCCTTCAGTGATCTACTTTTAGGTCTTTCAGTCTCTACAGAGTTCATCTTTCTCATCACACCTTATAGTTTTTTCTCCATTCCCCTTCTCTCCAAGTAGCTCACATCTTGCTTGAAGTGCAAGGTACCAGACTGGATAGGTCCTTACTAACTGGTAACCCAAGACTGAGTGAGTATTAAGTGGAATTATTATTTCAAGTATCTTGCTAGTAGTCACACTAATTCTACCTCCTGATATAGTAAGGGTGGTTGGTTGGTTGGTTGGTTTCTGGCTTTTTGGTTGCTTGGTTGGTTGGGTTTTTTTGTTATTTATGGCTTCATCTTCATGTCAACAACAAAAATGCCTAGCTCCTGTTCTGCTCCTGTTCCACACTTATATGGTGGATAAGTGCAGTATCTTGCACATTTCCTTAAATGATTCCACAACATTTCTAAGGATGGTATCTACAATTTGTCTGGATCACAATGAATTCTGAACCGAGTCCCAGCAGCTGTCCCCTTCATATTTGTGCCATCTAAATTAATAACCATATTCCAAAAACCACCTTCTGGGGAACCTGGAAAACACTACACAGAGCTGGACTCCCGGCAGGCATCTGCTGAGCCCCATTCACATTAGACCAATGTTCAGAGTAACGCATTGATTACATATGGGGCTGTCGTTTAAACTTTTAAGTCCTCTCTTAACTTTGGCACTCCCCAGAGAGACAGGGAAGAAGCAGTTTATAAGCAAATATTAATCCTCTCTCTATATATATATATATGTATCTTGTATTCCATTGGATTTCTCCAGTCCTCTGTGGTTTTTTGTGATGAACAAAGAACAGGACTAGGGCTCCAGTCCTGTAAGCCTGTCATGTAGTGTAGTTTGTGTCTATATATGAATTTTTATGAAATTTTTAAACCCCATTTGTATAATATATTTTACTCTCTTGTGAGTTTTAGCCCATGCAGGGTAAGCTTTGATTTTTTGCTGATACTTGGACGTCTGACATGCTAAACCTCAAAACTGTAATTTCCCTTGTCATTTAGAGGAACAAGATACAGAACTGTTTTTTGTTCACACAAGAAAGACAGATGGGACTGTAGACAACAGAGAAATGAGTGAGAAACAAAACAGGAAAAATAAGGACAAAATATTGAGTAGAAGGATGAGACTGGAAGAACAAACAGAAGATGAAAACAGGCCAATTAAAAACACATGGCATAAACTGTAAAGAATGTAAAGCAAAGAAACAATAGGACAAAGTTAAAAAGAAATATAAAATAAGACAAGAACAAAAATGCAAATCCATAAAACACCATCAAGCCCAAGCACTTATTTCTTTGCCCCATACAAGAATTCAGTCCAATATTTTTAGGAGAGTAGCCATACATTCTCAGATCTTTAGCTCTTTACTGGCAGCAAAATAGCCTCATTTAGGACTTTAAAAACATTATTTCAGGACAAGGATGTGCTATGTCTTTCTGAATCTCTTCAGGTCCACCCACATGTTGTGTTCTTTTCTCAATTTAAGATTCATTAAAATTTGAGGTGTTTTTCTTTTTTGTTTTCCTTTGAAATATGGTGTCAAAAACATTGGTCTTAGTGTATACATCTACCTAAATCCTCTCTCTTCAGAAGTCATGTTTGTGTTTAATCATTTTTTGACTTGGAGCTACTTATTTCATTATCATACAAAGCTCCAGGAAGAAATATTAGAAAGAGTTCTTGTTTNTCCACAGGTAAAGAGATAAAATTAGGGCAATCTTCAACTCACTACAGCTCTCATTCTCTCTCAGTTTTTTTCTAGATCTTTAAAAGGATAATGTAATATTTTAAAGTTAGGCAAACAAAATGGAAGGTCTTCATTACTGTCCTTGTATGTCACATACGCACAGCCAGATTCTCAGAAGTATACAATGTTCATCAAGAAAAATTATAGGTTTTGTCTGCCTGTTTTGAGTGGAAAAAACATACCCACAACATTAAAAAAAAAAAAAAAAAAAAAAAAAAAAGGCATTAGTTGCATTGCTGCCACGTCTTCAGTACATAGAAAAAAGTTATCACAACTCTGTGACCTGAAATCCAGCACTGCCAACCTTGAAGTTTGTTAAAGCAGCTAATTTTCAACAAAGCAGTAAAAGCANTTTCTGTCACCTACAAAGAAGAAACAAGGAGGAAGAGCAAGAGAAGAAGAAAGTTTCCAGGCAGAGCCTTCATGTGGATGTTTCTCAGGTTCCAAGCAATGCAGTTGAAACCACAAGCAGAGTAACATTTCTTTCATTATGAATTTCTCCATCACCTCAATAACCAATCAACAAGGTAAAGCTGGAAGCCTAAAGCAGCAAACCAGCAANNAAAAAAAAAAAAAAAAAGGTTGGTAATTGATTAGGGACAAGTACAAAAAAGGCACTTGGCAGTATATATTTCTATCAAGAACATCTTGATTTCAGTGCAGTTACTCAGAACAGCACAGCTAAAAATCATGTATGGCAAAATAAGAGCTTGTGTTTTCCCCTGAAATCCCCACTGATCATTTGATTCAACCCAAACTGCTATTTCATGTGAAAATGAACTATGCTGCACTTACCACGTACCAAAAGTAGATTAAGTCACTGTGGTGTGATGTAATGACACTTACATGGAAACCACATAATTTCTCATGAGATTTAAGCTTTCATTTAAAGAAAATACGAAACTGTGGTTATGAAAATATTCTCTCAAAAGTGAAAATGTACTTAATCTGCAATGCATCAGTTCAGATAATAGTTCTTAAGAGGATGTGATCCTTTTCTGTTCATTTCAATAGAACATTAATTTGTAAGTGCAGTATTGATAATTTCAAAAATCTCTTTGAACCAGTTAAGAGATAAGTGCAACAACAGAATAACTGGAAGTGATGTAAATGGTCACTTTGTAGGTCTACAATATCTCTTTCAAACATGTAGCTAGTGAACAGTTATCTGGAGAGGCAGAGGAGTGGAGATATCAAGTAGCCAGTAAAGGCTTATTCACAAAGGCCAGATTCAGACGACAAATATAAGAGGTTTCAGAGCACTAATGCTTCCAGTGAGTTTACTAATTTTGAGTTTTATCCTCATCTTCTTACAACATAACAGAAATTTGTCAAAATGACTAAGCCTGAGTGTCCAGTCTGATTTAATTTCCAGACTTTCATTAGGTCACTTATTCTGAGACATAAATTTGGATTATTCCGCGCAACACCATAATTCTTGTGCTTTATTTACATTAGATACAGCACTGAAGGTTTACTATCCTTCGCTTGCCTTTGTCATCTGAAAATATTTGTCCTTCTTTAAATTTTATTTGAACTTTTGCTTTTTAAAATTTTGGAAGAGAACAGTCAACATTTTATAAAAATAGTATTCATTTTAAAAATGTAAACATGTAGCCTCCTATCAAGATTCCTCTTGTTGGTATAATTTATGGTGCTT
>VWZG01004671.1:0-14628 GCA_013396735.1 Grallaria varia
CAACCTTCACCCTCCAGCTCCCACCCATACTAGTTCTGAACAAAGTCCCTCAAGGGAGAAGCCCTTGGGCAGCTGTGAGGGTTGCCTGACACCACTGTCACGTTGCAGGTGTGTGCTGGGATGTCCCCTCAGGGTCAACTGCTGATGCACAGCTGAAGGAGCTGACGTCCATGATGCCGTCATCCTGTTCAGAGCCATCCCTGTGGACCGTGTGGACACCACCAACATCTATGAATGTCCTGTCTATAAGACACAGATGCAAGGGCCCGCCTATGCCTGGACCTTCTACCTAAAGACAAAAGAAAAAACCGCCAAGTGGGTCCTGGCTGGTGTGGCTCTGCTTCTAGAGGCCTGAACTTTAATGCCAGTGGAAAACAGCAAATGCTTTTACTTGTAAAAGCCTCCAAGTTGTGTAATTCAGTCTGTGTTTGATTGTACCAGAACCGTTTTAGCAAAGTATCAATACAACCGGTGCTGGCAGCGCTGCCGTGTGGGCCCTGCTCTCACAGCACACAGGGTTCTCAGGGCAGATACTGGTTTTCCACTGGTGGTTTCCGATGCAGCACTGGTGGGGAGCCAGACCACCGTGGGAAGCCAAACGGAACAGCTGCACACAAGCGGCTGACTCCTTTCCTTCTCCTGGCTCTCCGTCTTCCCACGGCTCTTTGTGTGATGGCTCAGTGCAAACTGAGCAGAAACTCCTCACGCTCCTGCACAGAGCACGTGGCTGGCTGGAGCAGACAGGAGAAGAAAGATGCAGGTTTGGCCCAGTTCACCCACAAATTTTAGTGATAAAAGTCAGTCTGGACATGAGCACTGATCCCAGTCCACAGCAGCCAGTATCCCAGAGGAAATGAGAGGTGCCTGGTTTTCCCAACATCATCTGTGTGTCCATTGTCTCTTTCTTTCACATGACAGAGCACTGCAGCTATTCACTGCAGTCAGTGCAATATAAATTCCCCATCATGGCAGTAAACTCACCCAAAGCAGCAACTTTTCTTCTTTCAAAAGAAATTCTTGATCAGAGGTGTCACCAGCTTCACCCACAGCTTCACATAACGATTTGGCTGCTCAAACGTTGATGTTGAGACCACACCTGAGCAGAGGTAAAGCTGTTCCTGTTCCTGAAAAAGGAAAGAAACATGGCAGTAAATCCCAAGTGTTAAATTATACAATGGTCTTTAAGAGAAGTGAGTTCTCATAGAAAGCTGGCCAGGGATCCTGCTAAAAGGATGCATCATTTCTCCTCAAGAATTAGCAATTTAAATGCTACAGAGAGCAAGGGCAGAGGGTTTTGCCTTTTTGTGCCCCACAGTTGCGAGAGTTGAGCTTCAGTTTCAGAAAACTCCTCAATCCCTGGCTGTAATTGCCAGAAAAGGAAACCTCACCCAAACCTCCTGGGACCGGCTTACGCGGCTCTTTCTAGACACAGCTCAGGCATCACGTTTTCAGATGAATGTGCAGTCATGATCTCAGCTAAATTACCAGAAACACTCAGGCCTCCGGAGCGTGTCCCTGACTGTTGGGGGAGGAAATGAACCACCCTGCTGATAACACACACTAACAGCATGTGAGAGCAGCACTTTGATCACAGGTAAGTGGGTTTGTTAGCACAGCCAGTCAGGTTTCAGGATCTGCAGGTAAACAAGAAGCAGAACAGGTCCTGGATGTCTGTTCATCATCTTTTTTCATTTGTGAAGCCGTCACAAACAGCAGAAAATACTCTGCACTACTTAAATTCAGGGTGGAACAGGGAAGCAGGCACACCAAAAAGATGAACCAACAACAGAAAGAAGACATTGGTGTGCCAGTGTACCCTAATTTTAGAGCCCTCAAATTCTCCAAGAGCTGTGCTGCTGTGCGGATTCTGCTCTGTGGCCACGCAATACAGTGAGGTCTGAGCACTGGAGCCAAGGCTAGTTCCCTGAATCAAGCTCAGTCCATTCAGAGGAACATCCAGACAATCCAGACCACTCATATTTCTTCCCAAATCTCAGCACACATTTTTAAAATGGAACTGAATGTTACACAGACAAAGTGATTTCATGGCAGCATCCCAGGAATGGATTAAGTCTTCTAAAAAAGACCACAGAAAGTAAACACCCAGGCCATCTCAGAATCAGCTTCCAGCAATCGGGAATGGTTTAAAACCCTTTGAATGAGATCACTGCAGCCCTGTGTGAAAAAATTCCTTTGTGTCACATTTCCATTGATTCTCCCCTTCCATTAGAAACAAGCAGAGGCAAGATATGAATTGAAATATTCCAGCAACTCTTCCAGTAATAGAATTGTTTTTGATTAGATACACTCTGACTCATCCTGGGAAAGAGCCCTGATGCAAGAGGGCAATTCCCATTGATCTTGTAGACAATTCTGCCAGGACCTGCTTCACAGAGTGCATTTCTGAGGTCCCCAAAACACAGAGGCACCAAATTGATCTGCACTGGAGTAGAGCACTACAGAAGAAATTACTTTGGACAGTGAGTTCTAGCAGAAGATTCAGAGTCAAGACAGCTGGAGAACCAGACAGGATCTGGAGCAGGAGCAGAACTGCTGAGCAGTCCAAGCTGCCTAATTAAAAACAAAAGCACAGAAAAACCCTGGGACACTGAACATCAAACCACCGAAAAATGTTTGTGTCAATACTATATAATGTCATATTATTATTCAAAGTATGAATTATGCCACAGAACTTCATGGAAAACTCAATCAGCCCAGAAATCTTCTTCTAGTCCATCCTCAGCCATTTCAAAGGCCTGGCCTCAATAGACTGCAGCACGGCATGGCCTTGGCAATGCCCAAATGTTGGGATTAAGGGCCAGAAGGTGCAGCATGGTCGGTGAGCAGAGGAACCAGCAGACCCTCCGAACGCCCTCTGCGTATCCAACCCCCAGCACTCCCGGTATCCGAGGTCACTGGGGACACATGTTCCCTCTTGTTATGGCCTCATTTCCCAGCACTGGGCACTCACAGCAGGCAGCTCATCAATAATGACTTCACTGACAGCTCCTCAGGAATCCCCGCGCTCCAGCAGGTTTTGAGTTATAGTAGCTGGAGGCTTTTATTGCCACTGTGTCATCAGCATTCCCTGTGTGCCCAGAAGCACAACATCCCCGTTGCCTCCCCAGAATCCACGGCTTACCTGATGGAGCTGCTGCTGCAAGGCTTTATTTTCTGTCACTATTGCAACCTGGGCTTCCAAGTCACGATGAACTGATCGATACCCAAAATTTGGAGAGCCGATCAGGGTCAGGCAGGGCAGGTCACTCCCTGCCAGGTACAGCCAGAGGCCTGTGGTAAAAATGAGAGAAGAGAGGTAGCGGGGCAGCCTGAGAGAATGGCTGAGGTGGGCTCACACTGTCCCTTCACTTAGAGGGAATTAAACACATTAAACAGGAGTACAGATTCTATACAGGATCCTGAGAGCAGCAGGTGGCCCAGCAGGGCCTGCAGGGCTGTGATGCTGCAAGAACTCATGGGGTGCCCAGGCATGGCCCAAACCAGAGTGCCCTGGCTGGGGGTGCAGCACCCTCAGAGCACCCCAGGGACACGCTGCCCCAAAACAACTCAGAACAAGTCCCTCTCACTGTGTTAGAGGCTGTTTAGCACCATGGCAAATCCCAGAAACACTGAGAAAAGACAAACAGCTTTTCTGTGAAGGAATCAGCCCCAGAGCCCCAGGCAAACAGGTCAGTCTGCCCAGCCTGTCCCAGCACCACTGCCCACTGCCCAACACCCTTCCCAGGACCGTGACATGAAGAGGCATCTCCCTTCTCTGACAGGTGAATTCACATGAAATGAAGACTCAGAAGAGCAGTGCAAATTATTTCATGCCCTCACTTCCCGAGGAGCCACCAGGGATGAGATCAGGGTACCTGGCCCCTGTGGCCATTCACCACCGCAGCTCCCACAGAGCTCTGCCAGAATAGAGAGCAGTCGGGACACAGCCCAGGATAGGTTTTCAAGGGCAAGATTTTAGAAACAACACGTTATTCTCAAACACACCACTGCAGCAGAGCAGGAAGGAACAGCCACAGAAGAGCTGGGACTGCCGCCAAGGAGAGGCTGCATGGCCACTCTGCACAAATGGAGTCGAGAAGCATTTGCTCTCCTCAGCACTGCCCTGGGTGGGTCCCTGGTAGAGTCTTATCCCCATGGCCAGTTACAAACTGCAACAAAGAACCTATAGCATAAAAACCACCTCAGCCTTAAAATAGCAGCAGGTTTCCTAACTCAACCCCTGAGCAGTTCCAAGAATGCCTTGAGTAAGACGCTGCCGATTCACCGCCAGTTCCTGTAACCTTCTCCCCACCCCCACAGCACACACTCAGGGAGCTGGCACTGCCCTAAGGCCACGGCACCTCTGCCCTCCATGGGCTCACCCCACCACAGAGGGGCCGGAGAGCCCACCGTGGGCTCCGGGAGACACTGGGAAGCACCCACATGGCACAGACATTTGGCACATTCTGTCACCAAATGGGACCCTCCCAGGAGCTGTCCAGTGCCTGACCAGCAGCTGGCTGAACCTCTGCCCAGGCAGCAGCCATGAAGAACAGGTTCCTCACCTTTCCAAGAGTCGTGTGGCACTGGTTTTATGGCCACCTGGCAGGACCTGCTCAAACAGTGACTCACCTTTCCAGCAAGAGGAAGTGTGGTTTCCCAGTGCCAGTCAATAGCAGTAAGAGAGTTTATCCCTCAGCACAGAGCCACCTGTCCAGCACTCTGCCACTGGCACTTCCTTGGAAGAGACCCTCATCCCAAAGGACACACCCATGTCACTCACACCACAACACCTGGGAACACAACAGAGCACAGGTAGGCTTCAGGATGTCACACCAGGACAGCTGCTGGCAGTCTGCTCACACGTGCAACATGGTTGTGCAGCACTCTGCTACAACTGCATGGTGCTGTCACACCTGTGCTGTGCTCTGCTATGCCCATGCCATGCTCTGCTACACCTGCACGGTGCTGAACACACCCAGGACAGACATCCCTGAGGACAGACATCCCTGGGGACACATCACTTGATGCTGTGCGTGCATATATAAACATTTCAAGGGGAGAAGGAGGTGTTTGCTGCACAGCTACAGTGTTTGGGGTACGTCAGCCAGACCACATGGGAGACTGAAGGGTGCCTTGTGTCTTACACTGGAAAGGAAGTACCAATGGGCACTATTTGCTGCTGGGGATCTCATGTCCTCAGCCAGGAGCCAGGTTCCATGTGCACCTGCTCTTCATATCTCCAAGGTTGCCTCCCTTCCCTCTTTCGTTCTTGTCCTCATCTTGAGACACACACACCATGTGACTCCTGCAGAAGGAAACCCAGTGAATTCAGCATGTGCCAAGGGCAAAGGATGCCAGAGAAGGAGCTGCACACTGATCCTCCCAGCACTCTGAAGGAGAATGAAAACACAGAGAAAATGTCTCCGACTGTCCCTCTGCCAGGCACAGGAGCTGCTAAACTCTGAGCCCTGCAGTCTTCTTCCAGCAACCACCACACAGCAGAGAGGGCCCAAAGTGCTGCCACAGGAGGCATGGCTGGCCCAAACAGGACTGATGGCCACATGCACTTTGGAAGCTGGGAAAAGCAGCCCATGCTTCCAAGCTCAATCCATGCCAAATCACATCCTACTGGGAGTCAGTAATGCCCAGTAAACACAAAACTTGCAAACCACAGGTCGCTCCAGTAAGTGCTTCCTGGAGGACACAAGACATCCCAGGCTGGTAGGCAGGGACCTCCCTTGGGCTGCCCTGCCTGAGATAAGGGTTTCCTTGCGCTGAGCTCCCGATAGCACTGAGGAGGAGCATGACACCCTGAGATCAGTTTGTGGTTTCAACACAGGGGCAGACCATAACACCAGTGATATTTCACATCAAGAGAGGGCTGACTCGGCAGCTTTCCCTCCCCACCACCTCTGAGCCCTCCTTTGAGCACCCATGAGGAAAGCAGAGATGAAGGCATTCTCACAGCCACTAAGAGTTGCTATCCAAAAGAGGAACAGCAGGAGTCCCAGTGCCCCAATCACAGCCAAAATGCTCCAATCACAGCCCAAACACTCCAACTGAGCACTGTGCTGAGCCTGTGGAAGCTGGGCACACTGTATGCAGCAGGAATGTGGTGTCTCCTGTGGAAGACCCCAAGGACAGCTTTCATTAACTCACTGCATCTGTTAGTCCATGTTCCTTCCTCAATCCCTTCCCCTCTGGCTGCCCTGACTCCCAGAAGCACATGCCGCAGTTCCTCACATGCCACAATCCCCTGTGTGCCATGAACAGGAGCTGGTACAAATCCCCCAGACCTGCTGCCATGGGAACATGGCTGCCAGGGCTGCTGGGATGGCCCCAGGAACAGATCCCCTCCTGCCCCTGTCCCAGATCCCGCTCCAGGCTCCAGGTCCAGAGCTTGTGCTTCTGACTGCTGAAACCAGACCAAGAGATACGAGAAAACTGCACCACAGCCCTGACTGCATCATAAGCACATCCAAATGCCTCCTTTTCTTTGCATCACATTTCTCAGGCAGGCAGTACCTCAGTGCCACCACAGGAACAGCTCTTTCATTATCCCTGGGACTTTATCAAACCAGAAATCCAGCGGCAAGGCATGACTGCACAGCTGTCCCCCAAGCAATTCAAATCCTCCAGCAAGTTGTTTGAACCTTGGAGAAGTGTTTGGACGGTTAAGCCCAGACTGGCACCCAGCCAGCCACTCGCTCCTTGTGCAATCCAAATGCACAGCTCTCACACACCTCTGAATAAGACCCCGTGGGATAAGGACCTCTTACCTTTGGCATGGAATGTCCACCCGGCACGGGAGTACTCCTGCAGCTGCACCCTCTCCTGCTGTTGCAGACAGCAGACCTCGCTGTAAAACTGGTGTTCAATGTAAACGTAGGCAGCAGGGATGGCACCTGCCACCCCCTTGGCACCGAAAAACCCATTGACCTCTGGCGAGGCCAGAAGGATCCGGTATTCAGCCCTTGTGCCCAGGATGAGGTCCATGTAGGCCTGCGTCAGGTTGAAGTAGCCAGTGGTGAGGTATATCCTGGCGTCCCGCTCAGCCTCGGTCAGCAGAGTCTCTGTGACCATCTCATCTATTTGAATCCCAAAAGGTTTCATTTGGATTAAGGGATAGATCCATGTGTCAGGTTCTGGTTTCAGACCCCCAGATGCTTGAGAGTCTTGCTGGGATAACAGGGAGCTGCCTGGATGGCTACTGTGGAAAGTCTTTGTGTGAAGAAGCTCTTGCCGTGTCCGGGCAGAGTTGATGACCTCCATGACCCTCTGGTTGGCAATCTCACAGTAAGCCACCTTGTCTCCTGCAGGAAAATCCCAAGAGATGGTGTCTGAGACCTGCAGGCACAGAGCTATGTGTCCCCTATTACCTACCAGGAAAAACTACTGACAGGACACCAATACAGGAACCAACAGCAACCAACACAGAGCACACATGACGCTCTGTCCTAAGGCCCAAACCAGCTGTTTCAAGGTTGGCAGAACTACGTCACAGAAGAGAAATATTCAGCGACTGGGAGCAGTCTGAAAAATCCTCTGAGACAAGAAAGGACGAGGACAAGGCTAAACTGGCAACAAAGAATGAGCCAGAACACACAAAGAAACCCCTGCCCCCAGCCTGAGCTTACATCAGCTAGCAGTGCAAGGCCAGGACAAAACCTCATGACGCAATCAGCCTGGCACATTGCTGCCCTTCTCTGCCACTTCTACGTTTGTTCCCAGTCTTCCTGATCCAATTCCCATTTGATTCCAGGAACAAACTCTACTACAAAAGAGTAACTGCCAACAATAGCACCACATTCATGAACCCTTCAGAACAGTTGGAACTGCAGTCACCAATATCAGAAAAACCTCTCAAGGAATTGAAGTTCTTGTTTAAGGCCAAAAGCAGCACATTTATGAGGAAGCACTGAGACAGTTGCAGAGTTACTTCCAGCCTCTGCACACCCTGCCGCATTAGCCTGTGACAGTCACTGTGCTGGGAAAACTCCAACAGACCTAGTCTTGAAACTTGAGCAATCTTCATTTTAATAGTAGATGGCACAAAATGGGACACCCCGTAATTCCCAAATGGATGGAGTTCAAGTCATTCTTAAACCCCAGCTGTCACTCCCTTCCTCTGGACCCCATCACTCAATCAGGTGAGACAGCTCTCTCCCACCTTGATATGGGTGTACCATCCCCTCCATCATCCGGACTGTATCATCCTGCTGTAACTGCAGGGACACATCTCCAATCGCATCCACAAGCTCCGTGAAGAAGTCTGCGATCTCTGGAGAGTCCTGCAGCAGGACATAGCGGTCCTGCCGATTGGTGAAGTACAGATCGCTCAGGTTTGCACTGGAGAGAAAGGGAAGAGCTGAGTTCACAGTATGAGCACAGGACCCGCAACCCCCCCAGCCCAGGCTACAGGCCTCACTCTGTGATAACTGCACTAAAGCACAAACTGGCCATTTCCTTAGGAATCTCAAGGGATCTTTTTTTTTTTTCCCTTTGAGAAAGACTCTCTTTCATCTGAGAATCACATACAGAAGAGCTACAGTTGCTCTCCTTTCTCAGAAGAGCATTAATAGGATCAGGATGGAAAGTCCAGATGTTCAGACAACTCTGGAAGCACAGACACCCTGTCCAAACCCCAGTGAAATGAACCATGCCAGGGCCAGAGGCAGCAGAACTCACCCACTCAGGATCACATTGTCATCAAAGAGATACACCTTGATGTGCTGCAGACCAATGGTCTCATTGAAACGTTCTGGAATCAGGAGCCGGAGCAGCCCACGCAGGTTTGGGGTGTGGAAAAGGGACACACGGACTTTCTCAGGAAATCGCTGCAGCAATGGGATCAGCATTGTCCGAGAATTCTTCCTGCCTGGGAGAGAAAGGGAGTTTCACACAAGGATCACAGAGATGGGACACATCATGGCAGTGGGAGGGTGAGCACCCATCCCATCTCCTGGCTCTTCAGCAGTTTTCCCTTTTTTTTTCCTAAATCACTTTCATTTACACTAAGTCAATACAGAAACAGACATCCAGAACTGTAAGTTCATGGATGAATGGGCCTTGGAATTAGTCACAGAGCAGGTCTGACACCTTTCAAGCTTCCTAGGCAAGCCTCACCAGCACTGGTAACGCAACTGCAAGAGTCACTGCAGAGGTTCCTGATTCGGTGCGCTGCTTCCAATCATTCCAAAAATTCCCACTCTCTTTTCAAAATGACAATGTAAGTGAGGGATAAGGGCAAATGCACTGACAAGTGAAGCAGGCAAGAATGCTCAAGCTGCACAGAGCAGTTTGGCCCTTCTTGCTCCTGCCACCTGTTTTTGGAAGAAAAGCTGTTCAGCTTGGAGATTTTCTGGGAATATGCAGTTCTGGAATACAAAAGGCCAATATTGAAAGGTGGTGTAAGCAAGGATGTCCAACTGGCCAAGACAGCCACTCTGAAAACAACGGTTTCTCTAGTCTAACAGTAAAATCAGGCTCTGACAAAAGCAAAGTACAATTCCTACCCCGGGAGCCCCTGGTGTAGTCCAGGAGAATGGAAACTCTGAGGTCAGGCGAGCTTTTTGCTTGCAGCGATTTCTCCAGTGTTTCTTCTAAGCAATCCACCTGCAGAGAGGGTTCTCTCCTCATTACAAAAGCAAATAAAGCTTTCCAAGAGAAGTGCTCAGCATCAGGTGGCCGTGGCCAGAACAGCTCCCACGCCCTGGTGTGAGTCCTTCCTTCTCGTGCCAAACACAGTTGGTTCAGCTTTTGCATATGCCCATTTGGCAGCCTCCGTCAGCCTAAAGCCACTGATCAAAGGGCCTCGGTTTTGCAAGCCCAAATTCTTTAGGCCTCCCAAGAGCAATTAACATTAGCAGAAAAAATCCCAACAACATTCCCAAAGCATGGATGTCCATCACCAAGACAAACACCGGTAGGAGTTCACTGCAGATGCAGTTTTATTCTGTAACTACAAGGCTGTTTGTCACATGCAAATCCAAATCCTGTGTGCAAGCCCAGACAAAGCTGGGCACAAATCCTGTGCAGGCTCTGTCCACCTTTACCCTGCCAGGGAATTTGCATCCTAACATCAGAACCTGGCCAAGGCCAGGCTTCTCCCTAAAGCCCTTGGCAATAATGATTCATTTCCAGAGGGAAGAACAGTAAAGGCAAAGCTGACCTCGGTCTCAAATGCAGAGAACCAGTCCTGCATCTGTGTTCTGCACCTGGAGTACCAAACACAACACTATACACTTACAGTTTTGCCAAACCCCCTGAGCACTATGAACACCAGGCCAGTTCCCTCCGACAGGCCCAGGCTCACTATCCCCTGAGGAAGTGCAGCAGTTCCCTGGCTCTGTACCACGCCTAAACCAGAAACTCTGTGTACCTCCCTTCCACATTCCTCCCCTGTGCTCCCTTCTTGCCCTTTCCAAATCCTTTCACACTCACCAGCTCCTGCTCAAGGAGTCCTGTTCCCAGATACAGCGAGGCCATCACCACCCGCTGCTTGGCTGCTTTGATCTGCACCTGGAGCGTGAAAATAAGTTCAGTTTCACACTGGGAACTGAGGAGCCATCAGGCCAGGCCCAGCAATGCCGTGCTCACCCAGGGGGATCCCTTCAGCCACATCTCCACACTGGCTCCCTGGCCTTGAGGGAGGAAAGGGTAACACAGGGATAGCAACAGCTGAAACATGTGGGTCTCTGCAGAGCCACCGCAGCACCACTGCTGCATCCAAAATTCAAGGAAGAAACCAGTGTTTTCCGGGAAACTGAGGAACTCGTTCCCTGCAGCTAAAACTATTCCATACAAGAGCAGTGACCAGGCAGCAGCTGCAACACTGGGACTGTATCAAAACCATTCCCACAACTTGGAGCCCACGTCTTACCTTCAGGAGTTCATAGAATTCCACTGGGGATGAAAGCACCTTGACATGCGAGCTGGAGATCCCAAACTCTGGGACCAGATTCCTGATCCACTGGAACCTGTGTGCTCCTTCTGGACAGAGCGAACATGGTGGGGCTGTGATCACTGGAACAGGAGGGGTGAGCAGTGGGGCTAGAAGAAGCCACGATGATCTGTGGAAAGCAAGATGGAGAAATTCTTTATGGTGCAGGCTTTGCTTCCCACAAAGCTTCCAAGGAGGTAAAGAAAGAGCTGCAGCCAGGACCAATGTCACAGGGACCCGCAACTGCAAGAATGCCTTTCCATAATCCCAGCTGGATCACCAAAGCCAAATGTAGAAACAGAAACACAGCCAAAAGGTGGGAGAACAGGTCTGAACATCATCAGCTCTTTCCCTGAGCTGGCAGGGAGACAAGGTGAAACAACTTCTTCATCAGGACAACACGGGAGAGGAAGGAGGCGGAAGCTGCAGAAACTGAGGGTGAGGATGCTCAGGTGTCTGGCAGTGCTGCAGTGGTACCACCTGTACCTGTAACTGGCCACTTCTGAATTACTTCTATCACACATGCATCAACTTGGTCACAGTTAACATTCCCTTCATGTCCAGCTTTGTTCTCAGCTGGGCTGAAGTTGTTCCTGTTTCAGGTAAAAACATTTAAAGATCATACTGCTCTAAAGAATAAAATGCCTCAATCCCTTGCTCTTATCCAAAAATAGATTTACAGCACGCAAGGTGCCCAAGTGCAAGCCACAGCAACGGCAGGGCAGTCACACCTCAAGAATGACCCACCAAGGGAGCGAGTGCATCCCAGCAGTAAGGCGCCAAAAACCACCACAGGGATCCACCCCTCCTCAGCAATGCTGCTGGCATTCCGCACAGGTACAAAAGGGGATCACGACTTCCCTTGCAAACTGCACAGAAGCTGTGAGGGAAACAGCAGGAAGCTCATTCTTCAAAAAGACATTTCAGAACAAATTTAATTCCTTTGAAGTAATTTCAGGAAAAAAACAGCTTGCTGCCAGCATCATGCTGGGGGTGACAGGAAGCGAGTGGCAACTTCTCCTCTCCAGAGGTTTCACACATGCAAATTCATCCAGTCATACAATAACCCCCAGCAGGAGTCTGTCCACATGACAAAACCACATTTCAACACAATTAGCAGCAGCAGCTCTCATGAGATCCAGGAATCCATGAGCAAGGGACTGAACTGCATCACCAAACCTGACCGGAACTGTTCCACTCTGGAAACCCTGCCTGCAGGAGCCGGGCTCTTGGGGACAGAACCAGAGTGACTGGGCTCACCCCAGGAACACCAAGTCCCTGAGAGAGCAGGCAGCCACCATCCTGTGGCCCATCCTGATGATTCCACTGCCACCACACACCACAAAGAAACTTGATTACAAACTTTACCAGAATTTGTTAAGAGGAACTTTTGGCTTTTACCACAATCCAGAGCCCAAATGACCGCAGATTCCAGGAAGATGATTTCACTCATCTGGTTCATGATACAACCCTGGATCTTCACAAGATTTCCGAACACCCTTACAAGGAAACCAGTTTGCAGTGGCGTTTCCTGGAAAATCCACAAGTTTGTCACTGACTATTCATTGCCACCGAAATCTGAGTCAATTTGCGCAGGAATTCCTGGGATGGCAGGTTTCCACAGACCATGTGGACCAGGTTCAGCCTGCACACCCAGAAGTGACACAGATCACCAGCACAGGCTATTAAAAACAAGTATCCCTAAAAGGTTGCAAAAATATCAAAGTAGAACAGAAGTACAAGAAAGATCATTTTTCAGGCACATTCTCATCGATATCTACAGAACCTGAGCAGGACCTTCGTACACATTTGCTCACCTCACATCTCATAGGCCACATCCTCCATCACCATGAGGCAGCACAGCATACAGAACTACAAGGATTCACACTGGAACCAAAATGCCCCAAATGCTCAGCCCACAGAGCAGTGGCACAGTCAGGCTCTAACCTGGCCCCACAGGCCACAAACAACATTCTCTGGAACTATTCCCAGCAAGGAAGCAGTGGCAAATTTTATGTATTGTACAATAACAATCAACAGAGGTGAAGATTGTCCTCATTATGTCATTGGCCAATCCAGTTACACTTCCAGAAGCCAGACCAGTGACCAAGAAGACACTTTCCAGAAGGCGACACCACCTTCCGCTTCCGAACCATGATTCCCAGAAGCCATTTCCTGGCAAGGACTATTGGAATTGTGAGTCCGACTGCACCTGCCTCCCTGCCTGTGGCTCTGTACCTGCCTACCATGGCCAGGGGCAGCTCTGGGGGCTGCAGGCAGTGCCGGGCTATGCTTGGAGAGTTTAGAGGAACATCAACCTGCAGCACCAGCATTACTTTTGTCCTTCTGAAGGTCTGAGCCTTCAGACTAATTCTCTGCAGTTCAATTGACCCCCATTAATTCCATCCTCCAGATTTTTTTAGCGCCTATGTAATTTACAGTGTCTACACTGTTTGATCTTTTAACCCAATACTGAAATTTACACCATATTATGTGTTGAGAGTCTACTCTCTTTTAGAATTATCAAACAAATCCATACTTTGCTCCACAGAACTACTGGCACAGCAATCAGCACCCAGAGCAGCAGGTTCTACCCACAGGTGACTAGCTCAGCAACTATCCAAGTGCCACCAATCCCTCCAAACCACGCACACACAACTACCAGAAACCACGTAACATTATGAAGAAATCATCAAAATTCCACACTGTGACAAACCAAGTTTCAGAGGAACAGAAAATGGGGCGGGGGGAGCCCTTTTGATCCCTATTCCACATCACTGAGTTAACCAAGAAGAGAGAACGGAACTAAAAGGAACCGCCTCAGATCATTTCTGCATAAAAAGCTGACCCTATATCGAAATCAGGGATTTTTTGGTGTGTGTTCTATTTTTAAAGGCGTGGGTTTGGTACAGAAATTCACAACAGAGTTGAAACTCTTATTCACTGTAAAACCTCATCTGCAGAGCCAGAGGTGAAGTGAAACTGTGGGACATGGCAGCGTCCTTTTACCACACACACGTCACTGCACAGGGGGATCTACACCGCTGCTCTTAGAATTCAGGGGTTGCTTTCCAGGGCTCAGCGTAATTTATCTGCACTAAAAATACTGATGAGACCAAAAGAGAAGTGTGGAAAGAATTTCCTTGGCATAACCAGGAACACAGAGCAGACTGGCGATCCAGCTCCCCCAGCACCGCGGTGACAGCGGCCGGGCAGTGCCCCCCGCCCCTGCCCTCTCCCTGCCCGGCACAGAGGGCACCGACACCCTCCGCCACCGCCAAACCCGCGGCCTCAGCCACAGCCGAGGGGCGCCTGGCCCTGGGAAAAGCGGGGTGTCGTCCAGCGCCCGAGCGGCAGCGGGAGGCAAAGAAACAGGAGATGCAGCTCAGCTGCTGCCCTGAGGGCGACCGGACAGTGGGGCGGGCTAAAGAGCTCTGCGGGAGCAGACCCGACCCCTGCCCTGGGCAAGGGGAGCCGGGCCGCCCCTTTCCCCCTCCACAGCGTTTCCAGGGGGCTCCAACGGCGCAGAAAGAGGAAGCGGCGAGCGGGGGAGTGCCGGTAACGCACTCCCGCTGCCACCCAGCCGCGGGGGGAGCCGGAGGGGCCCGGCCGGTGCTTACCTGCGGGCGCGGCGGTCGCGGCCGCGGGAGAGGCGGTCAGAGAGGCGGCCGAGCAGAGCGGCC
>VWZG01004672.1:0-29275 GCA_013396735.1 Grallaria varia
TGTTTTTTTGGGTTTTTTAATAACTGGGATTTGTTTAGTCCAAATTATTGTCGTACATGATCTTAACATTTTTATTCAAAATATTACATTGCTTCCCAAAGCACTGATTGGGCATGTTTATTTTTTGGCAAGTATATAGTTTTTTGGTATATCTATCGATAGAATGTTTTCTGTGCTTTCTGATACAATTTAAAGTATTTTACAGAACGAAAATGTACACCCCGTTCCTTAAAGACACATTACATACGTTCTTGCAATGAGTTGCCAAATAGGATCAGTGAAGACTCAATCAGAAGAAATTGCTACCCCTTTCTTTCCTGAATTTGCATTTGAAAACAAGGAGCAGGTTCATCCCATATCAGTAGAGAGTCCTCCGTGTCTGTAATATGAACTCCACATCCTGCTGGTGTTCACTGCTGATTAAAAGACACATTTTTAGAACATAATTCACCTTATGCCAAAGAGCTCATTTAGAGTAGGATAAATGGGAATCACACCTTAAAAACACCACCGTCTCCTCTGAAAAATAGGGAGCCTGGAATCACTGACTCATATGGGGACATAAACATATAATTCTCATTGCTGCTTTTGCATTTCCCATGTCAGAAGTAACTTAATTCCCTTATAAATGGTCATGTATTTACATTTCTCCTGGAAAGATAAAGTCTGAAGAGAAATAAGAAAGCTTATTTTTGTGACATGTATTTTATAGGCTTTTTAAGTTAAAATGTGAAAACTTTGAACTTTTTTTTTTTTTTTTTTAAACAGAAGCTCTTAGGATCGCTGATTATTACACCACCATAGCACCAGGTAAGATTCATATATCACCACTGATCTTTTTTGCTTCTCAAAATTTAAACTTGTGTGTCCTCAGGAAGTCTGCGCCCAAATATTTTTAATGGAATCTTTTTTCTTGGTATTGCGGTGTGACATATTAGCAGTCTGCCTTACTTCACATTGATCTCCAGTCTGGGAGAAGGACTAATTCTACAATGCTTGTCTAGATGGCTCCATATGGAAGACTTTGGTTTTTGTAAGGCAAAGCAGCAGATTACCACAAAGGTATAAGGAGCACAGTCTCAGGGACCATGTTTGCTAAAAAAAATCCTCATACTTTTTAGTAGAAAGAAGCAAACTGAATGCAGTCATGATATTTGACCTCAGGGCAGGTCCAGTAGGACCAGGAGCAGACTGTAGGAGGTGGGTAGACCCAGTGAAATGTGTTTGCTTTGAATTAGTGCAAGTGGAAAAACTGTCTTGGAGCCATATCGACAAGTATAATTTGGCACTGTGATCTCTGGGGGCTGGAAGCACTAGTGATTTTTGATCAGTCTTTTATCCCCTACACTGCTTATCTATTTAGTGCATTTTGGTGACATCTTTAGCAAGACTATGGAGCACACAACTGAGTGCTTTGTAAAGAAAAAGAAGCTAATGTTACTCTTTTGTGTCACTTCTGGATTTTGCCTTGGGTTTTTATAAGTGTTGTACTTTATGTAGTAAATAATTTTGACAATTTATTTTTGTATTGAGAATCAATTATTGTTTATCAGTTTATTTATGAACAGTTTATTTGTTTAAGAATTGCTTAAAAAAAAAAAAGGGCTGATACAAGTGTTGTAACTATTTCATTGCCAACTGCCAACACAAGGGAAGGCAAATTTAGGATCATAGAATCATTCGGGTTGGAAAAGATCTCTAAGATCATCAAGTCCAACTATCAAATTTATTGAATTCTAAATTGCTGTCTGAAAAAACTACTTTTTCCTAATTATTTAAATATTACCACCAGCTTAAATTCGTAGCCTCTGATGGCTGTTTATCGACCATGATAAAATGATGAAACATCAAAGTTTAACAGTCAAATGTTTGTACCACAGAAAAAGCAATGAAAAAAATTCCCATCTCATTTGGTATTAACTAATGATAACAGTAGAGAAAATAACATTTTTTTCCTTAATGGAAGCCAATCTGTCTCCTTAAGTAAGGAAAATTGTGCTGTCACGTTGTTTTTATGAACAAGTGTAGGAGCTCTGTCTGGAGAGCAAATATCTTTCCAGTCCTTTGTTTTGATATTATACTACAGAGCCATCTGTTTACAGTACCCTTTATTTAGGATCAGTGTTATTTCTTAGCAGTGTAGGTACTATTAAAAATGTGGAAACTACAGAGCAGCAAAAAACTTACTGTAATTAAATGAGGGTGTGTTCTACTAGAGGAGAGCATTCATGTTTATTATCATCATAGTTTGAATTCTATTGCTAGAATAGTTTTAGCTTCATGCTATCATTAGTACCCATAGTAAGATCCTCAGAAGCAGATAGTATGCTGCCTAGTGATTGAATTCTGTGATAATTGAAGAGCTTATTTACATGCTGTTTTCTGTTTCTATTTGGATTTAAAAAAAAAAAGAAAAAGAAAATATTAAGATCACTTGCATGTAAATCTTCTGTGGAAACTGTTACAGAAAATTATGCAAAATTAATTAGTCAAAGCCAGCACGTTTCTGAATACTAAGTCTTGAAAAATGTCATGGTAAGTGCTCTAGAGAAGTGAAACCTAGTGTGTCAAATATTTCTAAGTGCTAAAGACATTTACATTTAAAACATTGCAATAATTGTAAATATGTGTGTCAATAATGGATTTGCATTCAACTGTTTTACCCAGTAGTTGTTTTCCTTTCCCCCCCCTCAAAAAATACAGCAGGAGAAACCATTGTGTGCAACAGAACACATGTTTGTAATTACTCAGGTTAGTACTTTTCTTTTTCCTTTTTTTTGTTATAGAAAACATGTCCAACTATTTTATATTCTGACAATAAAGCAACTTTTAGCTGCCAGGTAAAAGCTAGATCTGTAATAAATTTTCTTGTGAATTTAGAGAGATTTTGTATGATTTTTAAAAATACAAAATGTGGAGTTTTTGGGGGTTTTGATTTATTTTATCTTTTTTTTAACCTCGGTTTCTTATCAAAGGACATACAATTGCAGATAAGAATTACAAACCTAAGAAAAGAAGAAACTAGTATGCTACGGTAGATGATAATGTCTGCCACATTGAGCCTAACTCTGTCGGCAATAGAAGTTGCAATACTCTTTAGGAGAATTATTTTAAGAGCTTACTTTTATTTTAAAAGTGTCGTGTGACAGAACAGACAAAGGAAAATGGAAATGGCAGTGATGTTCCATTTATATGTGTTAACAAAAAAATAGTAAAAGATGAGTCATACCTAAAAAAAATGAAGTCACTTCTGCCATATAGCCATATGCTGAGTACTTTAGAGACTGGAGACCTCTTTCCTATAAATTTTCCGTTGTGTTTGACACAGATTGTTTGGGGGATGTCATATATTCCTTCCTGTTTACTGATTTTTCTCTACAGCCTGCACTGA
The DNA here is from genome assembly GCA_013396735.1 of Grallaria varia. Lineage (NCBI taxonomy): Eukaryota > Metazoa > Chordata > Aves > Passeriformes > Formicariidae > Grallaria > Grallaria varia. The sequence continues at coordinate 3,392 of VWZG01004672.1, forward strand.
ATGTGTGGCTGCGAGAAGAAAGTGTTGTAGAAGTTCCTTTTTGTCTCCAAAACTCGGAGCTCTCGGTGATGCGCTGAGTTAGGGTATCCTGAAAGTTCTTCAGTCCCCAGGGGAGTAGTTCTCAGGACATCACTTTGTCTTTATCCACACTTCTTGTTCTCATTGTGGGAGTTGGAGTTGTATTAATGGTAATGTACCGTGGAGTTTTTCTGTTTTGGGGAAAAAAGGTTGCTAGAAGGAATTTGGGGACAGCCAGAAAATTTAAATGTACAGAAAATAAATAGCTAATGAAATAGTGAGTGAAGAAATGGAAGAACTGCAGAAATAGAAAAGGTTGTTCTTATTTTCCTTGTATCATAACACAAGACAGTAAATTTTTAAATTCTCAAATAATTTTACATCGTGTTGTAGCACTGATTTTCTTAACTTTTTTGCTTTCGGTTTTAGTGTTCTATGTGGGCAAGGTAAAGCTTAAGGCAAGTGAAGAAAGTAACACATCACTAAATATAGAAATAGTAAGTATTCTTTCTTTTTAAACTTTATCATATAGAAGGTTGAAATGAGTTTCTTTGTCTATGCTTTTAAAATATTGATACCTTAATAAGATTCTTACTGTGTTTGTAGTACAAGATGCTATTTGCAGTGGTTGGATCTATTCTCTCTCAAACACTTATTTTGCAGCTAAATTGTAGAATTCTATCTAAGTACACTTCCTACTGAAAGGGCCTGTATTCTCTGGATAGCCACGGAAAGAGGGGGAAGCCATGGGAAATCTGGAGAGATGAACTGCCTGGTTAAGAATCTACCTTTAGGCAGGGTCTTCCTTAGGAGATTAACTCAGGCATCTGCCTTTAGAAGGCAAGCATCATTAGATGGCAAGTGTGAGCATAATTAGAACATCCTGGACATACTGCATGTTAAGACTTTCATTAATAGTTATATGCTTTTTGAATAATTTTTTGGTCATGCTTTTGCATAATCTTTCTATGCTTTTTGGCATGTGGTTAATTAGTTATTAATTTTGCAATAGGTCTGTGTGACACAAGTGTGTCCATTTATACAGCACTATAGAGGTTTAAGAAGACAGCATCATGGAAAGCAAGGACCATATAGATGACTCAGTATCAAGATAATACTATGAGAATGAGAATGTTTAATTGTTACTGATGGTAAACTGGAGAGAGGGGGGAAAAAAAAAGACGTCAGCTTGTAAAGGACCCGGTATCTTTATCCTGCACATCCCTGTCTGAACTCAGTCTGAGATTTCATATGCCAGTCTCTGCAGGCATGAGAGTAGTCGGGAACATCACCACAGAGAGGTGCTGCCCAGGGGCACGTGGAGCACTGAAGCTGGGCAGGGGTGCCCCCCATTGCCATGTGTTTCAGTGGTGATAACACCCACTGAAACTGTCCTGCTATATTAACAGGGTGCCTGCAGCAAAGAGAAAAACTGGTTTCCGTCTCTTGAAACTCTTTTATTTTTTTAGAAGACTTTCTTTGGTAAAGTCAATACCATATATGTTAGATGATGTTTTTCCTCATGGTCCTTGCTGCTTGCATGAAATGTAAAAATAACTAGGAGTGGTGGTAAGCAGAAGAGCATAAGAATGCAGATCTATAAAGGGCCTTTAGATAAACCTTAGTGTATCCCCAGGCCCTAATGCTATATCATATTATTTAGCTCAGTTCTGCCACATCTTTCACCTCAGTTCTTGACTTCTCACTCCCAGCATTCTGCTCTCTGTTACTTAAGTCTATTATGGAGCTTGTCCCATTGTTGCACTTAAAAGTTAGAAGATTCTTTCAATGTCTGGTCTAAGCTGTCTTTGTTGCAAACTAAGCCAAATTCCTCTTTTTCCAACATGAGGTATGGTGGGGTCACTGTCCTATTGCTCATATCCTTAAAAAATCAGATTTTATTTTTTGCTTTATACTAGATCAACAATTCCTTCCCTACGTTGTGACAACAGTGTCATGGTAAATATTTGTTGCAGTGTATTCATGAGTAAACATGCTTCTTATATTTGTAATTTCAGCCTATTAAAATGTGTGAAATGAACATTTTCCTTCTAAGGCTAAAAATTACTGGATGTACTTACCCTTGAAATCTTTGTTTCTAACAGATTAATAACGTAACCACCCACAATCAAGTTAGAAAATTAATTGCAATTCCAGCATCTACTCCGCAAGAACTGAGGTAAGTAATTTTGAATAAGGATCGAAATCTTTGTTGTATTTGAAAAAGATGAAGTGAGACCTTCCGTGTGTTGAGCAGACAGCGTTATTCCTGCACTTTAAAATTTTCAGGAGTTGTACGTTATTGCTCTTGAGCATAAAGTTCTTATTTGTTGGAATAGTCTTAGTTTATGTACCACTGGAGTTTCTTTTTAAAAATGGTACACTTGCTGATTTCCTTTTAGGTCCTTTTGGTTCTTTGGGGCTCAACAAGGCTTGAAGTCCTGTTTTAGGTGCTGCTAATCTTAGTAATAGTAGTAGTAATAGTAATGGTTGTGGTAGTAGTAGTAATAATAATATCACCTGAGGTGTGGATTGTTGAGAATACTAGTCTGACTGCTGCTCTTCATGAATTGTTTGTGTAATTTCATGTTTGTGTAATTTCAGGATTTGGTCTGTGCGGTAGGAAATTGGGAAGAGAACTTTCATAGCTGTGTGTTCTCCAACAAATAAATATTCTTAAAGTCATATCTATGTTTTTATTTTGGTGTAGCTTTTTCTTTCACAGTCCTTGTAAAGAGTAGTTTGAATGAATAAGTATTTACTATTTCCAAAAACATGCCCTGAAAATCAAAAAGATGCAATTGGCCAACAGATCTTGTTTGTAGAAGAAATCCATATTTCTTACTCATTCTATTTCTGTGACTTTGAGTATAGATTTAGAATTCTGTTTCAAATGCTTGCCTGCCAAAAGGCAACATTAAGATTCAACTTTTGATCTTTTACTTAACTTTTACAATGGGTTCATATTAAAATGTGATGATAGAGGGTTAAACTTAGTTTGTGTAGTGACTAGTAAAAGTCAACTTTTAAAATGTTTAATGCTTTGAAAAGTGGTTTTACAGCATTAGAACTGACATGACTTTAAAAAAAATCACTGATTGACTGGAAAAATATATTTTTTCTCTTAATTGCTTTTTTATTATAGTGTTGTAATTGTTTTTATAAACATAACTATCCTCCATAATGGTAACATTTTATTTTAAAGTGTTTCAGAGTTCAACAAAACCTTGCAAGCAATAAGTGAGGTAAGAGTACTGATTGTTGTTACTGTTTGGAAAACTTTTTTCCAACTTACTTCTGATGAAGTATAACTCCTGATTTCTCCCAATAAAACAATTTTTGTCTGTTTTTATTTGTCATTACAGTCCTCTGTTATGGAATGCAGTGCAGAAAACCAGAGGTTTGTTATTGAATTTTTAAAGATCAAATATTTAAAAGCTCATGTATTGTCTTGTGATGTATGATGTATGCATGGCTCTGCAACAGAAGAAAAAACCAAAATTTCTAGGAAGTTAGGTTGAAGAAATAAATATGGGTTAACACAGAAATTCTGATTTAATTATTCTCCTAGCATTAGAGATTTTTTAAAAATTCTTCAGAATTTTTTGGTGTGTTTTTAATGAAATCGTATTGCTTTTCATTAATCTTCTGCTGAAGCACAGGCTTGCCTGCCATATTTCCTCTGCATCTCAGTATCAGCTGAGTCGTGTAGCAGCTGGGAGCACCAGACTTCCAGAATTTATGAATACGATACAATCTTTATTATGGATTTGCTTGAGGTATCTCAAGCTGGTGTTGTTTAGCCTGGGAAACCAACCATCCTCAGGGCAGGGGAAGCCTGAGAAGGTAACCAGTTCAGAGGCTGGAAGCCATGGGTTATCAGAATGGCAAGGCTGCTACACAAAGGTGATCCTGGAAACCATGCGGCACTGATAACGTCTGTGAGTTTAATTACTACTCGCCACTAAATTGCTGGTCCTTTAAACAGATCAGCTTGGAAACACCATATTCTAAAACAAAATGTGAAACTTCATTTCCCCAAATAATTGAATCAGGAGTTTACCTTGCTGGATTAGGATGAAAGAAAAGTCCAAAATTCTCAATAATAATGGACAGGTCAGATCACACCTTCGTGTCACATACTGGCAGTCACTAAGGTATTCTTTTCATTCTTATGAGCTGGAAAGGAGCTTCATTTCATCTTTTATGTCATGCCTTTTCACCCACCGATGTGTTTGTGTTTGCTGAGCATTAAAAATTATTACTGTAGGTTTACTAAGGGTTTCAAGTCATCAAACTGTAATTGTAAAGGTGCATAACAGGTAATTTAAGCTCTCTCTGAGGAAAGAGAATACTGATGGAGATTTCATATACACTGACATAGTCGCCAAGGACATGTGCTAGCTCCTCTCTAGAATTTCTTTACACTAACAGAGGAGACTGCATTATTATCTTTACAAAATTACCAGCTCTTTAACAGCTAACATTGATTAGGGAGAACCCCATTTTTAAGAATCAACAGTGTTTGTAGAGAAAAGGGATAATAAGCTGACAGAAACTGATGCTTTACGCTTCTGAATAGGCTGCCATAGTGGTTTGTGTGCATTACAAATATGCTCAAATCTGACAGAGCCTAGGAAGAATGTACTTTCACACTCAGCATTTGTGCTAATGTGCTTTTACTTTCACTAGCATTTGATGTTAGTTTCATGTGTTGTAAAGATGAGGCAGCTCTGTTTCTCTAGTCTAAAGCTTTTTCTTCTCATTATAGTATACACTGCAATTTCATTATGAAACTAGCTGAGAGAGAGAATACAAGCAGTTTAACAAACAAAGCAAAAATAAGCCAACTTGGTAAGTCATGCTTTAAACACAATCTCATAACAATTTTATGTCATTGCACATGACCTCCAAGTAGTTAAAAGATTGTTACTTATTTTTAGATAATAATATTTTTGCTATTGAACAATATAAATACATAAAACTCACCCTTCTGATTTTTAAGGGTGTGTATGATTGAAATAAGTTTTAAAAAAATTTGGTATGAAATTACTGGCAACTTGAAGAAAGCACATTTTGAAAGGATTAGCTGAGAACATAAATGTGTTGCCCAAAGGATGATTTGAATGGAAAGGTTTGTTTTGTAGCCAAGCCTTCTTAGTGATATTGTGATAGTATGGAGTAGTGGTTCATTCCATCTGACTGTGTTTCAAAAGATGTAGGTTTGTGTTTTGGTTTGTTTACGATAACAAAAAGAGAAATCTGAACTTGCCAGGCCTTGAGCAAAAATCTGGGGGTATGGCAATATTCTGACTGTTCAAGATTTCTTTTGTTTTGCAAAAGTAATTTCAGAAAAAATTCAAAATAAATTATGCACTATATACTGTTGTTTACAAACATAATACACATGGTTAAATATTCTACTTAACAGTATTAGAAATTGTTATGCTTCAGGATAAACTAGGTTAATGCTTCTTTGTCACTTCAGATCGGTGCTGCTGTTCATCACCAAAGTATTGTTCCCTGACTGCTGAAGAATTACAAATGTAGTAAGTATAAATACAAAATTTGACTTGCTCATTTCCTAAATTTCCTAATACTTGAGCAAACTTCCATGCTGCAGTGTAATAGGCAGGAAGAACTCCACAAGGAAAAGCTGACAGGCATTTTCCTATACAGCTCCCTCCCCATTCCTCCCTCCTTCCCTCCCCTCCGTTCTTTTCCTTCCTTTTTTTTTTTTTCTTCATTTTCCTTGATGCCTCTACCTTTTGTATTCAAGTCAGATCACCTCCAGACTTAGGCAGCAAAGTCAGTAGTAGTAGTAGTAGACTTGCTAGTTAACAGCTACAGCAAAGTAGAATGTAAGAACCCTCAAAATGTTAGAGCATGAAGCATCCAATCTGATTGATTTTAAAATATACATTATTAGTAGTATGTCCTTATCATTCATATATATTCCTCTCTTATAATTAATTTTCTTTAAAACAGAAGCAATGTTAAACTTAACCTGCATTTTTGTGCTTTTTTTTCTTTTGCAGTACTATACAAGTGCCACCTCATTCTATATGGGTTCCTCTCCCTCGTTCTCCTTCTCTCCCTAAAAAGACTTCCTCCAAATCTAATACTTTTATTTCCCCCACTATACTTTCTGCTAAACAAAGCCCCACAATTAGAACACTGATCACACCACTCACAGGAACTTCTTTTTCTGGAACTCTCTTCACATCTCCCACTACAAACCTTCTCTCTGAAACTTCTGTGTCTTCCGCCAGTGTTACCGCTACACATTTCTCTTCTGAGTCGCCTGATCAACCTACCATGCCAATTTTTTCTTCTGTAATTTCTCATGAATCCATCACTAGTTCCACACCTGCAACAAGATCTGTCACTAATGCTTCTTTCTCAGTTAAATCTGATGCTGCACACCTTAGCAAGCCTCTTACAATACTTTCTCCTTCTGTAGGTTTCACTAAACATTCTGCACTTTCCTCTTCTGAGCTTCCCCACAAACTTCCAATGGTAAATCGCCACTTTGAGGCTATCACACCTCCTGCTACAACCCAAACTGTATCTGGTAACAAAAATATTAGTTCAGTACCTATTATTCCCCTTACTCCTTTCACAATATCTTTGACCCCTACTGTTAGTCCTGTCAACCATTCTGTCTCAGCTTCTCGTCCTCCTTCTACTGTTGATGGCCCTGGGAGTGCAGGTAAATATGACAAGTAAATTATTTTTTATATTTCAGTGCCTTGTACTGGATTTTCTTTTAAACTTTATTAAATGAGGTTATATATAAGAGAGGTGACCTTGCAATTACTGTGACTACTTTGGATGGGAGGGTAGAAAGGCTCTGCAGAGGGATCTGGACAGGCTGGATCGATGGGTTAAGCCAGTTGTATGAGGTTCAAAAAGACAAAGTGCTGGGTCCTGCACTTGGTTCACAACAACCCCATGCAACACTCCAGGCTTAGAGGAGAGCGGCTGGGAAGCAACCCAGCAGAAAAGGACCTGGGAATGTTGGTTGACAGTGCCTGAACATGAGCCAGCATGTGCCCAGGTGGCCAAGAAGGCCCATGGCATCCTGCTTGTGTCAAAAACAGCGTGGCAGGCAGGGAAGTGGTTGTCCCTCTGTGCTCAGCACTGGTGAGGCTGCACCTCCAATACTGTGTTCAGTTTTGGACCCCTCACTTCAAAAAAGACATTGAGATGCTAGACCGTGTCCAGAGAAGGGCAACAAAGCTGGTGAGGTGTCTGGAGCACGAGTCCTGTGAGGAGTGGCTGAGGCAGCTGGGAGTATTTAACCTGGAGAAAAGGAGGCTCAGGGGAGACCTTATTGCTCGCTACAACTACCTGAAAGGAGGTCGTAGCCNGCTACAACTACCTGAAAGGAGGTTGTAGCCAGGTGGGGATTGGTCTCTTCTCCTAGTGACAGGATGAAAGGAAAAGTCTCAAGGTGCACCAGGGGAGGTTCAGGTTGCACGTCAGGAAGAATTTCTTCATGGAAAGGGTTGTTAAACATTGGAACAGGCTACCCAGGGATACGGTGGAGTCACCATCCCTGGAGATGTTCAGGAAATGACTGGACATGGCACTTGGTGCTCTGGTGTAGTTGGCAGAGTGATAATTGTTCAAAGGTTGGACTTGATGATCTTGGAGGTCTTTTCCACCCCAAATGATTGTATGATTCTGTTCTGTGTGAAAAACCTGAGACAACTCTCACAATGTGTACACTTATTTTAAAACACATTCTGATGCCTTTGGCCATGGTGATTGATACCTCATCCTACAAATGGGTTTGTAAATTTAATAGATAGGTAGTGCTATGTTCCCAACAGAAAAAAATCTTTTTGGCAGAAAAAAATTAAATCAGGGAGCAACATAGGTATTATTTTTAAACTAAGCTAGTGTTAAAATACTGCAAATTAATTTTGGATCATCCTTAAAATACTGCTATTGATAAGGAATATTCTTAGTGGCTATGTATTTTCTTATTAAGATTATACACATCTTGACAAGCTTCTTTTCAAATTTCTTCCATCTTGATCTTATTCTACTTTCAGGCATCCAGTAGCTAAATATCCAAAATAATAGGTTATTTAGTATCACCAACAGTCTGATGTGAGGAACTTTGTAATCAGTAAAACATGGAATTAATGCTGGGAATTTGAAACCTTACTTTACGTTTTCATAAATTTCATAAATTTTCATAAATATTCATAAATTATGTTTTCAAAATTCCCAAGTTATTGCTCTCTGCAAAGTATATGATAGGAAGAAAAAGGGAATCTGTCTCACATTGTTGAGAGACCTTACAAGTTGTGATATGGTTTGTTAATCACAGACTATGCTGAGTTGGAAGGGACCCACAGGGATCATCAAGTCCAGCTCCTGGCCTTGCACAGGACCATCCCCAAGAGTCACACCATGTGCCTGAGAGCATCCACATTCTCAAACTGTCAGCCTTGGTACTGTGACCACATCTCAGGGGATCTGTTCCAGTGCCCAACCACCCTCTGGGTGAAGAACCTCTTTCTACTATCCCACCCAAATGTCCCCTGACACAACTTCAGGCCATTCCCTGGTGTCCTGTCACTGGTCACCACAGAGAAGAGATCAGTGCCTGCACCTCCTCTTCCCCTCATGAGGAAGTTGTGACTGCAATGAGGTCTCCCCTCACTCTCCTCCAGCCTGAGAACTTAAGCTTTCTGCTTCTCAAAGCTTACTTCATTTGTTGAACACAGTGTTAACTAAATGCACAACTTTTCTTCTGTCACAGGAAGAACACTTTCACCTACCACAAAAACAACTTCTGTACACACCACCATTAGTGTCAGCACAGCTGAGCAAATTGTGTCCAAAATAGAAAATGATTTAGCAGCTGGAAAAGTAAAGCCAAAAGATGTAGAAAGGATGGTAAATGAGGTTAGCAATGTCCTGACTGCTTCTGAGACATTACCACCGCGAATTTCTAACAGGTACGTCACTTTGGCAATAGATTAAAGATGGGTTGTATTAATTGTCTTGATAAATTGGCTTCAGCAAGTTTCATTTTTTCATAATCACACTCCAAAAGTATATTTCTTGTTCTTTAGTGTACTTACACAAAGTGGAAGGCCTATCATTCTAAGGTTGCCGGCTCTACTGTAATGTATTGCCATTGAAAACAGTGTATTTTTTTTGGTGTTGACTCCACAATAAGTGAGCAGAGTCAGCTGTATTTGGCACTACACTTGGATTGTTGCTCTATAACCACAACTTGCCTGAAAATTTTGGGTGTATGTGCTTAGTAATACTAAGTATACTTTTTCTTAACAGAATTATCAAACTGGTGGATTATATTGGCTTGAAACTGAACTTTTCAACGCCATCTGCTGCATTTACCTCCCCTTCCTTGGCTCTGGCAGTTGTCAAAACCAACAGGATGCGCTCCAACGAAATGTCTTTTGCTGTCCAGGACTCAGATGATCTCCAGGTTAAACATCAATAATTCTTAATTCTTACTAATTGTCAAATACTGATTTTTTAAATATTTATGTTTTTATATTTAGATGAAGGAGAGTTTGTTCTGTGTTTATGTCACAGCTCCAGGATCTTTTGTTCATGCTTGTTTCAGAGAAAAAAATACTTTATTTTTTCAGCCCTCCATAGTTTTTCCTTTCTATTGTGTAAATAGGTGTGTAAGAGAGCAACCAGCTTAGCAGAAAGTGATGTAACTAATAAGCTGTTAGAGCCAGAACACCAGAATGGACAGAGTGCTTGGCGGAGTAACTTTACCTCAAAAACCTGTATTCATGAGTCATTTAGTCACCCACCATGACAGTGCTGAAATTTGCCAAGGAGTGTTGCCAGATGGCTTTGTCTGCTAGAAGATTAATTGTGGAGAGTTCCAGGAAAGAGCTATTATGTATGTCACTTGGATAATGATCCTCAGACATTTGTCACTCATGACTAGTTGGTCTTTCCAAGAAAGAAGTGCTTAGAAAGTTTGGATCCACTTTGTCTCATTCAAAACCTCCTTCCTGAATAAATAATGATTTGCACAATACCAGCCTTAGAGGCTTAAGCAAGGAGAGATGGAAGGTTTTGAAAATTTTGGCCCATCTTGCCTCCTCAGAGATGGAAATAGCTTAACGTTGCGTGAGTCGTAAGTAGTACTGGAACTTTTCTGTGATACCAAAATTGGTACAAAATGTTAACATGTGAGTTCTGTTTCTTAGCAGTATGTAGTGCGTGAGTGTGAGGGGACTAGGAGAGTGTAGTGATGAAATACAGCAACAGATAGTTGCTAAGTAATGAATTTTTTTTTTTTAATTTCATGGCACTGGCAATGACATACAGAAAATTTTCAATAAGTATAATCTACTTGAAACTAGAGCAACAGAAATGCTTTTGTGGAATTGATTCAGGATTTCTTTGGTGGCTGTCTAAACCAGTGATCTCCAAAGTGGGGTTTGAGTACCCCAGGGTGTGTACGCAACAGTCTATTGCAGTGTGGGAAGAAAATGTTACTTATATAAATAATAAAAAATATGTTTTTAAAAATAATGCTTTGTCTCCTTTTAGAATTTTTATTTTTTATGTTTTATATGTAGTACATACTTATACATATGTAGTACAACTTATAAATAGGTATATATTTGGGCTCATGCTCAAAAAACTCTAGCGGATGCATGATCAAAAGCGTTTGGAGTTCACTGGTCTAAACAGAATAGTTAAATTACATCGTTAGGGCACTGTGGGGAGTTCAAACTGTTACTCTTCTTCCAGCCATTCTTTGAATACTCAGGTAATTTCTTTCTTCAGTTCTACTAATGTGCCAGATCTCTCAGGAGCTCTGAGGTGGTGGTATTTGTATTGTAAAGTGACTAATGTGGGGCAAGAGAATGCTGAGAGACTTTGCACTGAACAAAGCTCTCTGGCCTCTATGTACAGCATGCAAAACGGGGAGAAAGTTCAGATCTCTTTTTGTGCAATGTTAGATCACGAGGCTCTTGAGATACCTGATGTGTAGCTTATCCAGTTTATTCTTGTCATTTTTGCCAGATGATCCAGAGTTAGGGTTTATGTTCTTAGATTCTGCTTAACCTACTGTACTTAAAAACTTACTGACAAATAATGGGTATTTACACTTTTTCTGAATTTTGGCATACTTCTTATGGACTATAAAAATTCTTTGACTTTGCAGGCTTCCATAATACTGTGAAATGTTGATCTCCCTACACAGTTACATAGACCTCTCTGGGTTGTTGCTCTTCACCTTTTTCAAATAATTATTATTGACTAGCATGGTGTGTTCTGTCCCTGTACACAAGTGGGTAAAGCCAGATTATTTTCAATGGTAGGCAGTCCTGAAATGGGATGCCTCCTTTTCAGTCCCGTAGATGCTATTTATGCATTGGAGCTGGAGAGGAATGAGAGCAGCAGTGGGTTTGTGACAACGATTAGAGAGAAATGTATTTTGAAGATTTAAACTGAAAATAAGTCATAGTTTATTTCTTTGGAGACTGAAATGAAGCATAATCCTGGCATTTATTTTTCAGATCTCTCTAGGAATTCAGGCACTTCATGACTTGAATAATCTTGGATCAATTACACTCCCTCCATCATTGCTGACATATGTATCCACTGAACACTTGGACTTGGCTTCTAGAATTATATTCAACTTCTTTAAAAAGACCACTGTCTTCCAGGTATTTTTTTGGTCCTCTGTTCCTAAGAGTTTCAGACTCAAGCCTAGAGCAAAATAAAGTATGAATAGACTTCTTATCCACAAAACACATTTTAAAACTTCTGATTTAAAAAACAATTGGTTTTTGTCCAGTACTTACTCTTCATAGTAACTGAGCTTGTGGGTGCTGTACTCTAGTATTGTTTCCTTTAAGATTTTAAAATCTGGTTCTCTTTTTTGTCATTCCAGGATCTATCCTTGAAGAATGCATCTTTAATCAGCAATGTTATATCATCAAGTGTTGCTAATATCTCAGTTCGCAATTTAAAGGCAAATGTTACTGTCACTTTACAGAATATTAAGCCTAATCAGGTATGATTCACATTTTGGCAGACTTAAAGTACAATTTTGTTGCCTCCACTGAACTTCTTGTAAAGGAAATACAGTGCTAAGAATACGGATCACTTGGTTCTGCTTTATTACTGTGGACATTCAAAATCACTCATCTTTGCTTATTTACCGCCTGCAATTTTGGTTCTCAAATGATTTCAGGCAGTTCTGCTCTACCTCTTAACCATCCAGCTTTTATCTTTCTTAATTACTCTTTTGTTTTATTGTACAAAGAATAAAAACTCTTAGATGGAAGACTATGTGTTTCTGTAGAAGATGCTGCAGTCATGACATTTGTGGGTGCTGCATGGCCAGAAAGTAGTATAAGTCTTTTTTCTTCAGGGAACTGAAACACAGGATTGTGTCATCTGGAAGTATTAGGACTCATGTACACCATCTCTTTCTTAAATGAACCTCAAGGATTAAAGTCTTCTATCTCATATCTTAACACAGTTGTAAATACTAAACGATTATAAACTGAAAAATGTAGGGATTCCACTAATGTACCAAATATTTTTTTCAGGAGTTTGCTTAGTGTAGTCTTTACTTGTATTGACATAATACTGAGTTTTGAGATGAAACTGTAGAATTATTAGAATTAAGAGCAGCATAGTGAAATGCTGCTGTGCTTTTAGAATTTGCATGTTGCATGGAGGAATCTATTTGTGACCTTTTAAGAACACAGTAATAGAAAGTGATCAGATTTTTGCAAATGAAAAGGTTTTTCCTTTTATGTGTGGTCATGTCCTCACTACTTGCAAAATCAAGAAGGATGAGAAATCCCAAGAATTTGTATAGTGTGGGAAGACAATGAAAGAGCATTAGAAATGTTCTACCAGCAGCAGAATCCTTGCATAAGCATGAGAGCTAGCTCCTGTATGGTGACTTCAAATTTGTTCAGCATATTTTTGCATGCAGTTTGAAATATTAATTCATTCTATGCACCTAAAATAATTCTGTGTTCATGTAAAACAGGCATGTTTGCTGTATACAGTATTTATTTTTGCCTGCATTTTGTAAATAATTCATAAATCATTTGATCCTAAACTCATAGTTTACTAATTTTTCTTTTCTTTTCACCTCCTACACAGGATAATTCAACAGTTACATGTGTTTTTTGGGACTTTAATAAAAATGGTAAGTACTTTATATCACCCAAGATACCATGTTGTTTTAGCTATGTTAACCCATGTAAACATAAATAAAGCCTTTTATGAATAACAAAACTGCTTTCTTTAACAGGTGGACATGGAGGCTGGTCGTACGAAGGTTGTGTAGTTAAAGAAAGTAGAGTAAATGAAACCGTCTGTTCATGCAACCACCTCACAAGTTTTGCGGTTTTGATGGTAATTATTTTACAAATCTCGCCCTGGTTCAAGGACACATTTAAGCTGGTGTTGTTCTAAGCAAATGAGGACCCAATAAGCACATACTACCTGTGAAATAATAGGTTCTATTCACTTCAGTGTTAGTACATACAGACTTTCAATTAGTCATATGCTAAGCTACTGATTGAATGGGAATCCACGTGTTCCGCTGGAGTAAAAAAATTCCTTAAGTGCTGTAGCTTTTACACTTAGGCAATTTTTTATAGCCTAGGAAATAAAATTTAGGAGAAATCAAATTTAAGCCAAGTTTTTAATCAACTGGGTTTTCACAATGAGAATTGTAGAATTGTAGAATAATAAGTTGGAAGGGACCGATATGGATCATGGAGTCTGACTCCATTCACTTTACAGGACTAGACTGGATTTTTGGTTTTCAGTTAACTTTTTATAAGATCCATGGTGAAAAGAATGTTTTCCTTTTTTTTTTTTTTTCTTTTTTTTTTTTTTTTGTTTTTTAATTGGGGAGGGAAAGGTGCATATGGGTTTTTCTGACCTTTTTTCATTTAATAAACATGTTCTCTGAAATTAACTTCTATTTCTGTTTTAGAACTTGTATGGAAATACTCCTTTGAATCCCACACAAGAGCTGGTGCTGACTTTTATATCCTACATAGGCTGTGGCCTCTCTGCAATTTTTCTCTCTGTTACTCTTGTGACCTACATAGCTTTTGAGTAAGTACCCATTCAACTAAGTTCCCATTATTCTTCACATACGATTGATTTTAGTCTTCACTGAAAAGTCCTTTGCAGCAGTTATGGATTCTGTCTCCATGAATAGTGCACAAATTTGGTCAGTTTATCAATAAAGTGTTGATCCAGTATTCAGGAATGTTAATCTTAGGAACAAGTGAATTATCATGAGACTATGCAGTCAGAAGTGAAGAAGTAGCAGTCAAGTGTTTTATAATGGATTTACATAATAGAAGTGTGAAGAAATATATTTAAGATACAATGTATAGAAAGGAGCGCAGAACTGTAACATTTTAAATGCATTTGTATTCTTTGTTTATTCTCTCATAATTCTGACATAAAGGACTTGTCTCTATCAAAGTTTTAGAAGCCCAGTCAAAAGCCTGATCTAGTTTAACAATAAAGAACAGTCACATTTCGGCTTTTGGAGCATTGTAACAAGAAGTTAAACATACAATTTAAAAAAACCCAAAAAACCGTGATACTAAACTCAAAAACTCCAAGTTATTGTTTGTATTTCTGTAGCCTTTTCTAAAAAAACTTTATTCATACATATCATCAATTTGGAAATATTTTAAATTATTCTTTCTATGTAAAAATGCAATATATGAAGCATTATATATGAATGAAAATATATAAATAATTTATTTTTTCTTGGCATTCGTTCCAAGAGAGGAAAAAAACCAGCAGTCCATGGACAATTGATGTCATGTCACTGATTTGCTTTTTTTTTAGGAAAATTCGGAGAGACTACCCCTCCAAAATACTTATTCAACTGTGTGCTGCATTACTGCTGCTCAACTTAGTTTTCCTCCTTGACTCATGGATTGCACTGTATGATACACGAGGCCTATGCATTGCAGTTGCAGTATTTCTTCACTATTTCCTCTTGGTTTCCTTCACCTGGATGGGCCTGGAAGCTTTCCACATGTATCTGGCCCTTGTGAAAGTCTTTAATACCTATGTACAGAAATATATTCTTAAATTCTGTGTTGTTGGTTGGGGTATGTAATTTTCTTTTCCTTTTTTATGCTAAATAGATAGTTCCTCTTACTGAGTATTTCAGTGAATGTGGCACAGTTCAGAAATGAAAATGAAGCAATCATTAAATGTTATGACCTTGCAGTGACCAGGTATTCATTATCAGTGAACCTGATCCTGTATGTTTCACCTTACTGAGGTATGGAACACCTCCCCAGCTGCAGAACTGAAGCTTCTGCAGTGCAAATTGATAATGAATTTTCTTTATGGTAGTAAAATAGAATCAATGTTAATGGGCATACTTCCACTTCAATTTCCCAGACAGATGGTGTCACTTGTATTTTGAGAATAAATGCCAGTAAGTATATATATTTCATTTTTGAGATAACACTGTTGCTAACAAAAAGCAGCAAAACAGATCGGAATCAATAGAGGATCAGTAGAGGTCCTGGGCCTGGTTGTTGTCTCTAGCCACTTGAGTAAACATAAGTAAACTGAAATGAATGGAATTTTTTGATTAAACCATATGTAAGAAAGAAGATCAGGTATCCTATAATTGATATTTTAAATCAGTTTGATGAATGATGGCATTTGTTGGCTTATTCAGAGGGTTTTGGAGCTAGATGTGGAGTACTCCTGTTTCTTTGCAGGTTGTGCTCCTGAGCAGTTTGAATCCTGCAGTTTTTAGATTCCTTCAGACAGAATTCAACAGATAAATTTCATAAACAAGTTGTAGATTTCATAGAAAAATATAATAATTTAAAATCCTCCTAATACTGTTTTTGTCAGGCTTTTCACTTTTGTGTTTGCTCATAATCTTTTAGGGCTACCAGCAGTAGTCGTGTCCACTGTGTTGGCAGTATCCCCGGATAATTATGGACTTATAACCACTGGAAAAGTCTCCATAAATGGACCTGATGAATTGTGAGTTAAAAATGCTTTCGGAGGGGGAGGGAGATCCTGAAAAACTGATTTTCTTTAAAGGCGAGAAAGAGGAAGAAGCAATGGATGAAATGAAATGTTTGAAATTATACAGTCTCTCGTGTTTTGTGGTTATTGCCTGTATGAAGGCTCATACCCTTTGACCAAATGAACTTTTCTAAAGGGGCAAAAATGGTTTGCATGTGCAACAAATTACGTGTTTATCTCCTGTTTATTTTACTTAATTTCTGTTTCTAATAATAGTTGACAGACTGTTCTTTTGTTCTAGCTGCTGGATTAAAAACAGAATTGTCTTCTATATTACTGCTGTGGGATATTTTTGCCTGATATTTCTGATCAATATCAGCATGTTCATTGTTGTGCTGATCCAGCTCTGTCGTATCAAAAAGAAAAAACAACTCGGTGCTCAAAGGAAAACAAGTATTCAAGACCTTAGGAGTGTTGCCGGCCTCACATTCTTGTTGGGAATTACTTGGGGATTTGCTTTTTTCACAGTAAATGAGGTATTTACTTACCTCTTCACCATTTTCAACACTTTGCAAGGTAAGTTCATCCCTCATGTGACAGCCACTTGCATTTAATATAACAAACAAAACACTGGGAAATGTCATTTTCTTGATGCAGAAATAAAAATCTAACTTTGATGTGTGCTTGAACATGTTAATTATATTAGAGATGATACTGCTTTACTGTAATCTTAAATTGCAGGTTTTTTATAGTAAGGTACAGGAAATCTAGATACTATTTATAGGTATAGTCTATTTAATATTATAATTTTAAAAGTGTATGCAAACCAGACATCACTAGAAGTGACTGTGCTTTTCTAGTCAACAGATCAATTGTGAGTACTCAGTTACTGTGTGTGTTCACATTATAATGCAATTAACCTAGTGAAAATTATAACGTCTCTGCACTTCTCCTAAGGCTTAGGGGACACATGTGACATTCAGCAAAGGGCCACTGATGCAGGCAAGGCTGCAACATCTAAAAGGTAGTGGTCTAACCCTTAAGCATGGCCTATAGTACTTAAGAACATGTGGGAAGTAGATATGAAGGCATAAAGCTTTGTAAAGACCACGATGCTAATGGACATATCCAAAAGCAGAGTGTAAGAGGCTGCAAAGGCTTTTGTATAAATAGGGGGTGCTGTAGGTGCCTACAGTTATCTAAGAATACTTGAATTACCCTGCTTAAGTTTGGATCCAAACTTCTGCTTAAATGGCACTTAGGTGACTAGCTGGGTGATTTCCCAGGGACACTGAAGCAATTAAAATTGCAGTTCAGTGTGCAAAGACTGAGTGCCACTTTTCCTTAAAGTGGGACAATGATGACGGACTTCTAAGCAGGGGAAGTTACTAATTAAGGAGAAGCAGACAAAGAGCTTGTAATGTGGCACTGGCGAGAGACAAAATGAGCACCATCCCTTCTAGAAAATGTTTGACTTTGAAATTGTAGGAAAGGAGGTCCCATTTATTTATTATTTTAGATACGAGTTATTTCTGGTAGCAAGTTCACCATGGCTAGGCTTTGTGAACGAAGATTTGGGAAGGGCTCTACCCACGCTTGCTGCAAGCGCGCTGATGGCTAAAGAGGCCGATGCGAGATAGGCAAGGCCGGTTGCAAAAGGCACAGCAGAAAGTCTCCATAGGCAGTGTTGGTGAGGCACGGTTCTTCCTGCGTTGTCTTTTCTCCTCCAGACTGATTTCTGCGTGCGTTCCCAAAGGAATCAGCAGCATTTTGGATGGTGTATCTCCATGCCTCCCGATTGGAGATATGCTAGATAGAGATATTGGTAGCAGGTTAGCTGCTAATAAAAGATGTGACAGTGTCATACCATATGCTAAAAGCTGCACAGCCTGACAGTGTCATATCATACACTCTGTTTGGCATTGCTTTGAATTCTTTTCAAAAAAACATTAAGTAAATTTCAGGATCAATAGAATTTTTTCCTTTTTATTTGATAGAAGGAAACTTTATGCACTTTGTGGATTGGTTGTATTTGTTCTTTTTCCATTTGTATGTATGATTCTTCTAATCTATGTAAAACGTAGTCTGCAATGTTCAGAGTTGTAAACTTTTTCACCAAAGGAAGATTACTTTTGTTTAGAAATTTAAAACAAATGAAAGACAACAAAAACATTGTTCATTAAGAAGTAGTAAAAGTACATTTTGCAACATTCTCTAATGTTACTGCTTTGCAGGGTTCTTCATTTTCATCTTCTATTGTGTAACAAAGGAGAACGTCCGTAAGCAGTGGAGAAGATACCTCTGTTGTGGAAAATTCAGGCTGGCTGAAAACTCTGGTAAATATGAAATATTGTTTCTATTTTGTTATTAATTTTTTCATTTTTTTAAACTTTTGAATACTTAGTGTCAAGTTTCTAGCATTCTGTATTACTTAAAAAACCCACCAGTTAATCATGTTCCTGCATTTGCAGTTCTAATTTATTATCCAACGTATAATAAACCTCCCAAATCATACTCTTTAAAGGTGGTAGCTGATACAGGTCTTACATGCTTACATGCTGTTGCCTGAGGCTGTTAACTGCAGTTGACCTCTTCCAGGTCTATCCATGACTATCCATGCAGGATAAAGGCATGTCTTTGCAGAAGACTTTTGGTCAGTTAGAAACTGTAAGATTTGTTCCAGCTTCTGGATCAACTGTAGTTTTACCAGTGACTTCCACAAAAACAAAGTGAAGCATGGTTTAAAGCAAAAAAAGCTATAAATTATTTTATGTTATTTTGTTATTCAGTAGTTGACTTCTTGTAAAGTTATGTACTTTCCATATACTTCAACTTAGAGGATCAACTGCACTTTAGCTATTTTTCTCCTCAGGTCTGCAGTTGTAAAACTATGACAGTTGGCTGCTTGTATTAAAAAAAGGGACAGGAGAAAAAGGAACTTTATTAAATTAATTTTAAACATCAATAATCATTAAGTTCTTAGGAGAATATAATTCTGTCTAGAATACTGTGAGAAGAGTGGGGAAAGCCTTGCTTTTAATTCAGTTGCTTTATTAACTGTATTTTAAAATATTTCATAGAATCATAGAATTGATTGGGTTGGAAAAGACCTCAGAGATCATCAAGTCCAACCCTTGGTCCAACTCCAGTCTGTTTACTAGATCATGGCACTCAGTGCCACATCCAGTCTCAGTTTAAAAACCTCTAGGAACGGTGAATCTACCACCTCTCTGGGCAGGCCATTCCAGTGCCTGATTACTCTCTCTGTAAAGAATTTTTTTCTAATATCCAACTTAAATTTCCCCTGGCAGAGCTTAAGCCCGTGCCCCCTTGTCCTATTGCTGACTGCCTGGGAGAAGAGACCAACCCCCACCTGGCTATAACCTCCCTTCAGGTAGTTATAGAGAGTGATGAGGTCACCTCTAAGCCTCCTCTTCTCCAGACTAAACAACCCCAGCTCCCTCAGCCTCTCCCCATAGGACTTGTGTTCCAGTCCCTTCACCAGCCTTGTTGCTCTTCTCTGGACCCGCTCCAGCACCTCAATATCTTTCCTGAACTGAGGGGCCCAGAACTGAACACAATACTCAAGGTGTGGCCTCACCAACGCAGAGTACAGGGGAAGGATCACTTCCCTGGTCCTGCTGGCCACGCTATTTTTGATACAGGACAGGATACCATTGGCCTTCTTGGCCACCTGGGCACACTGCTGGCTCATGTTGAGCTTCCTGTCAATTAGTACCCCCAGGTCCCTTTCTGCCTGGCTGCTCTCCAGCCACTCTGTCCCCAGCCTGTAGCGCTGCATGGGGTTGTTGTGGCCAAAGTGCAGGACCCGGCACTTGGCCTTATTGAACTTCATCCCATTGGAATCAGCCCATCTCTCCAATCTATCCAGATCCCTCTGCAGAGCCCTCCTGCCCTCCAGCAGGTCGACACTCCCTCCCAACTTGGTGTCATCAGCAAATTTGCTGATGACGGTCTCAATCCCCTCATGTAAATCATCAATAAAGATGTTAAACAGGACTGGGCCCAACACTGACCCCTGGGGGACACCACTGGTGACCGGCCACCAGCTGGATGCAGCCCCGTTCACCAGCACTCTCTGGGCCGGCCCTCCAGCCAGCTCGTAATCCAGCAGAGAGTACACTTGTCCAAGCCATGGGCTACCAGCTTTTCCAGGAGTATAACATGGGAGACAGTGTCAAAGGCTTTGCTGAAGTCTAGATAGACCACATCCACAGCCTTCCCCTCATCCACCAGGCAGGTCACCTGATCATAAAACATTCTTGTATGAACTGTGCTGTTTTCTGTGTCACGTATCTGTTGTAGACTGGAGTAGAACTGCTACTAATGGTTTAAAGAAGCAGACTGTAAATCAAGGAGTATCCAGTTCTTCCAATTCTTTACAATCAAACAGTAACTCCACTAACTCTACAACACTGCTAATGAATAATGATTATTCAGTGCATGCAAATGGAAATGGTAAGTATAAAGGAACAATAGTATTTCTCAAACTCTTTTTTTTCTTGTCTTAAAGCACAATTGCTATGCTCTTTCCTCCTAATGTAAAGGGAAGTGCTGACAAAAAGTTATTAGTAAGTATAGGGTGAGAATATTTCAGGATTGCCTCACAAATAACATGACACTTCCATTTTAGGGAAATATATTAAGAGTTGTGAAATACCCATTTCTCCTAGTCAGTGGAAACTCTTGGTTTGTGTATCAATTAGCAGGTAATATTTGTTATTACAGGAATTGCTGAACCAGAAGCTGCTGCTAACACTTTTCGTGTTGCTTGAACATATGACAATGAAACTTCAAGCACATTTTGAAACAGTTCATATTTTAAACCATATTAAAACAAGCATTGCCTGAAGAAGAAAGAAATATAGGATAATACCATAGCTTGAAAGTCTGAAAGAAATCTTTTAGGGGGTAATATGAGGAGGAACATTAATGGAGTGCTCATAGGGAGCTGCTTATGAGAGAAGAAGTAAAAGAAAATGGAGACCGTAACTTATGAAAGTTCTCAGTGCAGAGAGTACTGCTGAGAGGGCTTTCTCACTGTTGGCGACAGAGAAAATACTGAAATGGAATTTCTCTATAGCTCTTTATTTTCCATGGGGGTGGGTTTAAGGATGTTTTTGCCAAACAGAAACATCTTTGTTGTAAGAGACAATTCTTCAAAAGTAAAATCTCTATCCTTCCTGTTCTGACATAGTACTGTCCACTGCACTGTCCTCTGCTCTGTTCCTGAGAAGCTGAAATGCAGGTGTATGTAGCACTCCACTCAGTTTCACTTGCAATTTGGTGTGGCTTATTTGGCTATTGAGAAAACTAGATATGAATCACCACTGAATGTACTTATTTAAAACTGACCTTTTTTCAGTGGGTGTAATTAGTTTTTCACACTCTTGCTGGGCATATGCCATGCTGCCATTTTGAGCTCTCAGAAAAGACAATTTTTCCAAGAGAAAAATAGCTTAAAAATCTGTAATGCATAAAACTTAAGTTAAGCAAAACTCAGAGGAATTACTCCTGTGTGCCTGAGGTATCTTTCCCAATTGACCAAGGGTTGAGGCTAAGAAATCATGTCATCAACTAGAATGTTTATTATGTTCAACTTGCTCAGAGAGGTGGTGTTGCCCTCATTTGCTGGCCTCTGCTGTCCGAAGACCGCAGATAATCAATGGGATAATCTCAGCAGATAACCTCTCAGATGTACAGAGTAAAAGCTGTGGAATTCATATGTACTACCCCTTAATAGGTTACTGTCCCTTTGAATGTACTAACTGCAGATTGTAAAGAAATCACAGCACTTCAGAAAATGGCATTTGGACATGCCCTGAACAGCTTTCCAAAATGAACTTGTAAAATTAGCTCCCTTTTTTTTTCTTTTTTTTTTTTTTTTTTTTTTTTGTCGCTCTTTTATAAAATCTCCCTTTTGGATACCACACAACGTGATAATTAACAGACTTTGTATCTAACAGGTCAGTTGAGAACCAGAATCCAGTCACTCTCACCACCAAAGTCTGGCAGTATTTTAGGTAGAAGTATTACCTTTCAAAGAGAGAAATCTAAGGCACAAAAGTGTGCATGTCTTGATGGGTGTATTTTTTCCCAGCTGTGTTAATTACTCTGATGAGTACTCCCTGCAACATTTTACATGCTTATACACAGCTACAAAAGCATTTTGACTGCTTTTCTCAACAGAAAAAAAAAGATAATAGAAATGTTCTATTGAACCTGTTTGTTGTAGCAACTGAGTGAATGGTCCTGTTGCCGCTTTCTGGAAAAAGTTCTGTTGTTTTGGGTAGTATTTTAGAATGAGATGCTGAATTGTTTATCTAAACCATTGAGTGATGCCAATTCTGTGGGACATGCTCCAATTCTGTCCTAGTTTATTCACATAATTAGATCTTTCCAGTGTGAGAGTCTGTGTGTCTGGGGCCAAAGGCTTCTCAGACAAAGCAGCTGAAAGAACTTTGTTCCAGTGCACTCATGAACATGGATGTCTCAGATGATCCACTTCATTTCCTCCTGTATTTTATTGTATATTTTGAATGCTGTGACCCGTGTACCACATCCTCCACTCATGTCAAGAGAGTTATATGGTACCTTGCCTGCATAGTTTGACTAAGTAATTCTTCTGGGCCTTTCAGGCTTTCACAAGAAGATGCTAAACCTATGCTTGGATAGAGCTGATCCTCCCAGCAAAGCTCTTTGAGGCAATTTCTTACCCTTAGTCTTCCAAACATGGGGTAGTTATATCTGAGACATGCTGGGCAAATGCCTCGAAAAGGCACTGGACTGGTGTTAGGAACATGGGACCTTCTAATTTGCTGTACCTGATTATCCTGCTCTCACAGCCAGAACTTCAAAATAATATTGCAATGCTTCATTTTAAAAAGTGACCTCCAAAAACCCCCATGATTGGACTTAGGCCATATTCTGAGTGTCCTCCAGAAATAAATGCTGCAAGTTTAATGCCTTTCAAAGGAAAACAATGTCCTTGTTTTCTCAAACGCTTTCTTCTTTTAGATTTGTGACATAACTGAGAAACCTTTTAAACTTAACTTGTTAAAGCAAAACTAAAATAAGAAGTATTTTGCATCTTACCTAGTGATACTTATTCCAAGTCAAAGTCTGCATTTTGAGACTCATGACCTGCACTGCTTAAAACTGTGGAATCCTGTTGTGCATAAATAGATTAACATCTCTCAAATCTCATTATGTCACACAGAAAGAGAAATATGTACAATCCACATTTTTTTAATTTGTTGCAGGGATAAAATGAGAGTCCATGAACTCCCTTCAGTGACTGAGAAAGCCTGGGAGACTTAATTCTGAACCTTTCTCATAGGGGATGCACTTTTTTTTGTTTCAACAGGCCATCTTTCCAGTGAGAAGAATGGTGTTGCTTTCAGTGTACAGAACGGTGATGTGTGCCTCCATGACTTTTCAGGCAAACAACTTGCATTTCAAGACAAGGATGATACTGGCAGCCAAGAAAGCCATATCTCGCTCCGAAGGACTTCAAAGAGAGGAAGCCTAAATTCTATGGAGAAAATGTGAATTCCTTTTAAACAGCACATTGTTTTACAGTGTGAAGTAGAGTTTTACTTTAACAGTTTTACATAATGTGAGCAGACCAAGAACTGTTTTTATTTAATATATGGTACTGGAACTTCAAGGCAGCCATGCAGTGGATTGACAAGGACAATTATTAAAGGGGAAAAAAAAAAGGAAGCTACTATTTTTATAAGGTCTTGGATGTCAGATTACAGCTGGCACATTTCCATTCTTCATCAGAATGGGTTTTTTGAGAGTTTTTTTTACATCTAAACAAAAGTTTTGTTTAGACTTTTTTCATTACAATTAAGTTTATCTGGATATAATGCTTAGTAGTGTTGTATAAATGTAGAAAGTTACAACTTGTGCATACAAACAATGTTAACTTAAAAAATGTTAGCTACACTGTCTTCAACTTTTTGTATGTTGTAGGAGCAAACTGTAGTGATGTACATATACAGAAAAATATCAACCCTTAAGCATCCCAGTGATACTTTTATATTTATTTCTTGTAATATAAATATTCCTATGTATAGAAAAATAATTGGTATTTTGTTTTTAACTTTTATTGTAAGTTCACATTTTTCTTTAGTTAATTAACATTAACACAGAAGATACAGAAGTTATTTTGTTCAGTAAGTGGAATAACAGTGGTTTGAATATATTCACTAGAGGGAGAACTGTAAATAACAAACACAATCAATCTTGAACCTTTAGCAACCTTTTAGCACATCACATAGGGATAGAAAGATATAGACATAATGCAAGTAAAGTGCCATGAATGAGGGAGTGATAAATAAAGTATTCAGCAGGTTATAAAATACAACTAAGTTATGTTAGTAGCTTCAGGAGCTCCATCAGAGTTTTTGCCATTGATTTCAGCTGGCTCAGGTTTTGTCTTGAGTGGTGGTTCTGGAGATTAAAAACACTGCCATCTCTCATTTGCAATGATGAAAGTAGAGAAGTTTGGGGTTTTTTGGAAAACAAACAAACAAAAAAACCCAGCTGCTGTATTTAGTAGCTGAGAAACAGTTGTTTTCATTGTGTGGCTGGTTTTTAAGAGGCGGCTTTTGGAATGTTCTAATGAGTATTTCTGCTTGTACTTTGACCCTTGGTTTGCAAACCAGATCCTGAAGTCCTAGCTCAGTAATTGCTGAAGCAAAATTTCATTCCCCTTGTGATACTTGCCTGAAAAAGATGGATTTTATCTCTTCATGCAAAACAACTGAAAGCTCACACAACATTTTGAAGATTCTTCCTGAACAGAAATTAGCCTGAGCCCTGGTTGTGCCTCTTCCTCCTCACGCAGGTGTGCGGCTGTGGCCACTGCTTTTCTAATTTGCGTTCTTGGGCAAAGGCTGGATGCTCTTGGAGTGAAGACTAGAACAAACTGGCACCAGACTGCAGAGTAGCAGACCCTGTAAAGGGGGTTATGTGAAGTAGATGCATGCTGAAGGGGAGCAAGGGCTTTGCTTTCCCAGAGGACTCAGCAGGGAGCCCTGGAAACAACAAAAAGCATCAGTTAAATGCCTCGTATCTGGGGCTTTGTTGTGGTCCAGCAATTGAACCTCTTCAGTACTCAAACCCTCTTGTGGTTCCGTGGGTAACACATAGGTTCTTTCAGTCACCTATGTCTCAGATTACTCTGAATATGCTTTTATGTGAGAATTTAAAGTATTAGTTGTGTTTATCCACAAGGTTTTAGCTGCATGTTGATAAAAGCCCATCCTGGAATGCTAGTAGCTGGAATGCATTTCTGTGAATGCTTTAACTATTTGGCTAATTGCCTTTGCAGTGTTTCTTGTAAATTTATTTAATATTCTTATATTTATATTTTCAACTGTAAAAAAAGTAATAAATTTGCAGCAAGTACAGCACAGAAAATATATAAACTTTGTCTTTTATCTAAATGTGTCATAAATACTGGCTTGTGTTAAAATTCTTAAGATTATATGCACCGCAGCATGTAACCTCGGGGAGGAAATGCTGACCTAGCCTTACATTTATTGTCTCTCACATATTTTACCTTTCATGGTCTAGAAGATTCGAGTTTTTGCAGAGAAAACCCTGACTTAAGTCTGTCCAGCCAATGCCTGCCCTCAAGTCTGATGAAGCTCTCCCACAAGAATGCTGTAAGCAAAAGCACATAGCTGTTTGGCTTCAGTAGTAAAATTCCCTATGAAAACACGTTGTGTTTTTACATCACAGTGACATTCCAGTGTTACTGACCTGCTTGGAGTCTTCCTTTTGTTTCGTTTTTGGGTTTTT
>VWZG01004672.1:30603-46890 GCA_013396735.1 Grallaria varia
TTTTAAATTCAATCAGCTCTCGAAACTGTGGGGTTTTTAAGGATGAAGGATGGGAGGGGGGCGGAACTTCCCATAAATATTCCGGTCTTTTCGATTTTATTTTTGGAATTTATGACAAGGACGTATAAAACTGACTTCGTTTCCTCACAATCGCAGCCGTGCCTTTGTCACTTGTCACGCGGCCCTGCCCGTCCCGGTCCCCGCCCCGAGGGCTGGCGCTGCCGCCGCCGCCGCCCAGGGAGGGAGGCGAGGGGAGGGGAGAGGAGAGGCCACCGCCGCCATCACCCGCTGTCCCCGCCCCGATCGCCACCCGGGCGGGCCGTGGGGCCATGAGGAGCCGCAGCAACTCGGGGGTGCGCCTGGACGGCTACGCCCGCCTGGTCCAGCGGACCATCCTCTGCCACCAGGTGAGCGCAGCCGCCCCGGGACGCCTCGTCGGGGCTGCGGCCCCCGGTGCGATGGGGCTGTGGCCGGGGAGCTGCCGGGGCGCTGACGGCGGGCGGGCCGGGAGAACATCCCCCTGCAGCGGCCGCGCGGCCTCCTGCCCTCCGCATCGCCGCGGAGCGACGCGGGGCGCTGCGGGTGCGGCCGGGCTCCCTCTCGGTCCTGTTACATCCACGATGGGAAGCGTGTGGGAAACACAGCGAGCCTGAGCTTCCACATAATGGTACTGTGCATGGAATGTGTTCGTGGGCATCCCCTCCCACTGAGGGGGGACCTCATTGCGGTCGTCTGCATCCTCACGAGGGGAAGGAGAGGGACAGGGTCCCATCTCTTCACGCCTGTGATCAAGCGACAGGACTCGAGGAAACGGCATGAAGCTGAGTCAGGGGAGGTTTGGGTTGGATATCAGGAAAAGGTGCTTCACCAGAGGGTGGTTGGGCTCTGGAACAGGCTCCCCAGGGAAGTGGTCACAGCACCAAGCCTGGCAGAGTTCAAGAAGCCTTTGGAGGACGCCCTCTGGTACATGGTGTGATCATGGGGTGACCCGCGCAGGGCGAGGGGTTGGACTCAATGATCCTGATGAGTCCCTTCCAACTCAGTATGATCTATGATTCTGTGTTATGATACACACCCGCCCACTGAGCACTATCTATCTATCTATCTATCTATCTATCTATCTATCTATCTATCTATCTATCTATCTATCTATCTATCTATCTATCTATCTATCATCTGTCATCTCTCCATATAAGTACATGCCCTCGACGCCGTTTAGCCCCGGTAACATCAGAGCTCTGTCAGCACAGCTCGGTGTGGCTCCAGGACAGCTCCCTGTGTGCTCCCCGTGGGACGTGTGTGCGGCCGGGCACGTCCCGGAGATTCCAGTCTCTTCTCCCGCTGTTCGCGCTGCCGGGCTCTGGCTCTCCGGGCAGCGCTGCCCGCACGTGTGAGCAGTGGAAGAACGGAGACAGCGGGGATGTCTGAGAAGGGCTATTCCCCACCCTGTGCTCTTTGGTCAGCGCAGTGCTCTGCTCTGGATGCTCCCTTCACCCCGGAGGACTCTGAGGACTCACCATGTGCTGTGTCCTGCATAGGTCCTAACAGACCAGGACATACAGGTGAGAGCGACAGAGCTACCTGCACAAATCAGTTACCAAATGTACTTCCTTGCTGAGAGTTACAAGAAACTGGAAAGCAGTGAAAGAAGAGGGTGGGACCCAAATCTGCTTAGGTCAGTAGGATTTTTGTCACTGATTGTTGTTGTGGTCCCAGGGTCCAGACACCTGTGAATTAATGCTTGTGTGCTTGTTATTGTAAACTCTTGTATTTGTAAACATGAAGAACATAATATAAGCGGTGTGAAGAGATAATTGTGCTCTCTCCCTGTGTTGGGGTGCAGGAGATTCTTAGACTTGTGCTCCTTCTCTACCTTTTGTCTGCAGGATGACCTTGGGCAAATCACTTTGTCTTCCAGTGCCTGCTTTGATTTCCATGTTGATAAGATGAGGAGACTGATAACAGACTCCATTAGAAGGGAGATGGAGCCTCTGAGATCAAGAGTTCAAACATACCTCATGAAAGCTGTGCCTTAATGATATTAATATTTAACAGTAGTAAAAAGGATTACTAAATACAGGAGTTTATAGTGGTGACCCAGAATTTTGTAATTGCTACTTACAGTGCTAAGATGAGTGTTCATGACTGTGTATTGCCTTTTCCACTAAGGGCTCAATGTCTGGGAGACTTCAGAGGTGTGGAAAGGAAGTCACAGGCGAGCAGCAAGGCAGAGGGACAAGAGGGCCCAAAGAGATGCTGAAGGCATGTGTCTAGATTTTTTTTTCATTATCTAGACCCTTTATGTGTCTTTGGGCCACATGCAATCCTGGCTTCCTTGGGAGCAGAATAATCTGTGGCAGGATGGGCTGGGCTGCCGCTTCACTCCTGCTAGTGCCTTCTTGGTGCCAGGGAGGGGAATTTTAGCCATCAGTTTGTCCAGGAGCAGCCTGGCAGAAGAGCCAGAAGGCATTTAAAACGCTTCTGAGGTGTCACCACTGAGCACAGGGGTGATGTGTGACCCTGTACCTCACATCCACAAGCTGCCAGATGCAGACCTGGTATACCAGCTGGTGTGCTCTGATGGAGGGTATGCTTGCTTTTGTAAGGGTGCAGCACATGTAGTGTGCTCAGAACATTTTGCTTAGATAAGAAGATGTTTAATACACCAGGAGTCAGGTCTCTCAGTAGCAGCAACCGATCTTGTTTATTCCAATCACTCCAATGTGATGATGATTTTAGAAGAAATTTTTAATTCAGAGTACATGTGCTACCCGGCAGATGTGTTCAAAGCACAGGTCTGGACTGCGCCAAGGCTGGCAGTTCTCTGTCTGTGGCACCTCGCAGGTCTGAGGCAGTAGCAAATTTTTTCTGGTTTTGCAGATACTGCGTTCTGCTGATCAGTCCCTGCAGTATGCACAGTGATAGTTACAGTCCTGTTAAAGGTTGTACAAGGAGGCTAAGACCAGACTACTGCCTCCTGTCCGTGTGGGATCTGCTGGCATTTCCATGTACCCCCAGGGACAGGGGACAGCTTTGGTGCTGTAGCAGAGTAGACACTGAAGGGCACCGCCAGAAGGATATTCTCAGCTACTTATTATAGCTGTTAAATTGAATAAGACAAAATGTGACTCTTAAGATATGCCCATAAAATAGTAAAACTTAACATCTGTGTACATTTTAAATGTTGCTACAGCACTGTTGCCTAAAATGTGGACAAAAACTTTCGAGGCAATTTAATTTGAGGTAAAGCAGAGAGGAGCTCTTTACTGAAAAGTATAATGACACGCGCGCAGCATAGAGGTGATTCCTGTTTTTATAACACTACTTAATTATCATAACTAAATATTACGTCCAACTCAGGGACTATCCACCCTCGTACCACCTTGATGCCACCCTTAGAACCTCCCTCAGGTCTGCCACTTGGCATGCCTTCCTGGAATTGAGTCCGGGGTCTCCGGACTCCTTACTTCTTCACCATCGTCTTCTTCACGTCAGATTCCCCTGGTTGGAGGTTTTCCAGACTTCATGGCTCTTCTCCCTTTTTTTGACTGCAGTGTGTATTGTTATTCTAGTCCTGGTCCATGAGGCCTAAATAAAATGTTCTAGTCACTATTGTATTCTTAGCTCAGACCTTCAGAAATGCAGTACAGAGGTAGAAACTGCTGTTTGCTACTTCAAATATGAGAAGCTATACAGCTACATAAAATTTACAAATATACAAAAATATATACATATATACAAATATATGCAAACACAGAAAGTCTTAAGGCATCAGTACTGTAAGTGAAAAGCATATGGAGCTGATAAGGAAAGTGCATCTGTCATACTTTTGTGGGTAACCCCAACTGTGTTACATCTGGTTTCACACAAGCAAGCTATCTGCAGGCTTTGCTAGAGCTTACATCAGTTTTCATCTGACATATCAATGAGACAGGTGCAGATTAAATGGATTTTCAGCAAGATGCTAAATGAGGACTTACTTGTTTTGCCACTTTGGTTAGAACTCCATTGTTTTTGTGCCTGTATTACTGAAGTTCTGTGAAGTGTCTGCTGCCCTGTAGGAACTGGCATGTTTTGTGGTTTGGCTTGCTGGGGGCTTTTTATTAGGTGGATTTAAAAATAGAATTGGGCATGATACAACAGTTTAAAGTCTTAGTCCAGCAATCAGCTTTCTGTTGCAGCACTTTCAGCTGACAGCCCACAGGTGTTGGTAAAATTCCTTGCTCCGTGGATCAGTACGTGCAGTGTAATTTGCAGGATGAGACCTGCTAGTCCCATTAGCAGTCACCGCATAGACATAATGCTTTGAAGCACAAGCTGAGCTAAAATCCCTTTGACATCTGTGGGATTAAGTGCACTCAGTGTTTCTTTGGGTTATTTAGCACCTTGTAAGTGCTGTAGTTTTTATATGGTGTCAGCAGGTAACAGAAGAAAAGAATTGTAGTTTTTGAGAGTAAACACTGCCTGGAAAATCCAAACCAAAGCCACTTAAAATATTAGTTCTTTTATTATGTTGTTCTGCTAACAGTCTGAATGTGCATGAGGAAAGACATTAATGTGTTGCCAGTTCCTGAGAGCATGGGATGCGGGAGACTGCTCAGTGTGCTGCTTTTCAACACCATCACACACTGCCTTTCTGTGCATTTTCCAAAGGAGAGTGTAAAAAGGCTTTACATGCATTCATTTAGCTGTCATAAGCCCAGCAAGCAGGTATATAGAAATACTTTTTTAATCTATGAGAAGATAAGTAGTATTTTGTACTTCCTCAAGATTATGGCAGAGACCAGCTGCACAGAGAAGAATATCTTCCATATGGAATTTCTAATGTTAATTTGGTACCATCTTTTCCTCACAAATATGTAAAATTTAAATTCCTATTTCCTCATTGTATTTAAAATTTCACCCAGTTGCTTAGCTAACAATCCCGTGTGGATGAGAATGCCCACCTGGATACTATAAATTCTACGTTGTGAAGTGTTCAAATAAATTTTGTGTTTCACTTCTGAGAGTCTGGGAAAGAAAGACAGGATCTCACTTCTTTTTTGCAATTGTGATCAACCACAGTGTGCAATTAGCATGAAATCATCTTTGTTTTGTTACCCTTTAATACAGAAAAATGGTGCTTCTTAATAGATGGGACTTCTTGTAGTAATGTTTGTTCTTTATTCCTTCTGCCGTGGTTAGAATCCAGTTACGGGGCTGCTTTCAGCTGGTACAGACCATAAAGATGCTTGGGTTCGGGACAACATCTACAGCATCCTGGCCGTGTGGGGGCTGGGAATGGCTTATCGGAAGAATGCAGACCGGGATGAGGATAAGGCCAAAGCCTACGAGCTTGAACAGGTATGTCAAAGTTTGGCACAAACTAGTTATGCTCTTTGGTTTTTTCATATGGTACTGTTTTTGAAGAGTGCATTTGCATTGCTGCTGTGTCTAGGATCTGGCAGGGTTTTTCCAGTTTGGAGTACGTGTCTTGTTCCAATGACAGCAGCATCCATGCAACATGTGTGGTGCAGTATCCCTGGCAACCCTCTGGCAAGCAGGATTAGCAGAACTGGGTGGCAGAGAGGCTAACATCTGAATTAAAATGCAAACAGAACAAAAATGCGTAGGAGTAAAACTTGAAAATTAGGCCTCTGAGAGATTTTGTGCCCAGATTTACAAGCCTGTCTCTGATTAAACCCTGAGGTTCCTCATGAGTTGTATTTTAGAGCAGAAAATCAGGCCAGGGTTGCCTTGGATCCTATGGTAGTGGTCTATCAGCTGGACCATTCTTCCCCATAAGGACGAGCGTGCCATTTAAAGTAGCTGTCTTTGGAATTTACACTTGTGTCATCTCATGGGAGTCATATATGGTGTATAGATGTGTTTGATCAAACCAGAGAAAGGAACAATCTCCAAACTGGTAAGATTCGTGCTGGAGAATTGGAAGGGGAAGTAACTCACACAATTAATTTCTTTAATCTGCAGCTGGGAAAGTGGGTATTAGAAGTGAGAGTGTAGAGATGGGTTAAATGCAAGTGAGGAAGTACTGTTGTCTTTGTCCTGCTGTTGCTTTGAAGTCATTGGGTAGATTTTTTGCTGATGTGTCTTTCTCAGACCAAGGAGATCTGTGATGACAGAATACCCTTGACTCAGTTTCCATGAAAATATTTTGAGGCTATAACTTTTGAGTAAAAAGATGGGGTTGATTTCTTTATTTAAGGCAAAAACTTGTACTTCTCTACATTCACATGTAAGGCCCTTTCTTTGCACTAGTCACTTGCTTTCTGCTGTACTGTATAAGGAGTGGAAGAGGCTCTACAGGTCTTCTAGTCATGGCAATATCTTGAAGTCACCTGCCAGTGTTCTCTGGATCTGTCACTCTAAAAATCATCATCATCATCATTCTTGTTATTGTTATTACAAGACATAGCATTCCTCTTATTTTCTTAGCTGGATAGAAGGACCACAAAGAGTTGTTCCACTGTTTAGAGAGGGCCTTTGGGAAAAGATTGGTTCTCCTAGATAGGGATGTAGGAATAAAAATTAATGAGTGTATTTAAAAAAAAAAAAGGCATTTAAAACATTTTTGGCAAATACACACTTTTTTACTTTTTGCGGGGCGTTAGTAGAGGGTGTGAGCTTTGTCACTTTTGAATGTTGTTTTTGTAACAGCTGATGAGACTGACCGTGTGAGGGTGTCACTGGTGTGTTTTGTTCCTGCAGAACGTTGTGAAGCTCATGAGGGGACTCTTGCAGTGCATGATGAGACAGGTAATGCCATAGGTATGAGTTGAATTTGTGTTGTATTTACAAAGCAGTCATTGAAGCCTTATTTGTTGTATCTTCTGTAGAGTGACTATTTTTGCATGTGTGTAGGTGGTGGTGTGGGGAGCCTTTTTAAAACTGTTTAGCAAAACTCTGATCTTGCTTGCACTTTTTGAGATTGTGCTTGTAGCAAGTCAGTTTTGCCTTTGCAAACTGATTTTCACCAAGATGCATACCTATAGTTTCGATCTGAACTCAGCAAGGTAATTTTGTCTTATTCTTACCTGTAGAGATGTGGATTTAACTGGAGTCTAAAGTCAGAGTTTTATTTAAGCACCCTAATGAGTCAAAACACACTGAAGTAAGGTAACAGGAATTAGGACCTCAAGTTTCTCCTCACCTAAGAAAAATTGTTAATTTTGAAGTAGTTTGGAGAATTCCTTCCAAAATGTTTCAGCTTTGAGCTTTGTGGTGTCTTTTAGGTAGATAAGGTAGAGAAGTTCAAACGCACACAGAGTACCAAAGACTGCCTCCATGCCAAGTATAACTCTGCAACCTGTGCCACGGTGGTTGGGGATGACCAGTGGGGGCATCTACAAGTGGATGCAACTTCCCTTTACCTGCTCTTCTTGGCGCAGATGACTGCATCAGGTAAACAGTCTTTTTCTATTCTAGCTTTCATTTAAAAAGAAAAAATAAAGTAGTAACAAACTTCAAAGACCTTTAGGTAATTATTGTTCAGAAGGAAGTAATGTTTCTCTGGAGAAGAGACATGACTTACTTAGGATTTCCTGTTTATAGGAACTGGCAGTGTCTATTCCCTTAAGGTTTGCTGACATACAAATACATGAGATATTCACTCATGTCAGAGAAATTTCATGTAGAGCATCCTGGTCAGCCAGGTTTCTTCAGAGAGTGATGACATCAAGTCAGGTGCCACTGGTGTTGTCTGTTCCTTTTCTTACTGGTGCTGTTTCATCTTGTGTCCCTCTCTACTGCGCTCCTCATGTGAGGATAAGGATTTATTTCTGTATGTATTTTTCTGCCCTTGGAGCCTCTGCAATTGACTTCTGCAGAGCAGGCACCAGGTAACCCTGGAGGTTCCTCCGTAGAGCTCTAAGCAGGTAGAGGGATGGGGAGCTGTGGGTGTTGTTATGCACTGCTCTGAAAGGCCAGAGCTGGCTCACATGTCTCTGCTTTGTACCCACTGTCTAAATGCCATCCCCACAGTGGTTCTTTGAAACTGTATGTTTTGGTGGCATTTGAAGTACTTTGTCAGTAGCAAATATTGAGGTTTGCTGCCCAACCTGTTGAAATCAGTATGAATTTTTCCTTTGATTTCAGTGGACAGTAGTTGATAGCAAATAAACAAGAGCGTGAAACTTATTGAAGAGTAAATATTTCAGCTCTGATACATCATAATTAGTCTCTCCCCTTCTTTTAATTAGGGTTACGTATTATCTTCACCCTTGATGAAGTTACGTTTATTCAGAATCTTGTTTTTTACATAGAAGCTGCCTACAAAGTCGCTGTAAGTAGTTATTTTTATATACATCATCTGAACACTGCTCGGGTGTGGGTGGAAGATTATTTATTGATGGAGAAGGAAAACAGGGACTTGTGTTTTCCATGAGAAGCTATCAGAACCTGTCAGTACTTCACATTGTGAGCAGCATCTTTGGACATGTTGGAAGGGCTGTGGAGGATTTACTGCTGTGGGGTGAGGTATACTTACTCTATCATAATAACAGAAGGGTTTTTAATTGATAATTAATAATATTTCCTAATGACTATTTAAAATCTTGTGGGCCTTTCTAAAAAGAGCAGGATGTTAATAAACACCCTGGAAAGTGATGAGTTGAGGGGACACAGGGAGAAACATGCACAGGAGGAGGGATAAAGGGCTTTGTGTGTTCTGTGAAGGCAGTGATTCCTGACTGTATACCTGATCCTGCTAGGGTATAATTTCATGTGCTCTTCTTTAAATATGGGGAGGGCCTCTTTAGAGACTTGGAGCCCCTTTTCTTTTCTTTTTTTTTTATTTTTTGAAGACCAATTATAAACTAATTTCATGCAGGGCTCTGGATTTGTTGTGGGGCAAGGGGGGAAAATACTGTTTTTTATATAATAAAAATGTTTTTTCTTGATGATATTGTTACAGGATTATGGAATTTGGGAACGTGGTGATAAGACAAACCAGGGCATCCCTGAACTGAATGCAAGCTCCGTAGGGATGGCCAAAGTGAGAATGTCTTCCTGACACCTCCTTCGTGGCTGTTGTGTCATGCTGAAGGGCTCTGACAAACCTGATGGCTTCATTTGCATAGTCTTCTTGGCCACTGCAATAGTTAACTGATTGTATAAGAATTCTTGTTTGGGTGTGAGTGAGTATTTTTTAGTGTAAAATCTTTGTGATAATGGCTCTCATTAAAGGACCTCAGCACAGTTATTTCAGGGATTGCAAGAAGGATACCAGATTCACTGAACCATGAATCTAATAGATTAAGTAAGGTGCAGTCTCATAAAGTGGCCTCTGGTTTTCTTTTCTTCTTTCTTAATTCTCCAACCCCAGTATTATGTGTGATGTTTTCATGGTAAGATTAAATCAGATGTAAATTCTGGAAGACAGCAGAATGTCAATCTAAGAAATTCTTCACAAGTAATTCAGAGAGAAAGTTAAGTGAAGATGTACTTAAAAAAAAGTGGATATTTTTCGTTCACCCATAGCACAAGGTCACAGAGACACTAAAAGCAGCTCAGAAAGTCATAAATGTAAATGTGTAATTGACAACTACCTTTTTACTTTGTGTCTGGAGGACTGACAGAAGATAAATATCGTTAAGGTCAAAGGTGTATTTGCATTTCAGCAGTGTTTTCTAGTTACAAGATCTTGTGTGCATTGCAAGAGGGAGAAACTGCTGGTCTTGGCCCCATAGTTCAGTCAAACAGCCATGGGGCAGTGTCTGTGAGGGCAGTGGTTCCTTAGCTGTCCACTATGAGATTTTTTTGCCCTAACATTCTGGGTGTGGTCTCTGTGTGGCATCTGGACATGCTGATGTCAAGGTGATCTGCAGAATTTGCTGCACAGCTTTGCTCCTCTGTGGATCTGAGTCCAGTAAAAGTGCTGTTTTGGGTGGGAACTGGTGGGGCTTCAGGCCCTGCTGCAGAAGCTGAGGTAGATGCTGGTTGTTCTAAATGTGCCTCAGAAGTTCTCTCTTGTAGCTGCTTTGTGTGGCTACCTGCGGCAGCAGCACAGAACATGTGCCTTTGAGTGGCTCTCAGAGCCTTTTCTGCACAAGGAAGACTGTCCCTCGTCCCAGTTATGAGTTCTTCAGTGAGACTTCTCGCTGCTGGCAGAAGCATCTGCTGCTGTAGTGCTGGTGTAAAGAGAGGGGCTTTGCCCAGGCAGGAAACCTTGTGCTGGAAAAAGAAAAATATCCTTATTCCTCTGCAGACACATAAGGAAAGCTGCCCTGGGGGGTCCTTCCTTTGTCAGAGAATCTGCATGTCCAGGAAGCTGCAGGACAAAAACAGGCACAAGAGCAACGTTCAGTGCTACCACAACCTTGTGAATATGCATTTCAGAGGAAGGCTCTGCTAGCCTGAGCCTGGCCATCCAGTTCTTTCTCTCTTCCTGCCATGCTCCCTGCATGGTGCTGCACACCCCAATCTTCAAAGCCAGCTTTTGTAGCCTGCTGGGTTAAAATAGGAGTGTGCAAATGGAGTCCATGTTTGGGCTGGTAGTGGCTTCACCAGGCAAGTGCATTATGGCCAAGAGGTACGAGATGTGGTGATTCACTTCTCAACAAGGAGCATGTTCTGTCTCAGTGGGCTGTGGGGAGATCAGACATCTCATTTTTCTTTCCCTCAGGAGTGATGGTGTCAGAGAGGTGGCAAAGGTCTCTTCTTCAGGGGTTGGCCTTTGCTGATTCTGGGTTGCCTTGAACAAGCCTTCCTCTTTG
This sequence comes from Grallaria varia, assembly GCA_013396735.1. Taxonomy (NCBI): domain Eukaryota; kingdom Metazoa; phylum Chordata; class Aves; order Passeriformes; family Formicariidae; genus Grallaria; species Grallaria varia. Next base: position 41,316 of record VWZG01004672.1, read on the forward strand.
AGCAGCTCTTCAGGCAGGAGGAGTGAGAGGACAGTGAATGGGGTCTGTTTTGGAATATAGGACAGGAGAAGCATTTCTTACTAAGTACTCATTGTTTAGATGTGGTCTCAGTGGAAGCCCAGCTCCCCTTTGCTTTGCGTTGCCTTTAAATTGTAAGAAGGAGCACATCAATCCTGTAAAGACAGAAGTACTTACTTTTGCTAAAATACTGACAAACTTCCTTTAAAGATAAAAAATTGTCTGTGGAGCTAACTTCCATAATTTCCTTCAGAGGATAAGCAGAGGTGCTGGGGGGTATACTTAGTTTAAAAGGTATTTAATGATTTTGGCTTGTGGTTTGATTTTCTTTCAAGGCTGCTTTGGAAGCAATTGATGAACTAGATCTTTTTGGAGCTCATGGAGGACACAAATCAGTGATTCATGTTCTTCCTGATGAAGTAGAACATTGTCAGGTAAAAATTATTCTACTCTTTCCTTTACTAGAGGAAAACCCAACACGCTCTCCCTTTTGTTTTTAAAGGAAATGTTGATTAACTGAACCAAGAACTCAGTGTAATACGTATGGCTTCAGACTACCTGTTCAGACTGTTCCAGTAGATTGTGTGAAACTGAGCGGTGTGAAGCCCTCTCATTCTAACTTGGTTAAAAATAACTATGCAGAGAATTCTTTGTCAATTCTAAAATAATATAGTCTGTTCCATTTGCACTTGACATAGTCTTTTGAAGTAGGTAAATTGTCTTACATCCCTTTCTTCTATTCTTGTTTTGCTCAGTCTATTCTGTACTCCATGTTGCCAAGGGCATCGACATCAAAGGAGATAGATGCTGGCCTTCTCTCTATTATTTCTTATCCAGCTTTTGCAGTGGAGGATCTAAACCTTGTTAATGTAACCAAGAGTGAAATCATATCCAAGTTGCAGGTAAGAATTTATTTTTGTTTTATAGAAAGAGAAACAGAACCGCTCTTTCTTAACCAAAAATCCTAATTAAACAAGGTTTAATTAACCAGAGTTGGTTCATCTGTGCCTGGAAGACAGGAAGGAAAGCCCCTAAGTGACTCTTAAAACTCAGCACATAGTTGTTGTGTTGGTCTGTGAGGAAGAGCAGTCCGTGTAATTTTCTATAATTTTGTGTATTTTTACAGGGCCGCTATGGCTGCTGTCGCTTTCTTCGAGATGGTTACAAGACACCCAGAGAGGTACTTCTGATGTGTCTTTTCAGCAGGCATAAGGAAGAATTTCATCTCTCTTTTGTAGACCTATTTTGTCATATTTACATGAAGGGATAAAGTTCTCCATCACTACTTAGACATCTTGGTGGATTTGGAGGTAATCCAGGCATCCACCCTAGAAATGACACATATCTGAAGGAGGCTAAGGGTTTGAAAACAATTTATTGAGGAGAGAACTTGATTTGTAATTCTGTAAGAAATTAATCCTGAGGTATGCTTGTGGTGTCTAAGCAGAAGCAGTGTCCCTGAAGCATCCCAAAATATCTTTGAACTGATACAGAGCCAAGATTATTTGGGTGACACTTAGGTTCTGAGACAAGGAAGGGTCAATTTGTCCAGGGAACCATTAACCGAGTTTGAAACTGAAGGTGAAAAAGTCAAGAGGCTGCATGGAAACTATTTCTGGTGGGTTTATTGGTTTCTAGGTTTTAATTGCTTGTATAAAATAGGCTGCCATTATGATTGCAATATGAGTGAATAATTTAGCACTGTGACTAAACAAGTGTGGTTGAATTTTTCAGGATCCAAGCAGGCTGCACTATGATCCTGCTGAGCTCAAGCTCTTTGAGAATATTGAATGTGAGTGGCCAGTATTCTGGACATACTTCCTAATTGATGGAATATTTAATGAGGACAAAATTCAGGTGAGGAAAAGAGAAATTGCTTTCAAATTGCAAAGCCATTTACCTACAGTATTTTGTAACTTTGTTCCTTGTTTATTTTGGGTATCAGTTGGATACCCCAGTAGCAGAGTGGAATAGTCTTCAGCCAATCTCACCTTCCTGAGGAGTTCATGACATGATAGAGGCAGCAGGATTGTTCACGCTGGGGTCTCTCCATCAGGCTGAGCGGCTCTGTTAGCTGGTGTGGTAAAACTGGGTTGAACAGGGTGTATATGCCTGGTTTTGTCTTGTCACCAATGTGGCTGCCTCTTTTGCAATTACTTTAGGATGAGACAAGCTTCTTTTCCCTGTCCTCTGAGGCCTGGCTGCTGAGAACAAGATTCATGCTATTTTATGTCCTTTTGTACATTCAGAGAGATTTGGGGTTGCCTTACGAGGAGCCATTTTCATTTTTACTCATTCCATACGTCACTTCATGCCATTACTGTGTCAAGCACCCAGTGGTCAGGGGAGCTGAATTGATTGTAGCCCTCCAAAGGTTATGGTGGCACCGGGAGTGTGTTGGTGAGTTAAACAGTGCGAGTAGTCAGGACTAAATGTATTCAGACCAGGGCTTCTGTAGATTAGTGGCTTGAAAGAAGTGAAAAATACATGTGATTTAGCCTGCAGATGGACAGGAGATTGCTAAACTCCTTAAAAAATAAAATGACATCAGAAACAAAACAGAATTTCAGACTGAAATACCCTTTTTCTTTGGTAATGGTTGTTGCAAATCAAATGAAATATTTACTGACACTAGAAATGTAAGATGTTTTTCTGAACACAGTAAAAATGTGTTTTTACTGTGAAATGGTGAAGAGAGAAATGGCATTCTTCCATGAGGGGGAAAATCAGAAAGTTTACTGAAACGTCAGCCCTGTCAATAAAAAAGCACTTCATGAAGCATTCTCTAGAGCTTAGTTGGTTTATCTGGGACAGTATGTACCTGTTTGCTTTTATGCTGTGCAGCCAGACTGTACTAGGACATGGTCAGGGCAAGTACTCCTGGTTTCCACTGTATAAACATGGCTGAGTGAGTCACTGAGACACTCAGGTGAATGTCTAGTCTTCCCCAACTACTGCTGCAAACAAGTGGTTGCAGTGGCAGCAACTGTTAGAAAAACAAACACCTTGAGGGTTCAAAAAGAATGGAGAAGGCATAGTGTGAACGTGTGGGTACCTTACTTTGAGTGGTCCACTGTACTCAGGAAGTGCAGAAATAGGATCTCAGAGTCAGGTGCTGGTAGTGCTTGAAGACAGTTTTCCTGTAAGTAAAACTTGGAATGGGATAATTTAAGAAATGGAACAAAATAAAGAATCTGGTAATACAGAAATATATTACATGTTTTTCATTTTGTATCAGTCTGCTGCTGGTATTCGTAGTAAGTTGTCTAACAACACAAGAAGATGATTTTCTGTTCAGTTTAAATCTATTTTAAGCTTTCCATGGGGCAAATTTTTAAGCAAATCAGTTAAGACAAATTGATTTCCCAATCCTGCAAAGCAAAATTCAGTAAGTCATATGCAATATGCATGGCAGAAAACTTGCCCTCTTATGTCTGACATCCATGTCCTGAATTGTCATCCACTGCAAATTTCTTGTGGGATTTGTTCCAGTGACTTTTTTATAGGGATATGTTAGAAGTTTTGTACTGCAGTAGTGTGTTACAGATTAAAGATGAGTGTTCATGTTTCTGAGGCTGATAATACTGAGATGCTGGAACAGTCTCTGGTAATTTGAATCCTGTTCTTCCATGAGTGAATCGTGATTCCCTCCCCTCACACCCCTTTTTTTTTTAATACCTGAACATTCATCAGGAAACTACTGTTGGAAAGTACTAAAACTTGAACTTTATTGTTTCACTTTTGCTGACTGTAATGTGAATTCTTTCTCTCGTTCAAAAATATTTCCAGGTACAAGAGTATAGAGAGGCTCTGGAAGGAATACTTATTAGAGAGAAGAATGGATTAGTGCTAATGCCTGAACTGTACGCAGTCCCTCCAGAAAAGGTATTGGGAAAATGCAACATCCACTTCAGTGTGCAAAGTAGAGACAGATGGCAAGAGGAATGTCAATTTTAGAGTTTTTCCTGTATCTGATAAATCTAAAACAGCAATGAAAAAAGACTACACAGTATTTTAAAAAGTAGGAGACCTCTCACAGCTCCTGCTGAAAAATGGTAAACTTTAGCCTTCTAAATGGTCACATTTTTTACTTGGAAAACTGAGTGTCTATGGAAACATTAGAGCAGGTCTAAAATTTTACATGTGCAAATTTCCTGTGAATTTTGGTGTGAAGATAATTGTTTGACAAACATGCCAAATAAACAGGGTAGATTTTACCTGTCTATACAAAACACAACATGTCTACCTACATAAAGATGTAATGTAGGAGGGCTTCCTCCTGCCCTCAGTAGATCTGTATGCTGCAGCACCAAGGCAGTTGTTCTTTTTCTAAATTATGTCTGCTCTTAATTTTTGCATTGGCCATCCTTACTAACAGAGAAAAGGTGGAATGGCCTTAATTTTTGGAAGACACCTTTATTTCAGGAAGCTAGGTAGACATCAGGGAAGTTAAAGTGTCAACTTGGGAGAGGTTGGAAAGCAGATGCCCAGTTACCTGTGAGCAGCCTGGAGGGAAGGCAGCAAAGGCATGGTGAGAAGAGGAGGAGTTAACACCAAAGCTGTAATTGCATGCAGAGACCCTGTTCATCCTCCAGCTTTGAAGGATGGAGCAGAGGACAAAAATGAAGCATAGTTCTAGTCCCAGAAAACATGCAGATGTCCAAGTCAGTAATAATGGCTGGTTAGAAGGGGTAGATGACAGACCGTATGTTTTCGAATCGTTATGTGTTATTGATTGTTCTTCACAACTTTAGGGCAAATTTTCTTGCTTATGTATTTGTTTCCAGGTGGATGAGGAGTATGAAAATCCTCACTCAGTGGATCGTATCCCAGTGGGAAAGTTGCCACATCTTTGGGGCCAATCATTGTATGTCCTAAGCTGCCTGTTAACAGAGGTAATTGTTTCTTTTGTAGTAGGTAAGCTTATATTTAATTTTGAGATGGCTTAGGCTTTAAGTACAGTTTGGTTGACAGGCAAGGGACAATGTGTTTTCCACTAGAAATATGTACATGAACCATGAAAGGAGGACTCTGGGCTTTCAGGAGATTATTTTATTTTATTTTGTATCTAAGATATCATAGAATCATAGAATTGATTGGGTTGGAAAAGACCTCAGAGATCATCAAGTCCAACCCTTGGTCCAACTCCAGTCAGTTTACTAGATCATGGCACCCAGTGCCACGTCCAATCTCAGTTTAAAAACCTCCAGGGACGGTGAATCTACCACCTCTCTGGGCAGGCCATTCCAATGCCTGATTACTCTCTCTGTAAAGAATTTTTTTCTAATATCCAACTTAAATTTCCCCTGGCAGAGCTTAAGCCCATGCCCCCTTGTCCTATTGCTGGCTGCCTGGGAGAAGAGCCCAACCCCCACCTGGCTATAACCTCCCTTCAGGTAGTTATAGAGTGAGGAGGTCACCTCTAAGCCTCCTCTTCTCCAGACTAAACAACCCCAGCTCCCTCAGCCTTTCCCCACAGGACTTGTGTTCTAGTGCCTTCACCAGCCTTGTTGCTCTTCTCTGGACCCGCTCCAGCACCTCAATATCTTTCTTGAAC
>VWZG01004672.1:57503-269771 GCA_013396735.1 Grallaria varia
GGGTAAAACCTGCTCCAGCGTGGGTCTGCCTCTCCATGGGCCACAGGTCTCCTGCTCCAGCACCCACAGCTCCCGCACGGGCTCCTCCATGGGCTGCAGGGGTTTTAGCTCTGAGTCCTTTCCCTGCTCCATGAGGTGCCTCCTCCCCCCTCGCTTCTGCAGCGACCTTGATGTCTGCCTTATCTCATGTTCTCGCTTCCTGGAATTTCTTCTGCGCAACAACTTCCAATTCTTAAATACGTTATCACAGAGGTGTTACTGTGATCTCTCATTGGCTCGGCCCTGGCCAGGAGCCGGATGTCCCTCCTGGGGCCAAGTGTCGTTGGCTCCCATGGGACAAGGGAAGCTTCTAGCAGCTTCTAACAGAAACCACCTCTGCAGCCCCCCGACTACCAAAAAAAAAAAAAATTCAGCTACAGAAAACCAGGACATTTATTTAGTGATAATACTAGAAAAACTGGTTTAGGTGCTACAAGGGGTAAGTTCAAGTATTTAAAAAGTATGCCTTTTAACATACTCCTGCCACTAGTTCTTTTTGTATAGAGAAGAAATAAGACATTCCTTAGGAAATAAAAATTACTCTGAAGCTGCTGCTGTTTTGTCTCCACAGCATCCCGTGTCATGGTGTATATGTAGAAAGCCTGTTATGAAATGTAGCATTTAATCAATGTTAATGTTACAGAAACTGCTCCAACTTCTCAGCTGAATAGAATTTCAGAGTCAGCTAATTCATTGTTTTGTCTGTTTATGCAAAGGAAGACAAAATGTACCTTTTTATTTTAATAAAGCTGTGGTGGAATGTTTCACTGCAAGAAAAACATGAATATGCACATGTACTTTCTAAATTTATAAGAACGAATGGAGTAGAGAGGGAGTACAGTATTTGTGTATATATATATATATATTTGTATATAATTATGCTACATTTATTGTGGCTTGATTGGAGAATACACACCAAAATAATGCTTTGACTGAATTTGCAAATAGATTCCAACCTATGCATTGTTTTGTATGTAGATATGTAGTATTCAGTGCCCTGGTCAATTAAAAGGTTCCTTTAACTTCAGTGTAAACTAATAACTTTCGAGCTTTTCTGTTAGTCTTTTCTCCCATCTTTCATGTGCCACACCATCGTATCCTCTATTGAATTCAGCATGTGAAGTTAACAGAGCATTAGCCTGCATTTAACATTATAATTTTAATTACGATATCTCACCAGTTAGACCATCTTCTCCACTTTATTCATGTTAAAATGTTTAAAACACTTAGCAGAGTCAGGTCAGGATTTCTGAGTCATGGGCCAACATAGGAGATACCAGTTGAGCATGTAGCACCTAAGCCTTTGACATGCTGACCTTGGGACAAGCTTGCAGGATGATTCGGGAAGAGTTTGTCTCAGAGTTCCATGCACAGCATCTCAGGAGCATTGCCTCTTTGTATTTCAGTTGTTTTTTCCTGGTAGAGCTGCTTTGTGTAGGTGGTTTTGATTTTTGTGTTACTGAAACAAACTTTGTTTGCTTTTTGTTCTGGTGGCTTCACTTTCCAGCCATGCCGATGTCACTTCCCACTAAAGTTCTGAACACACACCGCAAGTCTCTGAATCTTGTTGATAATCCCCATTTCTTTGAGACAAAGGTAAGCTGTGGGAATTTTTATGCTGTTCCTGGTTTTAGGATGCAGTGCTGTGGCCTTTCCTCGTGTTTTCTGTCCAAACCCTATGCCAGTTTTCCTTTTTCCTCACAGACAAGCCATTCTGTCTGAGGCACTCCCTTGTTTTGGAATTTATTTTTTTTTGCTTGATGAAGGTTTTTTAGTCAAATAGACTTTATCAAGTGGGAAGGTTTTAATTGCATGTGCAAAACAGCAATAATACAATAGCTGATTATTTTTAAAAGCCAAAGGTTAAATAATCATCTTTACTTCTAACTGAACACAAAGGGAAGGACAGGATGTTCACAGCCTTTAGAGATGCTCCCCAGGAAATGTGAGAATGTGTGAATATCCTTACGGCACCAGGGAAATCCCACCTCAAGGCATGAAGATGGGGGTGTGCTCAGCTCTTGTTTTGTCTCCGTATATGTAGCCAGCTGCTGAGAATGGTTAAAGGAGATTGTATCCAGCCTCCTAAAGGATTCTGCACTGCACAAGGCTTTGTTTGTGGAAATGGTATTTCAGGACCATATAAATTCCTGAATAGCTTGTTAAGCAAAACTTTTCATCAGAACTCACCACAGGATTGCATCATCTGATTAGTTAACACGTTAGTTTCATAATTATGGCAATATCTGCATTCATAAAGCACCACATATATACAGGTTCCGGACAGAACTCAAAAAGCTCTACATTATTTCAACTGAAAAAAAAGGTAGTATCTCTCTGCTTTTCTCTTTACAAATAACATAAAATGACAGGAAAAGCATGGAAATAATTTGGTTTCTTTATTTCATCAAAAAAAACAGAGACAAGGTTCCATTCTGGGTGTTGCATTTCTTGGGATTAGTCTCCTTTTCATGTCTGCAGTAGCCTGGCAAGAACAATGTGATGTGTCTGTTTCAAGTGCAGAGTTTTGTTTCAAGTCTGTTGTCATTGTTTAATGGTAAGTTACTGTTTGAATTTGATCTGCTATTTTTTTCAAGATCACGTCTTTGATTTTGTGTCCGTCTTTGTTATCAGGACTGTGAAAATGGTTTGCACTTACCTAAAGATGCTTGTGGTGACTTGGATTGCAGGAAGCTTGTTGATCAACTGAAGGAATGTCCAACACTCCATGACCAAGCAGATATCTTATATATCTTACATATACTAAAGTGAGTTGCCTGAGTATGAACTTAAGCATCTTTAAGTTTGGTCACAACTCTCTGATTATTTCTGTGCAAATGCTCTTCACTGTTCAGGGTTGTGTTTGAGGGGGGAGTTAAAATATTTTGTGCTTTAACAAGCATATTTTCAGTTAGCTTGATTACATAAAATATTTGGATACAAAAGAATACTTGCGCAAATTTTAGAGTTGATTGGCACACAGTTACAGGCTCAAGGGCTCACAAATGAAATGCATAAGTTCTTTCCACGAATGAGAACGCACCCTGCTATATTTGTGACTTTCTATTGAAAGTTCATGAAGATTGGTGTGATTTTTATGCATAAGAAGGGAAGCAGAGGAAAACTTCATATTGTCATTTTCTAACTAAAAGCAAAATACAATTTTAATGAGTGTTCACTATTTTTCCTCTAATCCCTCTGCATGTTAAGTGCCCCACTGGCTAAAACTTTGCACTTTTCAAAACATTCTTGGTCCATTCTTAGTAAACACGTCCTATTTATATAGGTTTGGTGGGAACAAAATGCAAATACAAACCAACAGAATCATCTTTTGGAGTGCATTTATTGGGCTTTTTTTTCCTGTGCAGGAGAATACTGCTGGGACCTGACAGGCAGTTAGCTTTGGGTGCAAAGACAAGCATGTGTTAATCACAGATGGTCTTCCCTACTGCTGGAGAGATTGTATTTTTGTTTGTTTTAGTCTATCTCCTGTGAGGACCTCTTCTTTGATTTTTTTTTTTTTCCCAAGCAAAATGTTTAGCAGCCCCTCTTAAAGAGTAAAGGAAATCCTGAAAAAATACCATTTTGTTGTTTAACTGCATCTAACACTGTCAATTTCATATTCCAGACTTTTTTCACCGCAAGAGTCTCTTTGGGCAGCCTTGTGGACTTCTGGTGGACTCATTGTCTCAGCAGGAGTTAAAAAGTCTTTCTGTGACACTTCAAAGCATTACCAAAGAGAGGCCATAATGCAGAGAATTTCAAAAACAGGAGAGGAAGAGAAATCTGCTTTGCTTTTCAGTAATGACACAAGCAGCATGGAAGCTTAGTTAATGGCTAAGAAAGAGGCAGGGCAAAAAACTTCCCCTGAGGCATCTGAAAAAATGAGTGTAGTCTTCAGCAGAATTTGTTGCTGAATTCTGCTCAGAAAAAGCACTACATGGAGTGTTCCTCCACCAGACTGCGTGAGTGCTCAATTTAAAGTCCGGCGGGAAATCCTTCAGGTGGTTCCTTTTAAGTCGCTGGCTCACAGCTAAATGGGCACTCAAATGAGTGTGAAAATTCCGGTATCAAGAGGGTTTTGTCCACATGTAATAGACCTCTGGTGAAGGCCCAGATGTCCCATGTAGTGTTTAATTCTGTCACCAATGTGAGGAAGGTGATCAAAGTCTGGCTGTGTTTTGTGTGGTAAGGTTAAGCAGCGTAGCATCTCACCTGATGACCATTGCCTTATGTGTCTTTTGTGGCAGAGGTGCTGACTGGGACACAGAGCTGGATGGGCACTATGGTGTCACTGTTCATTGCCTGCTCAACGAGCTCTACAGAAAGGCAGGACTCAATCAAGAATGGGGCTTAATCCGTTATATTTCCGGTATACTCAAAAAGAGAGTGGAAGTCCTGGCTGAGGTATGAATATAAATAATCCTTTTTCAGTTTCCTGCCTGGGAAGAGAGATAAAACTACCCGAGGCTTGTGCTTGCCCTTTTTCTGCTCTTCACAACATACAAACCTTTTTAAGTAAACATGGGTGTGCTTTTCTGAGCTAAAGTCTTATTACGGCATCTTTACCTTTTGTCTGTACTGTGAACAGTGCTAATTTTGGCATGGACTGAGAATGTCACACTATCACTGTAAATGGTTGTGAAGGCCTTATTTCATCTCTGTTAATTGGAGAAGCTTAATTACATGCTTTGAAAGCTGCAGTTGTCACTGGTAATTGTCTATTGCTATTGCGATGGCATGAACGCTTTCAGAGCAGCGCTGTGTTAGGGTGCTGGTGATGACACAAAAACATGTTCTGCCAATTTCCATCCTGTTGGGTTGACAGTCTGCCATGTGCATGGATGTTCAGAGGCATTAAAACATCTGGGACTATTAAATGGTAACAAGAAATATCTAGTGTAAGAGTACAGATTTGATTTTGAACATTACAAAAATGTTCCCTCTCAAGTACTCTGAAGTATTTGTTTAATTTCCTAGTTAACCCTGGATATTTCTAAAGAGCTCTTCCTCGAATTCCTGGCCATTTTCAAAACTCTGACTGTCACACCTAGGATACTCTATTTTAGTGACAGCCTTATCTGTGGGGAGCAGTTTGTGACAGTCACCATGCATGGTACTTTGTTAAGCACATAATTGTTCCATTCTTAAGACACAGTGAACGAGCAGTACAGACACACTCACCAAAAACCACCTGTATTGAGAAGATACTGATAAAGAATTGGGGAGGGAGAGAGTAGAGATAATCCGTTTTCTTCCATGTTAAGGGAGGAAAAATACTCCTCAAAATCAGCAGGACATTGCTCTGTGAGGTTTTCAATTTAGGATGTTAAAACAAGTAAACTGAACACCCACTTCTAAAGGAGGTTGATGTAAAAGAGTAAACACTGTGGTGCTGGTGGAAGTACCTATTTCTGAGTGTATCAGGATGGCTAATTCAGGAATGTGATGCAAGATGTTGGGTGTTTGCTTGTTTTAAGAGGCATATTAGTACACAGGATTTTTTTTCAGTTAATACTGCCAAACTTTTCATTGATTAAAAATATTTTTGTCTTAAATAAAGAACAAAAGTTTATCGTATGATAAAGGATGAAAGCCTTTATTGATCTGACAGCCCCATGGGAATCCGTAATCATTATGCTGCTGATTTCACTGAAAAGGGGGAAGTAACTTTTAGCCTGATCATAGTCTCATAGCCCTGTTGACCTCAGGAGATCCTTGGCAACTAGTTAACAGCATTCTGCGGGATCTGCATGTAATTAATAGAAATACACTTAAAAATTGCTAAAGAAATGCATAATTTTTGGGAATTAAAAGCTGTACCACTTCCATGCTACTCAGAGAAAGGTTTCTTGCTTTCTGTCCCCTAATGACAGGCATGCACAGACCTTCTGTCACACCACAAGCAACTGACAGTGGGCCTGCCACCAGAACCCCGTGAGAAAATCATTACCACGTAAGTTGGAGCTCTGCCTCAATTACAGAAGCACCTTGCCCTTCATCTCACTGCCAGTGCCATTCTGCTGCCATTATCTTCTTTAAAACTTATTCCTTACCTGCAAAGGGATTTGCAGCCACCCAGGCAGAATTTCAGGCACCTTTGCGGTGCAAAGATGTTTCGGAGTGACAATTCCAGTGCTTGCTCTCGAGTTTTAATAGGTGGTTGGCGCCGAGTCACTGCTCTCTGTGGTTTATCTTGCAGCCCACTGCCACCCGAGGAGCTCACAGATCTCATTTATGAAGCCAGCGGCCAAGACATCAGTATTGCAGTCCTGACACAGGTATGCAGTGTGTGTTAAAGGCTTCTTTGGATGTGCCCAGTGTGGCACCAGTGGTTGCACTGGGACTGGGAAAGCCAAGAAGGCCCACTCTGAATGGGTGCCCGTATGGATTTGTCCTTACAGGAAATAATTATGTACTTGGCGATGTACGTGCGGTCACAGCCGAGTCTTTTTGTGGAGATGCTCAGGCTGCGCATTGGTCTGATAATTCAGGTGATGGCCACCGAGCTGGCTCGAAGTCTGAAATGCTCAGGTAAGAGGCAATTTTATCATAAGGGTACTTATGGTGTCATTTTTCCTTCATCCTTAGTGGTTGATCTTTTCATTAATATGTGTTAAATCCTTTTAAAATCTTGTTAAAACTCTTCATTCATATGATCGGTTACAAACTTTGAAAATCACTTTTTTTTTTGTTTGCTTTTTACTTAATGGAAGATTCCTGTCCACCCAGTCACCCACTTACTCAAACTGAAGTGGATATTATTCTTAGAGTAACTCTGGCTCTGACAGGTCATTCACTGCTGGGAGGTGGCTGTACTGCCTTTTCAAGTGATCTTGCTTTCTCATCATGAGCTTCAATGAAATTTTGCACAAGATACAACCCAATATTTATTGATGCACATAGCGTTATTTTCATGTAGTGTTATTGTTTAGTCCTGACATGTATTTTCTTTGAAATGTGACTTTGCGTATTATTTTTTTAAAGGAAGCGCTAGCCATGACGTTAAATATGATTGGACTTTGGTCATCAGCAGTTTTCAGTTGGCTTTATAACTCGTTTTTTTCCCACAGTGATGCTTGTCTTTTGTTTTGTTTTGTTTTACTAGGTGAAGAAGCTTCAGAGAGTTTGATGAATCTAAGCCCCTTTGATATGAAAAGTCTCCTACACCATATTCTCAGTGGGAAAGAGTTTGGAGTGGAAAGAAGCTGTAAGTTGTCCACTTGGGTACTTGTATATGTTAAGTGAGAGCTATAAAGTTGTATAGTCTTAGAAGAAAGGATCTATTCTCTCAGCATGTAAAATAGAAGTATAGGTAATATGTTAATCATTGGTGACCAGTACACGTGTATGTCTGCTGTGGAATAAACAAAACAAATATGCTGGAAGCTATCTTGTGCTGAAATAAGATTGTATCAAGTTTTCAATAATATGAAGGCAAACTTCTAAAATGGAGAAATTCTATGTGACCATAACAAAAGCCATTAAAAGAGTATATCTAACCTGCCTTCAAGAAGCATGTCTGTGATGCCTAGATATTTCTGCCTCCTGGGTTCACATGTAGGCCCTCACAGACTCAGTGCAACTATTGATATCTTTTAAAACTCCAGTTGCTCAGTGTCTTGGAAAATCAGTCTCTGATATCCAAGCGTGGATGTAGGCCCCTTACTCGATGCAATCAGGTTTGAACTCTTGGCATGATTTGAAAGGGTGCTGTCACCAAGAGAATTGCACCCTTCTGAAAGGATATGTGTTTAACATCTAGCTACAATTTCATCTGCTTTTCTAGCCCTAGAATGTTAAAAGTGTCCATTTGCTTCTTTTAGTGCGACCTGTAGATTCCTCTTCATCCAGCCCTGCAATTTCTATTCACGAAATGGGGCATTCTGGAGCAACTAAAACAGAAAGAAGTGGTATTACTAAATTGAAGAGTGAGATGAAGCAGGTGAGGGCTTTCTGTCAGTGTTCATCCCAAAGTGCAGCTGTTCTGGAACTGTGTTATGTTAGGTTTTGTTCTTGATAAATGACAGAAGTTTCCAAAGCTGCTTTGATTTTAAAGCTAATAGCTAAATAGAAGGCAGTTTGGGGGTATTTCCTCCAAAAATGTGCTGCCTCTTTTGTTCTTGTTTCACATGCTGAAAATAGAAGAACTTGAACAAACTCTAATGCATTCATGGCATCCACTGTGAAAACAGCTCTTTTATTATCTTTATCAAGGGAAAGGTCAGATGTACAAAGTGAAGCTTTCATGCAGGGTACATTCTTGTACTTGGCCCAAATTGCAAAATGTCTTTTGGAAAAGATACATGGGGAAAAGGAATCTTGTTTTGTTTTCTTCCAGTTCTGTTTCTTCAGGAATGGAGGATGATTATTGCTGGAATTCACACACATAGACACACACACACACACACGTAAATATACGTGTATATTTAATATCAATACTTCAAGTTACACTGCAACGGAGTATATGGAGAGATTGCAAAAAACACAACCAAAATATTCTGAATGAATGTGACTGATGGTTTTGTTTTTGAGTGGTTTTGATTTCTCTATTTTGTGTCTCTATTAGTAGTTTTGTTTTGCTCTAGATCAATAGGAAAGTAGAGATAAATATAATACATTTGTAAGAATGGTTCTGTTTTTCAGCCTAGAGAAGAGAAGGCTCCAGACCATATTGCATCCTTTAAGTATATAAAAGGGACTTATAAGAAAGAAGAAGTGATGCTTTTGCCAAGGCTTGTCTGTAGTGACAGGACAAGGGGCAATGGTTTTAAACTGATAGAATGTAGGTTTAGGTTAGGTATGAGGAATACTTTTTCACCATGAAGGTGGAGAGGTAGTGGAACGGGTTGTCCGGTGAAGTTGTGAATGCCCTGTCCCTGGAAGTGTTAAGGTCAGACTGGATGGGCTTTGAACAGCCTTATCTAGGGAAGTATTTGGTGTTTTCCTTTGACTGTAAGAAACAGATTCAGTAAGCCTTAAAAAAAAGGAGTGGCATTTTTGCATGGTCTTAACACAGAGTGTTTACTGGTGGCAATAAAGATCAGTTAGTGATTCTTCACAGGACATGACCAGGCAGAGGCCCCTGTGAAGCACATGGTGTCTGCCTGGCTGCTGTGTTTGAGCCGTGCTGCTCCCTGAGTGCCATCGTGGCAGAGCCCCGTGGTCCAGCTGTGGCCGTGGAGGTGCTGCTGACTGCTCTGCACTGCTCTGAAGTTAGTTAGGAGGCTCACGGTCCTGCAGTGGGTGTCTGCTTTTGGGGCCAGTCTGGGAAGGAGGGGGGACAAGGCACTAGGTGGCAGCATTATTTTCTTTAAAATACAGATACGGGCCTGAGCTGAAATACTTGGGCCTTTGTTGACATTAGAAGTGTAATTCTTGCATTGCTTTTGTATTACATGGAAACTTGGTATTTTGCACAGAGAAGGAGCTGGCTGGTTTTATTTTTGTTCCCCCCACTTTGCCTTTCGTGCTGCTCCTGCCACATCTCACTGCATTCTCTGAATAATTTACTAGATACTAAAGTAATGTCATTTTGGCAAGGGAGTTGGGTGGAGTGATGCGGGTTCAAGGAATATTTCAAATACTTGTACTAGCATCTCTGCACATGTCAAGCAACTGCAGCTCTCTCATTTGCTGCTGTTCTTTCTTGAGTTTGAATAGCAAGACTCTGCCTGGGTCTGAACCATGAACACTGAATGTGGAGGCGTGGGTTGGGGTGGGCAGTTAGAGAGTGCTCTGAGGTGCTGCATCCACATTTCAGCACAAATTTTGCCTTGCAGCCCTTTGTTTGGTGCTGTCCACCCAGCTGGCAGCCTGCAGTCTTTTTGCAGCAAGATGACCTTGTGCAGAGAAGCTGATGGCATTGCAACAAACAGGGAAGGGAAGTGGGGAGTTTGGTTTTCCCCCCTCACAGAGAAGCTTTTGCATGAATCTCAGACTGGTGGTTTGTGTTGGCCATGCTGGGAGCTCGGTGGTGTGGGCAGCTTGTGGCTTCCAAACAGGTTCCTGACATGGCAGGGTCTGCCTCATGGTGATCCTGGGAATCAGCAGCAACTGCCCTGAGATCAGCTGAAGTGCAGCATTGCGAGAGGCCAGGGGTTGTTGCAGTTTTCGTGAATACCTGAGCTTATTCCATATTTTTTATCCTTGCCCAGGTGTGTTACGTAACCTTGTTTGTGTTCTGTTATGTCATGGCTGGCTGTCTGATGTGTTGGTGTCCGGTTTTGTTTTGTAGTTCTTTCATGAGGGGCACTCCATGTCCAGCAGCATGTTCACTTCCATGGTAAAACACCACTTGTAGCTCTGCCCCTGCCCTTCCCCCTATGTGTGTGTGTCTGTGTCTGTCTGTGCAAGGGTCTTGGCTCTAGACACCTCCTGTGACTTCTCCTGCTTAAAACCTTGTTTTCAAACCCTATCTTTTTGTCTTGTTCGTTTTCATTGGGAACCAATTCTCATTAGTAATCTTTTAATAGAAGTTGAGTCTCACATTTAGATCCACTTAGCTACTCTGAAGCTTAAGCAGTTGTAGCAAATGAAGTACTATAGCAGATTTAGCAGCTTGGTAGTGGATTATGTTACAGGTGTCTTCAGTATTTAAAAGTAATGTAGCATTGATAAATGCTGGCAGTCTCTGGACAGTGAGGAACCCAGAATAGCTTCAAGTTGCTGACACGGGGGTTTTATGGACATGGGTATCTTCTCAAGCAGTCGTCTTCTTTCAACGCAGAGAACTGTAGCTCTTCTCAAGCTCTCACTGTTATGAAGGAAGATAATTGCTTAACCATTTTACCAACAGATATGTCAACAACTTAAAGTAAATCTGAAGCTGCAAATGTGTCATGGAGAGCCAGCAAGTTTGCAGCTATACATATCCTTTGAACTGGCAGTTGTGATTTCTGGTTTTCTGCATCTTCAGACTTATTGTCAATGGCACACCTCCCAAATGTCCCAAGTACACAGCTGCAGAGCACCACTAGCCCCGTGGCCTGGCCTGAGAACTGTCAGCTTGCTGTTGCCTCGCTGTTCTTATATACCAGTACAAGAAAGGCAGGTTTCAGCTGGGTATTTGATTGAAGTGGAAATCAGAACAACAATTTGGTGGTAGTGCCACAACTTTGAACATGATTTGCTGCCTAATTTAGTTGTCCAGGTCTGGTAGGATAAAATAATAGAGCAATAAGGGTAGTAAAGGAAAACAAGACTGATAGCTACAGAGAGGCAGGCATGATGATTTCATGGCCACATGAAGTCAATTTTTAATCTACTTACTTTAGTGGAGCTTTTGCATGGAGGACATCTCTTGCTGGACTCACATACCCTTTAGTTCTTTTACAACACTGAGCCTGATGCGCAGGTGAATCAGACCTACCTGCAGGTCCCTCCGTCTTGCACGCCAGTGACACAGCCCTGGAAGCCAGCCCATGCTTGTTAAAATAGTCAAGCCTTGTGTTAAACCAAGCAGCGAAGTTTATTTGTTTATGCCATGTTGAACTGCTTGCCTGTTTTGTTGAGAAATGATTGAAGTACTCAAGAAGTGAAGCTTGTTGTGAAGGGGAGAGATACGGATTGATCCCACTCCATCATTAGAGTGACACTAGGGCCTGTGTTCTTTCCCTGGTCCTGAGGTAGCATTATAACAGGAATGTATTGACTGGGCGTGGCACTTGGGGTGGGAGAAAGCAATTAACCAAGGCTTTAATGTCCTTACAGAGGAGCAGTACTCCATCATCTCCCACTAGTACTTCTCCTACCAGCTCTGGTGGAGACATGAGTTGGGGTGACCGGAAGGGACAGTGGCTGCGCAGAAGGAGGCTGGATGGTGCTATTAACAGAGTTCCTGTTGGCTTTTATGAGAAGGTGTGGAAAATCCTTCAGAAGGTAAGTTGGCCACTGTGGAGGGCAGGAAGCAAGACAGCTGCATGGTAACTTGGGGAGGTGGTGGTCCAGAGTTGGTCTTCAGCTGAAAGACTGGTGGAAATGAAAGTCATTAGTGGAAGTGTGTCTTTACAAGGGCTCTATTAACACAAGTTCACGGTTTCTTTGAAAGTGTGTTTTTCTCTGAAACCACCAATGCTGAATTTTGTCTGAATGTGCATCCCGTGGCCCAATGCATATTGTCAGTGCTGCTGAGGGGCACTGCAATGAAACGCAGTTCTGTGCTCCTGTTCAGAAAGGCTGTGAGGAATGAAGTAGGAAACTGCACTGACTCTTCCAGAATGTCTCGATATCTCTTGCTGGCTCTTCTGAGCTGTGTGGCATTCTTAACATTTTGTTTGTTTGTTTGTTTGTTTGTTTGTTTTTAAGTGAAAAGTAACTCATTGCCAGCACCTCAGAGATCAGGAGCTTGGAAATGTGTTGAAGGAACTCTACAGGAAGGAGGAGTGGGGAATTAGAAATTTTTACCTATTTCATAGTGATTATGCACCTGTTTTTCTGCTTTGCTGGATGTAAGCCAGTGTTCAGCACCTTGCAGCACTGAGCTATTCGTGCCTGCTTGGTTGAGAAAAGAGTGCATCACTCATTTCAGCTGGTTTAGGTTGTCCTTATAAGATCACTTACACTGAAACTGTTAGTGTTGATGTCATCCAAGATGAGTTATGTGTGACCTCTTGGCTATTTACTAATGAGATCTGTCAGTAGAGTGAGCATCACTCCTGACCTAAGGTAATAGCGGGGACTATTTGTATGTTTTTTCTGGCTATTAAAATAAGTTGTGCTTACCTAATTTGTCTTCAATATTTCATTCTTAAACTCTCTTTGGACTATTCATAAAACGTCTCCTCTTCTTGGTGTGTGTTTCTGTACCTCAGGTCCTCAGATGTGTCACTCCTTAGCCTGCATTCTCACCGCTTGGGTTTTGTCACTCTTTTCTTGCATAGCACTTGGTACTTCTAACACCACCTCTGCCCCACTGGTTGACAACCTTGAGGTGTGGTGCCCTGGATCTGAAACAAATAACTGAATGTTGTTTTAGCAAAAATGAAAAAGAAAGGTTCATGCTTTTGTGGCCTGTCGTCATGTTTTCACATTATCTATTATTTCTACACCCTTTCAAGCAGAATGTTTTCATCAATTTGTTTCCCTCCTTTATGTGCCTCTTGCTGTAGTGGCTCTCTTAAGTACTTTCCTCTGCTTTGGTATCTGGGCTGGAACACAGCACTCTCTTGTGTGTCATGTCAGGCTATTTCTAACATTTGCCGGGTTACATAATAACTTATTCGGCATAGATAAAATAATATTTTTGAACAGGGTTTTGTGGTCTCATTTGGGGGTTTTTGCTTTGCTTTTTTTTTTTTTTTTTTTTTTTTTTTTTTTCTGTCTGAAGGTTGTTACACATTGGTTTAAAACAGAGAAGCACCCTTAGAAGATTTACTTGCAAGAACTGTAAATTTCCATTAATTGTTGAAATATTATTGTTTCAGTGCCATGGTCTGTCCATTGATGGGTATGTCCTTCCTTCTTCAACCACCAGAGAGGTACAGTAAAATGCCAGTGATTTTCCAGCCACGTGTTGAATGTCTGGTGTGACAGTGTAAGGTGCAGCAGGACTGCTGTTGCAGATCCTTGGTTTCAAGGTTAGAAATCTGGACCTCCCCCAGCACCTCTGCCGGCTTTCCCAGGTCTGTGCAGATGAGTTCCTGCCAGGCAGGCCTGGGAGAGTGTTTGTGGCAGGTTCTCCCCTTGCTGAGCCTGCCTTCTGCACAGCTTCACTGTCCCTGTGCCCACCGAGCAGGGCTTGAGAGAGCGTGGCTGATGGCAGTCCTCTATGGGGGGAAGTGAATAGACACTGCAGACTTTTTGGAGTAAAGCAGACATGCTCCTGACCACTTACTTTTTTAAAATATGCTGCAACAGCAGCCAGTGTATTTTGGCTTCACAGTCTCAAAAGTAAATACCAGTTAAGGATGATTGTTTCTAACCAAAGCCTTGAATCTTTAATTCCATAAGCTTTCCTTACATTGTTTTTGCCTTAGCTCAATTGCCACTCTGTGTTTAGGTGCTCTGGCAAGTTTAGAATGCTCATCTGTAAAAAAACTCTTGTGAACAGTAATCCATCAGTGCAAGAGAGGTGCTTGTGTGCCAGAGACTGTTTTCCTATCTGGTTCCCTCAGATTTATCTCTGGCTTCCTTCTCTTCTGAGCTCAACAGCTGAAGAGATGAACTGGAATTTTCTGACAAATTTAAATGTTGGCTCTTGGGGTTTTTTTCAGAAAGGAGAGCTTTATTTGTCCCTATTGTGTAGATAAATAGGCTTATATTTTTAGGCTGTCAGACCTAGACAGTATCTAATTTTGCTATTTAAAAGAATTGAATGAAATAAGCACAAACCTCCTAAGGCAGCTTGACATCCACAGAGATATGCCAGTGCAAATTAAGCTGCTCTACAAACAGTATAGCAATATCTCTGCATGGCAGAGTTCTAGAGGGTTACTTAAAAATCACCCCTCTAACCAGGTGGTTATTTTTAAAACATAACAGTAAGTTTGGCTTTGCAACTAACCTGTGATGTCAGAAGGATACTTACAAGGCAGTGTGTGTGACTGCAGCCTGAGGAGCAAAGAACCAGCTAAGCATCAGCAGTCCTGTATGTAAGTGAGATGTGTGTGTGATGCGTTGCAGGGCTGGAGCAGCTTCTGGAAGTTGTGTAACTGTTTGCAGAATCAGGGTCTAGCAACATGAAAACTTTCTGTAAGCTCTAAAGCTGCACAAACATTTTGTTCACTTCAGTCAGTCTGTCCCCACGTGCAGAGAGGAGCATATGTTTCAGTGCTTGCAGGATGTGGGGAACTAGTCTTTTGGATTTGTCAGTTTGTCTTTCCATTTCCACTCAAACTTGCCAGATGACCCCGTGTGAAATCAAGTTCGCTGTGCACGTGGAGTCGGTGCTGAACCACGTCCCCCAGCCTGAGTACAGGCAGCTTCTGGTGGAAGCTATTCTGGTCCTCACGTTCCTCTCCGACATCGAGGTGAACAGCATTGGGGGCATCATCCACGTGGACCGAATCGTGCACATGGCCAATGACCTGTTTCTGCAGGAGCTGGTGAGTTCAAAGGATGTGGCTGGGAACTTTCCTCCTTTGAAAATTATCCCCTACTCCTTTTTTTAATATGTGTGATGGCCTTGATCTTATCCTGGTTCTTTCCCCTACAAAGACAGATAGAATCACTTAAGTATCTTCCAGAAATACATTTGGAAAGCTAATTTAAGACTTGTGGCATATTTGAAGGGAATAAAATTGTAGTGGCTAACAAGCTCTGAAGTAGGCTGTTAGATTGAAGTGGAGGTTTGCTTTGTCAAGGCATTAGAATTACCAATATTTGAGTAATCCCACCCATTCCCCCCAAAGGACAAAACTCTGTGAAGTTATATGTTCTTTATTTACTTACTCTGATCCAGCTAAGTCATGTGGGCCCTATAATAATACTGATTAAGGTTTTCATGAGGGAAAGGAGAATTGCTTTCAGTATTCAGCACAAATGGAAAATCATAACGTGGTGGGTTTTTGCTAATAAATAAGCAGAGATGCCTAACTTGCCCTTCTTCTTTGCTTGTGTCTTCTCAGAAGTCATTCGGAGCTACTGGCACTATCTTGGAGAAGGATGTCGCCACAGGAATCTGCCACTTTTTTTATGACAGTGCTCCAAGCGGGGCCTATGGCACCATGACATACCTAACAAAAGCCATAATTATTTATTTACATGATTTCCTGCCTAGCACAGGCTGTGCCATGCAGTAAGTGATGCCTCTTGGGGGAGGGAAGGCTCAGAAGCTCCTTCTCCCCAGTTCTCTGTCATGAACCTCATGGTTGGTTGCTGCCTGTGTGTGTGCCGTGCACTACCTCAGCATGTGGCTCTAGTGGCCATGCTCTGTGCGTGCCTACCTGCTGGAGACAGGGAGGTGCAATTTGGCCTGGTTTTAGGAAAGTGTGCGAGAAATAATAAATAATGAGGCTTATTCTGCCCAAAGTGCATAAATGTAATTCATAGTAAAGTAGCAAGAATTATACAGTTCTGCCAAGGGGAAAACTGATTACTCTGTAGAGATCAAAAGGCATAATAAAATGAGAGAGCTGTATCTCGGGCATAGAGTCTCCCAAATAAGGGAAGTGATGGAATTCATTAATTTTTCTCCTGCTGTGTGTAAATGTACATTATTGTGAATCACTAATGCACAATGTGAAACATCCAGGGATTTCCTGGAATTTAGAGGAATAGGAATAACTTGAAATAAGCTAGTAATATTTCTAATACACATTTATCCTGATTCTCTTGTCATTTGCACCTAGTCAGTGCAGGGCCAGTAGAGACAAACATCTTGCAATATCCACTAATTTGAGAGGATAGCCTCTGTCAGGAAGCTGCACTTGTCTTTAATCTGAATAAAATAGCTTCCTTCCCTGTATCCCCAAGGCTTTGGAGGCAAAATCTGAAGATTCCAGCTTCTCCAAGGTGACAGACCCTTTTATGCCTGTAATCCTTTCCTCTGAATGGAGCAAGATAAACCACTTCCGCTCAAGCACCCTTTCCATGTCCCCTGATTGTTTCCCTTGCAAACAGCCTCAGAGTTAAGAATGGTGTAATTGTGGCCCTTCCAGCACAGCGTGAGTTTATGGAAGGCTTTGATGTTTCTCTTTTTTTTTTTTTTTTTCCTTTTCCATTTTTTCTTATTTTTCTTCTTAGTTTGATGTCGCACTGGTCACACATAGTAAGGGTTTGGGCTGCCTGGAAGTCTCCCTTCAGACAGTTCCCACGTTAGTGCTGGTACCTTGAGTCTGTCCAAAGGAAACTGAGCTGCTGCAGGAACGATAGGTGTGTCTTGTAGGGCAATGGGTCTGTGGCTGTTTAAGCTGAAAACAGGCAGCTTCTGGACAGGAAAAACTTGCTGTATCCCAGGCATGGCTGTGTTTTCCGTGTGCCAGTGCTGCTGGCTTTGCCAGTAGCCACATGCCAGCATCTGGCTGACAGCTTAGGCAAGTGGCAGAGTGGCAGTAGCTTCAGCCTCTGTGTGGCCACAGACCTCCCTTAGCAGAGTGGAGGTGTGCTGGCACTACTGCCATGTGAGCAGAAAGGATCAGAGCAATTCTGTCTTGCCAGGCAGAGGGGAAAAAGAGCAGATAGGCCTGTAAAACGTAAGTATTTTTTGAGCTAATAAGCCTGATAAGCATATTTCTGTGAGCCTCCCCTCCACTCTTTCAAAACGTAGCTATGCCATTCGTATAGGGTTTAAAAACTTTTTTTTTTTTAAGCAATAGCATGTGGTGCTTTTGAGAGTGAAGTTTTTGTTTCCAGTTCTATACTGGTATATGAAATACCTTGACAAAATGACAACTCCCTGTCTCACTTGGCAGTTGCCAGCAGTGATGGTCCCAGGGAGGCTGAGCTCCTGGTGGCTCTGCCACCCTGTCTGCTGTCCCTCGGCACAGTCACTGCTGCTGTAGCAATGTCTGGGCACTGGCTCAAGACAGTGAAGGTGTGGGAGGCCTTTAGGAGGTGATTTAATGTTTTCACAGGGACCAGAGGAGTTTGGCAGTCCAGAGGCACAGGAGCCCTTGGACTGGGTGCTCCCAGGGATGTCCTGTGTTAACCACCATGAAAACCACAGGCCTGTGGAAGGGCCAGCATGAAGTGATCATTCAGGTACAATTAGCACTTGGATATGGAAGTCATTTTATGGCATGGTGCCTGTTTTGTAGGGGTTTGCCTTCATTATGGTTTAGCTTGGGTTTTTTTCTTTTCCTGTGTATTGTGAGACTTCACTTGGCTTGTTTCCCAGTAAATGAAAATAAAATCCTTCATCTGGTTTAAGCAGATGTGACAGTGCACTGCATGAGCACACAAGAGCTGGTGTGATGGTTTCTTGTTCTACCCAGTATCATATGAAAATTCACTATTAGCAGTTATTTTTGCTTTTCTTTTTGAATCCTAAATTGTGAGAAATGCAAGATGATTTTCATTTAGACTTTTTTTTAACCTACAGTATGATCTTGTTTTCAGAAACAAGAAGGGTGACATAGTTGGTTTTACACGTAGCTGCACTGAAGTCTAAAACAATGAAATGTATGGCCTAAACACTCCTTAACACTTCTTTTTTTTAATGGCAGTGTCATTGATGTCTTTAATATGAAATTCACAGTATGACCTAGGTTATGGTATATTTACGATGATCATAATGAATTACCACATGAAGTGCAGGCACTTGGAAAATATTTATGTAGTAATTTGAAGAGTTTAGGTAGCTGATGGTGAAGGGTGGGACTCTGAAACACAAGGCCAGTGGAAGGGAAACTTCTGTCACTTCCAGGTCAGGCACAGCTTCAGCTTGCTGCTGTGTTACTGCTCAGACTTGAAAAACCAATCCAGTTGAAGAGTCACATTGAAGTGCAAACCTAGTTAAGCAAGTAAGGTTTTACACAGAGTCCCTGCTTTGCTGGGGATCCCCTGTGTGTGTCAGGCTGCTGCAAAGCAGAGCTGGCACTGGCTGAGGCGAGGGTGTGCTCACAGATAAAATACATGACGACTTTGCAGTTTGTGTGGGACTGAGCTAATTGGCAGAGGCTCAACTTGGCTGTGCTGCTTCCCTGGGGAGCCAGCAGAGGATGACACTGCTAGCTTTGAGTCCCTGGAAACTCATTTATGGAAAGAAGGCAAAGGTGAACAAACACATCCTGTACCTCAGAAACAAGGGCATTAGTGAATTAAAATAGACCCACCTGAGCTGCGTGTCCCAGCCTGACAGGCACTGCTGCCCAAAGCAGTTTGCAGCTGTGGGGTCAGAAACACCTACACAGTGCTGGAGGCAGCCAGATGTGCCTGGAGACAGAAACGGGGCTGGGTGGGACCACTGGCCAGAACAATGATGTGTGTCTAGCTCAGAGCTCACACTGCATGCTGGCCCCAACCCAGCTCCTCCAGGCCAGTGCCCTCCCTGCTCATGGCTGTTGTCTTGTGAAGGACACCGGTTTGTCAGACTAGTCAGATCAGAAGCACCATTGATCTCCCTCAGGTGCTGGTCCCACAGGTAAATGTGCAAACTTAGTGGGTGGAGTACAAAGTTTATCTGGGTTGTCTCCTGCTATTTGTAGTCTCCTTCCTTAGGGAAAGAGCCCTGTTGTTCCTGGAAGGTGCAGGTGAGCTGCACAGTCCCTATTTGCCCTCCAAAGGGGTGGCCACTTTCTGTGGTGAAACACCTGGGCTGCCCCTTGCGGGAACGAGGCTCTGCAGGACTGTGTCACCCCTCCAGCAGCAGCCAGGGGCTTGAGTGAAGCCAGAGCCTGGGTCAGTCCAGGTCCAGCCTTGGGCACTTTCTGGTGTGGTCCACAGGTAGGAGCAGAGTTGCCCAGAAAGTGTGAGAGAGATGCCACCAGTGGTGACATCTGTAGCTGTAGGGTGAGAGTTTGGGCACTCATCTGCAGACTGATTCAGTCCC
Organism: Grallaria varia; assembly: GCA_013396735.1. Lineage (NCBI taxonomy): Eukaryota > Metazoa > Chordata > Aves > Passeriformes > Formicariidae > Grallaria > Grallaria varia. Next base: position 76,972 of record VWZG01004672.1, read on the forward strand.
TGCTCAAAGGACTAGTCACATCTGTAGAATTAAGTAACCACTGCATAGCACTGTGACTAAAAAAAGGGATTGGGGATGGGGTTAGAGAAGAAGAGCTTCGGCTCAGTTTAGATTTAAGTACAAGCAGCAGGGCTTTTTCCCACTCCAAGTTTCAGTCTTGAGTGGCGTTTATTCCTGGCATTAGATGTTTCACAGTTCCTCCCTCTGCCACCCTCCTTCTTCTCTCAGGGGAAAGGGGGCTCTTGTGTGCTGCCAGCAGCTGAGAGAACAGGCACTTTCTTTTTTTGCTCAGTGATTCAGCTCCTCTCATACTTCAGTACTGCATCCCCAAAGCCTCTTGCTGCCTGCCGAGTGCAGCACTGCACTGCGACTGTACCTTGGCATCTCCTGTCATGAAGTGATCCAAGGCAAGTCCCCTTCAACTTCATGTCAGCTTCAGGAACGTGTCATTAGTAGGAGACGTCCAAACTGGAGGCTGTCAGCCCTGTTGCAGAGCTCCCGTGTCTCAGTACCCACCCTGCCTTTGTCCTCTTTATTGGGGCAGGTGGCAGAGGAGGACTCCAGAGCTGCACTGTCCCATTCCACCTTGTCACTTCACACCTACAGCATGGAAGCCGACAGTGGGAAGCAAAATCCCACAACACACTGGTGTTCTTCCATCTTAAGTGGAGCCTTTTTGTCACTCCACTAGAATAAGGTGGGACTGATCATCACAGTGCATAGAACAGAATAACTGCATGCTAAAAATAGACATTAAGTATTACCACTGCCCTTAAACTGTTACTGTAAATTTTGTTTGCACTATTAAAGATTTTTCTTTCCCCCTCCCCCGAGGCAATAGAGCTAACTATGTGCATGTTTATTCATTCATCTGTCAAGTTACAAAATACTTCTGGAAAAGTATTCTGTATTTAATTGTAGAAAATAAGATTTAAGAGAGAGAGCAGTGCCTTAAGCCCAGGCTGCTGTTACATTCTGTGCAGATAAACTGGGAAGGATGTGTTTTTTTGTACTTTCAACACTGCTATTAAATAAAACTAAGCTGATTTACTTAGTTCATCGTTAGCTTTTAAAATTTAAAAAGGGACTAGGCTGGTACCTTTTCCTACCCAAAAAGCACATCATGTGCATTGTATTTACTAAGGCTGAATGAGGTGATACTGTTACCAAAAAGCTTCTGACCTGGTGTTGCCTTCAGAGTGTAACAGGCAAAAGAAAGAGGTCCAGATCTCCAGGCGCTTCCTCTTGGGAACTGACAAGGTGGTATTGGCAGGAATGGGAATATTGGCTTGCAGTAGGGGAAAAGGAGACGGGCAGGTGGGGGCACTGGACTCTTCCATCTTGCTGCAGTCCAAAAACTCAATTTCAGAATTTCTCAGTTTGCTTTTCTTGGTAAAGAGTTTAACTGTACGCAAGAATATTTAGGTTCATAGTACCAAAATAGGTTTTTATACTCATCTCTGTAAGAAACCCAGTTCATCTTCAGGAAAAGTGTGTTCTACAATGATAGGGGCACGGCACCAAAATACAGGCAAAAACCCACCCCACTTAGACACTTAGACATTACTCAGAAAGCTAAAACTTTATTTTGTGATCTTTTGTATGTTACATTAACATGCTATGGATTTAGCCTTCATTAAGGTGATGAGTTATGACTGTTTCTTAGCTCCAAATCCCAACAAGTGTGGGGAAAAGTAACCAGTAGTAAGAGGAAATCTAGCACAAGTGTAAACACCTTTCAACCAAGACACTCTTAAGTTGTGTCTGTAAACTTCTGGGAGGATAGATAGTGACTTGGAATGATTTAATTCCATTCCATCATGCAAAGAGCAAATTTGAATGCAGAACTACCTATTTTAACTCGGTTCTTCCCTGGTTTCCTCTCCTGCACTGGACAGTCCACAGACAGCATCTCTTGTGCCTGTTACGTAATGAAGGGGGGTCTGAGATATTCCATGTGATCACCAATGCTATTAGCTGCCACCACAGTCAGCTGACAGAAGTCTCTTCCTGCACTACTGAAGGTGTGACCTTGGCAGTGTTCATGGATTAGAGTGATGGGGGAGATGGGGGAGGCTAAATTGTAAGGTACTGGCAGTGTGTGGCAGTGACACAGTAATACTGTAAGTAGTGGGTTTTCATCTCTTCTGTCTCATTAATAGCAGGTATGTATCAACCAGAAGGGACTAAATAAAGGCTTACATGGTGACCTCAGTGCATATCGTATCAAGCAGCCCTTTTATGAGTAATGACAGGAAGGTGGGTTTCTAGGACAGCCCACAAGTTCTGCCTTTTCACAAGTTTGCCTTTTTCTCAAGTCTGTGAACAACATGAAAGACCTCCAAAAATTCATTGAAGTCAATGTGGCCATCTTTGTTGTGGTCTATGCTCAAGACTAATTTGTCAAGGCAGTCATCCTGTGAATCAATGCCCAGGTAAGAGGTGAAGAGTTTCCATGTCTGGCTGAACTCCTCAAAAGAAATCAGACCTAAAGGAGACAGACAGCAGATTCCTTTTTCCAATGCTGTTTCCCCTTTCTGCATATACACATACATGCACATTCCTTCCCTGCAAGAAATTTACCTGTCTCTCACGGCTTTGGTGTGTTTTGTGTTTTCATGACTGAAGTACATTTTACTTTAGATAATGGCTGAATACTTTTGCCAGTAGAATGGAGAAAGCAGTAAATACTGAGAGTGAGAGTGGAAGGGAGAAAAACCTCCCAAAAGAGTGAAACCAGTACTAGAGATGGGGTATGTGAGAAACTTTTGTCAAATTAGGCTCTGTGCACTATCCCTTATATGGTTGCAGCCTGACTGCTTAAATTAGTTTTCACTAAACTGGAAAAATGACATCAGCTCTGGTTCCTCTATATTTAGAAGCCTTAAAGAGGAAGCACAGTGGGGAAAAGATAACTAGTATAGGCTTCCTAGAGCTGGTACACTGAAGTTACCTAGACTTACCTGAGTTATCTTTGTCAATGATGTTAAAGATGATCTCCAGATCCTTTCTGTATCTGCACAGTGTTTCCACCAAAGCTGGCTCAGCCTGGTTTTGAAATCACATACAAGAAGCCATTCAGACCTTGGTTTGAGTTAGTTTAACCAACAGAATATGTTCAGTCCAATTTCATTTTCCTAGTTTAACTTGTGAAATGTTAAAAAAAAAATCCTTATGCTCAAGTTCCCTGAAATAACACTTTGTCTTGCTCTGAGGAATAATCAGATAAACCCCATCACTTTCAGATGGCAGAGCAAGGGGAGAAGGAGCCCTTCACACCTCCTACCTTCAGTAATTATTTGTGGAAATGTGGATAATCTAGGGAAGACAGTGTAGGGAATTGGCTCTGGACCACGTTTAAAAAGCTCATTTCAAAGAGGGTTGAGTGCTCTGGGCAGGATTTGTCACATCTCCTCAGCTACATTATCTAAATGCCCTTGAGAGTCAATGGAAAGTAAGAAGCAGTTCTAGCATGTGATTCATCCAGCCTATTTTAAGCATCTACCTTAGCAGGGAATGATGATTCGTACCCTAGCAGTGCTCATTTTTCTCCAGTGACTATAAAAGGAAGCTCGGCAACTAGTTCAGATGTGGATGTCTACCTGATTGGCCAAACCACTGCCTTGTGCTTCAAGTTGCACCAAAAGCTGTTCCTCCAAGATTTGCAAGGAGGTGTTTTCCTCCTTACCTCTTTTATAGGTTGATCCATTTTCAAATCATAAAAACATGACATGAAGTCAACTTCTCCATCTGGGTTCATCTGCGCTAACTGAGACCGCAGCATCCTCCAGGGCAGTTCCAGCTGTAGAACAGACTCCATCGCTGCAGCCCAGTCATGGACAGAAATGCAGCCTGCCAGGAGGGGTCAGCTCATGGTTACAAGTCGAATGTGGCACAGCACACGTCAGTCACCAGCACACTTTCACAACCGCTCTTAAGAACGGATGTGAAACACAAATATTTTTTCTTAACCTCAGGATAAAAGCCCTCATAACAATGAGCAGTAGGGTTGGATTAGACATTTCCACAGGTCCCTCCAAACCTCAACAACTTTGTAATGCTATTATGATGTTCAGCATGTTTTAACACCTTCTAAGAAAAATACATTATGCCATGAAGAGTACTTCAGATTTCAGCTGAGCTGCAATTAGAGTGACATGGCTGAAAAACTCAGCAAGACAGAAATATGTCAAACAACTGTTCAGTGGCCAAAGAAACAGTACCATCATGTTATTGAGTGCCCTTGTAGGGGCACAGTCACATGAGAAGCCATCACCAGGAAAAGTTGTATTTATGGTAGAGATCAACTTCTTACTCCTACATGAAAGTTTAGTCTATTAACATACCACTGACTTTCCTGCAGCTGATGTGTGAGTGTGTCTGCTAGAGGTACGGGCAGTCAACTTTCCTCACATACCTCCAGACTCAGAAAGAGACCAGGTCCCCCTCATCTGAGACCCCAGTTCCCTGCCTGACATCTTCTGCAGACACTGAGAACACCACCTAAGAGAAGGTGGTGACCTTTGAGCTTCTGGAACTGGATTTGCCTGCCCGTACTCCCTGCCCAACAACATTTCTTTATTTGCCTGTGTCTTTCAGTTGTCTGCTTCCTACTTAAAGCTTCATCCTCTCAAGCTGTTTTCCGGGCTTGCCAACACATCTATCCTCCTCCATGGTCGGGAAGAACGAGGTAAACCAGACTCTGCTGCCCTCCAGCCTTACACTGGCAGGCAGGCAGGACCCCACTCCATGGGGTTTGTCCCTTCTGCCCCACACACACATGGAAGTGTTTTCCCCACAGTAGCAACTGGACAGAGAGGGAGTGGTACCTGTGCTGTTGAGGTCGTATTGTGCAAAAGCACTAATGAGTTCAGACCTATGAGTATAAATCATCTCTCGTAAGGACTTTAAGGCAGATGATTCAATTGTACCCACCCTAGGAGGAAAAAAATCAGAGTAGATTATTAAAGAATTTAAATCGTCTAGCATTTTACACTTTTTAACACTCATTATAAAATTCTTACATCCTTTGATATGTAGTGTGTTTAAATAGGATGACCCAAAACATACTAGAAGACTGGAGCAGGCAAGGACTACACTTAGGGAAGGGGGGGAAAGTCCCAAACCAAACAAAACCAAAAGTACTCCATAAGAATAATCTGAGTTTATGAGATAATTGAGTTTATACAGGTAATTCTAAACTGCTTTCCTTTAGTAATCCAACCACAGTACTAGGCATGGCAAAGCTATCATGACAAACTTTTTGGACTCAATTCTTAACAGGATTTGTCCAAATTAACACTGCAGCCTTAAAGCAAACCTGACAGACCTGTGGACACCCTTTACAAGTCCCTGACAATTGTCTGTTTCAACATCTTACCTTATCTAATTACCTTTGGGAGTTTCTCAGGAAGCCAAATTAGAACATTTAGAACAAGTTCTGTCTACTGTATTAATTTTTAAATTGTAAAACAGAAAAACCAGGAAAATCAAGGAAAATAGATGCCTGTTCAATTATTCAGTCATGCTCTAGTTTTTTGGCAGGTACTCAGAAGTGAATACGTGCTCACTGCATGCAACACCCAGCTTTACCTCTCCTGAAGATTCAGCCTGCATTGGTGTTTGCTGACTTGAAACTGTACAAAGCGAGGATTCAGTTCGGGATCCAGTTTGATGTACGCTCCCCAGTTACTCCCCTCTTCATAATAGTTAGAGGCGGAAAATATAGTGATAACCTGATCATAGGAAACAAAGAACCTGAATTGGCTAGAACAGCTCTTCTTGACACTGAGTTCTGAAACAGATCTTAGAAAAAAACGCAGGTTACGAAATTAAGTACACATAAAACCATGTCATTCCCCAAATTGCCTTTTGAGTCAGAGCTCTGGGCCTGTATTTTTGATCTGTCATAGGAAGGCTTCAGTTCAGAGGGCAGTTAGATACAACATGCTGTTTAACAGAAATCTCTTTCTAACACAGACCTGGTTTTCAGGATTCTTGCTGGCCTCCCAGTACAGCACATCAGAAAGCAGGGCCAGAAGAGAAAGCATTAAGCTGAAAGGCTTCTAGAGCCTTAGAGCATCTCTTGCACTTGCACTGTATTTACACACAACTCATTCTCAGGGATTTTGTTGATGTCTGTTTGTTTTCATGTGAGTAATAAGCAGGTCCCCAATCCCTGAAGCTGTAAACAATTTTGTTTGTTGGAACTTGGTTATTTGTCATGACACCTGTCTAACACAAAGTTCCCCCCAACCCGATTTATAGATGTCACTGTTTTTTTTATTTTTTAATTAAGTTTGCAGACAAATCTACTGTGGGTGTGCCTGTGAAATTCACAGGAGAATTCTGTTTTACATGGAAGCGTCTTACCTTCCCACCATGACTGATGTCGTAACCTTCCCGCTTAAATTCATGAGACCTGATGAGCATCTTCAGATTATACCTTTCAAAGAGCCTAGCAGTGACATCAGGACCAAAGTAACAGCCTGCTCCTCGACACTTGTTTGGTGTACAGCCTTTTTGGCTTCTTGGATCACTCCAGAGAATGTCAATGATCTACAAAAAGCAAATGCAAGCAAGTGAGAACCGATAGTAGGTGAAGACTGACAGGCTCTATGGTCTACAGTACTGGCCATAGCAAAAGCCTACAGAAGAGGAAGAAAATACACCTGAGCTAACATGTAGGTCTTCTGTTTTCTTCCTTCCTCTCAGAGGGCATTTTTGGGGCCTGAAACTTTTATTCTACTTTCCTTAAGAAATATTATCTAGATTTTGGATGAACTTTTTTCAGATGAAATACCATTTCAGCAATGTACTGCCTCCAGCTGCAGTTTGCAGACTTGGGCAGGTACATCAGGAACAGTACCTGGGCTATTTTGAAGAGAGTAAAAACTGCTTTCTTCACATGTAGCTGGTTTTACCTAAACTAAGCTTGGGAGTGCCTGGTCTAAACACGACAAGAGTTGCCTTTGGCTTTATTATCTTCAGTTAGCTTGTGTTTTAAAAGAAGATTTTACATATTAGCATTTCAGATATGAAGATGAATTATCATTGTTTAATTGCAGTCAGTAGCAAATATTATTCAAAACATGTTTAAACCTTGATGGACGAGGTTTGCGCTAACACATTGCACTTGTGCTTGTGAGCATGGCTGAGCTGGGGGAGTGTCAGTTTTGTGAAATGAACAGCCAGAGGATAAAAACTTTCCACTCTTGAGTAATCAGCCTGTAAGTTCAGGAGTTGGGTGTTTTTTTTGACTGTATCAGCATTCAGCTGCCAAAAACACAGCCAAAAAATGGTGCTTGCTCATCAACAGTTGCAAAATCTGACCTGTATAAACTGACAACCACGTATGTACCAGCAGATCCAACCACATGAGGGCATGTGAACACATTTCATACTGAGCAGTTTCCCCCTCCTAACGGCTAAGAAGGGAAACACTGGGCAAATTGTACTTGCAAGGTATAAAATCACAAACCTTTATTGCCAGGTCTACAAAAAGCATCCAAAAAACTAATAGCTGTCTAGCATACTCCCTAGTTTCTTTTTAAAAGACAGTTCCCTCTGACTCAAACATACTGCCTGAACAGAAGACCTGCTGATTTTGTGCAGCAGAGGTTTGGTATCTGTGTTTGGTTTCACCTACTTGTTTCCATTGCTCCCGGGTGGGACCTGGAGGCAAATCTGAGTCTGAAGACTCTGTGGAGCCCGATGAAGAGATGTGTTGTGTCTTCCCTGCATCATGCTGACTGGCAGTGTGGTTACTGGGTGCAGTTGTGGAAATTTTCTCCTTCATTTGGTCCTGTTTGCCTCTCGCTGACTTTGGCGGCCGTATCAAAGATTTCAACTTTAAAAAAACCCAAAAAACCAAACTGAAAGAGTTACCAGCACATAAAGTTGATGCAGAGATGTTAGCTGAAAGGCACATCAGTTCACATTTCTTCTAATCAGGAAAACTCATTGAGAATTCAACTCAATATTGAACTCTCATAATGTCCTGAACTCACAGGTTTGGAGGAACCTGAAGGTGTTTGGCTCTTGCAGAAATTTTGCTTTATACCTATCTGCAACCAGCCTCTTCAGAGCTGCTCTCATATTCTTATGCAGACACACAGACTCGTTCCAACCACAATCAGTCTTAAGGTGTCACTGTACAGCAAGTATGACCTAGGCACAGGGATGACACTTAAGTGCCCAGCTTCCCTGGAAAAAAAATGCATATTCATGATGAAGATGAAACTGCATTCACTACTGTTCTAGCACAGTAGCATGCTGTTAGGTTAATTTGGCTAAAATAAATAGAATATGAGGAAGATAACAGTGAAACGGAGGAAGTATTACATCAGGCCTGTAGTTGTTAAATCAACCTCTTCCAATGTGCATGGGCATTTACTTTTTTGAAGTGGTGTGCTATGGCTCAGTGAATAACCATTAACACAGATTCTTCACCAGGGAGTGTCTTCTCATTTAAAATTTTCTCATACTAGCTTATTTCCAGAACAAACCAAAAAAAACTTCAAAAAAACCACCACCACCAAAACACATACTCTACAGCCCTTCAAATTTTACTCTTTAACAAAGAAAAGGACTGATTCAAAACAAAACGCAAACCACTGGGTTATGCCCCAGTGCACTGACCTGACCAGTATTTGAGACCTGTCAGATGCCAGGTGTACCAATTAAAATACATCACTTTACCTTGAGTGATACTGCCCTGGGTTGTGGCCCACACATGTCTCATTAGCCACGCTCTCCTGTGGCAGCAACTTTGACCTGTTAATTCTGCATTTCACAGACACTGCATCAGAAATACACAGAGCTCAGCCTTGGTGAAAGCGTGGGCAGAACTCAGCGTAGAGTTAAGACACCTACATCTGTAGTTAGGCACCCAGTTTTAGTGTACAGTGGTACAGGCAACAGAGCCCAGACTCCAATGATCAGAAGCATTCACTGCCCTTTTTCACATCTTTGAAAGCCAGAGACACACATGAGTGTCCTGTAAAGCATTTATTTCTGCATTAGAAAACATAAGAATTACAGATACAGCTCTAGATTCCACTGACATTAATGACTCTGTTGCTTAAACATAGGTTTTCTATGCCATCTGAGATGCTTTACTATGTCTATGAAACAGTGTGAGCGGGGCAGATACAAACCTGACCTAAATGAGACTGGTGGAGCAAACCTACAAAGAAGACTTTCTTCAGAGGCAGGCAAAAGCCAGAGAGGACATCCCTAGCCTATGGGAAGCTTCCATGAACAGCACTGGAGACATGTGCTTAAGAAATGATAACAACTGGATCTCCACCAGATTTCCAGGATCTCCACTGATTATAAAGAGCATCAGCACCCAGATCACAAGCAGCCATCTAGATTTAGTTGTCCAAATTGAGACCAAATCCCCCACATTTTCCACTGATTTGAAAGAGTTGTGTTTGCTCACTATTTCAGAAAAAAAAAAAAAAAAAAAGAAGAACGTTTTTGTTTCCTAAGTCCCTGAAAAGCAGTAGTTTCTGTTTTCTCAAGGCCAGGTCTTAAGTTTGATCCTTCTGGAAAAGCTCTCCCACATGCACAACACTCAGCTGCTGCCAAGGGAACGCCTCACAGGTGAAGAACTTCCCACACACAGCAGATGGCAGAAGCACAGCCCCAGGACAAAAGCCAGTGCTAGAAATATATGGCTAGATTGGTTTCTAGTGTTTAGAAATGCCTGAGAATCAAGTACTTTTCATACTGTCTGGCTAATGCATCATCATTGCAGGAACGGGGTATCTAAAGTGTTGTTAGCTATTTGAAAGTCAAAAGACCCATGTTATCTTAGAGCAGCCAAACAATTGGTTCTCAACACCTACTGTAACTTTCCTTCATAAATGTTGATTTTGAAGAAAAATAGGACTTTTTTTTTTTTCTTTACAGCAACCATTTAATTTCCTAATAGTAAAATCTTGGTCCCAGCATTTGTCATTTGTACCCACATGTGAATATGGTCTCTTACCTTATTTCTTTCAAGCGCCTTCAGGAAATCCAAATCTGTGGTGTCTGAAATCCCTCCATGCAGAATAAGAACTTTGCTATCAATTATAGTGGCAAGGGGAAGCCAGCTAAAGACATCTCGCAGAAGATGCAAAATCTGTTTGCTGTGTTCCTGTAAAATATACTCTTATATTAGATCCTATTTCTGGCAGATTCTGTTGCTTCCAAGTTCAAGATTTTGCTGAAACATCTGCTATGGTCTGTATGAAGTTTAATCCAGGTGACAAACTGAATTGCAATACTGACAAACATGTTCTGATATTTACTTTAGGGCCATTTGATTGTATAATTTAGCTTTTCTTTCACGCTCACCTCTTTTTGTGTTTTTGAGTGGCCTTATGGATTTCATTTATTTCATCCCACAGATCTCTGAGCAAAAAGCAATTAAAATTGTTTTGTCAGTTTTTCCACCAATACACCAAAATAATTTCAGCTACATCACTAACGTTATTCTGTGTTACACCTACATAAACTGGTTGGAAGTTTCCTTGTTTACACAAGTCTCATTTTACATGTGCAAGGCTACAAAGGAAATATAGAGGAAGGAGGAGGAATCTTACCTTGTACTTCTCCGAAACTTCTTTTGTGAAGCCATATCTGAAAACAGAACAGCATCATGAACTGGTTTTCAGTTTGCCCCTTCTGCATGGTTTCCTGTGCTATAGTGTTTGCCAGGAGTTTTCTAGCCCCATTTTTCTCCTGCCATTCCATCTCACCTCAGTTTAAATGTGCTTTCCTTCACTCTGTCTCAAGACTTGAGTTAAAGTGATTTCTTGTACATACAGAGGGCAGGAACAGGCTCCACCCCAATAATCCTTAAGTGGCCATTTTGCCAACTTTACCTTTTAGATACGAGAGAGAAATTTCAAAGGAACCTAACTGATGATGAGCAAAAATTTCCACAAAGCCTCCACAGAGTTTTTGTCCTAAATATCATATCATCATAGAATCATATCTTGGAATGGTTTGTATTGGAAGAAAGCTTGGAGATCATCTGGTTTCAACCTCCCTGCTATGGGCAGGGACACCTTTCACTAACCCAGGTTGCTCCATCCAACCTGGCCTGGAACATGTAGCTTTCTTAGACAATGGCCTTTGCCTCAAAAGGGACAAGGGTTTTGTTACCTCATTCTTGTAACACCAAGATATCCTTGGTTGAGGGGCATTTTCACAACACTCAGCTTTCAAATTTACACATGTTCAGCACTGACCATCAAAATGCCCAGCAAAAAGCCATACACAGGAATGCATCTGTGCACTCCATACCACCACAGATTTAGGTAATATTTTCTACTACTCTGGGTGGGAATTTTCCTTCCTCATAGATTAAGTAACTGATCTTGGTTTATGTTTGCTGGTTTTTGAGGGTTTTAGGGTGGATTTTTTAATTAAGTGCAGAAAAAGTATCATGTGAAACTGATTCTCTTATATGGATCATAAATAGGGCTTGACTATGGGCCTCTAACTCAGGTCTATGCCTGTGTTAAAACAGCACTATACTCTGTGTGGACGCATCAAATGGTAGAAGAGGTCCAAGAAGTTACCCACCAGTCCGTCAACCAAAGACTTATTGGGGTGGCTTAGAATACTAGGAACTAGGACTGAGGACTTCTTCCCACATCTGTGAGATGATTTTTTTCTACAAGTCACTTTTTCACTACAGCCAGAGCCATGGCTGTGTTCACTCCCTGTCTCTGTTAGAAAACAGGGTCTCAGCTGTTGCTGCAGCAGGACAGATGATACCACCCAACCAGTGAACCTCCACTGAGAAGAAGATAGAATATTTATCTGCCCCTTATGTTTGAGAAGTGGCATCTTAGTCTAAAGTCAACTGAAATATCAGCTTTAACTAAATATATGCTTTAGCTAAAGTATCATCCTTCCATCTGTCCTCCTTACCCAATTTTGTTACCCTGGAAGCCACACTAAGGCCTCTGACTTCAATGGATTGTGATTAGGTCAGATGCAAGATATGGTTTCCATGTGTGTAATGAGGATGCCCTTCCCCCCCTCACACATCTTGAAGATGCAAAGCTATGCCTCAATACTTAATAAAATATTATTTATATTTTAGAGTGTCACGGTGGCTAAAGTTGCATTCAAAAGCTCAAACATTTCTAGTGAAAGGCCAGACACTGCCCACCCTGTCCTCCAAAATCTACCTCAGGTTCATCATGTAGTCTTCATGGTTTCCTCTATTCAAGTATAAATTGTTGGGGTAGATAAGCAAAAATGCAAATAGGATTACAAGTATTTCCATAGAATTTTTCCCTCTGTCAACATAATCACCATTAAAGACATAACAGTTTTGTTGTGAAGGCAGACCATTCTGCAGGGAGAAACAAAAAAAAAAGGATGTTTAGAGATGCTGCTATGGCACTATAATAAAGGAAATAGTATTTAAATGAGATCACATTGCTAGGAAATATTAAAAGAAACCTTGCATTATACAGAGATCTAAAATGTGGCATTTCTTTATTTCTACTGCTTAGAATAAAAACCTCCATATCAGACAACCTGTATGAGCCATCACAGAATAGATGACCTCTCTAGCTGTTCTTATGATGACATCTCTAATCCTTTCCTCTACCTATTAAATTAAATGGGACCAAAAGGAACATCAGTCTCATAATAAAATATACTTTTCTCTTAACACAACTGTTACCAGGAAATTGTGCACTTGCAAACAGAAAGGAGTCATTCACTTTGAAGGGAAGATAAGAAATCCATGAAAAATTATCTTCTGTCACAAGTTTGAAGGTCCTTATGTTTCCTTATATGGTAAGGAAAACTGGATTTCATATATTTATATTGTTTGCAGTGTATGCTTCCAAAACTGCTGGGAAAGACTATAGTCCAAAGGATATAAAATCTTAATACAGAATTCTGAAGAGTTTGATGCCAGTTACTTTAATCCTGAAAGCACTACTTGAATTTTACTCACACTGCATTTTGCCCCACCAAGGCAAAGATATACTTGAAAGCTCACAAACCTGAGAGATTGTACATACAGGTATTTTTACCTTTTTGGTTTTTTGGTTTTTTTTTCTGAAGATATAGAGCAATGCTTTATTATGAATGGTTACTCATCAAAAGCTAGTATTTTGCATTGATGGTATAATTCATTAGATTAATTACCAGTACTTCAATGAGTGCCATCAGCTTACAGAAAATATAGCACCAGCTATATGTAGCTTCATCATTTCCAATCAAGAGTGTCAGAAGTATTTCAATTTTGACTTGTCAGAAAAAGGAAACCTCTGTTCTCACAACTGATACACACAAGAATTATCAATAGAAGATCTATAAAATCACCTTATAAGTGTGGAAGCCATTCTTAGCAGTTTGGCAGCCTTGCAACATCACACTTTTTGAAGATAGCTACTGTGTCAGTGTCAAGCACTTCCTGTTCCTATGGCATTCCGTGTTGTACTGTCTTAGCAGATTTACTGCAGAATGCACAATTTGGCCAGGGACTCAGTTAAATGCGTAATTGGAATTCATAAGGAGTTGTTTTTTAATTTTTTGTCCCAATCAATGTCCTGTGCTGTTATTTCAGGATGAATTAGAGAACCCTGGTCTCTCGATCCTGACTGCTGTAAATCCAGCTTCCTTGGATTTTGCTTATTCTGAGCCCTTTCCAGGTTTACTTAGAAGAGGCCTGTGGTTGTTCTGTGCTTACAGGAATGGCCTTGTATGAGACTCTGCTAATGCAGTGGGTTGCAGTGGCTTTAAAAAAGAGAGGATGGATTTCAGGAGTGGAACAGACAGCAGAAACTCAGCAGCGGCTTCTGGAAAGATTAATTAATAAAAGCAACAGGCATGTGAATCACCAGTAGACTGCGAGTATACATGCAACCACTCTGCAATCCTCGTGGAGAGAGAGATCTACAGAAATATTCTCCAGACTCTACATCCTTTCGGAAAAGCTTATAAGCAATTGTAGTTTTTATCAAGTTTGTTTTGGGCTTCTAACTTCAATGTGACATTTTAGTTTTGTTCCACACTCATGCAAAGTTGTTATTTTCTTTTCTGTGGTTTTGACCAACAATAAGAGCAAAACTAGAATAAAGGCTGTTGCAGCCTCTGACATGTCAGAGAAGCAAACAAAGCCCTCTAAGGATAAGCAACTTGCTGCTGGGCATCATTACTGTATCTCCTGGGTTAGTGATTAATTAACTTCCGTTTGCTGTTGGCATTTTCTACAGCTTCAGGCTATTTCTACCCATAGCATCCATTTAACAATCTAACTTAGCAATACAAAATTTAAAATTCAAGCGTTTCAAGGAATTTCGAGAAATGCTGTAATTTAATGGAGATTAATGCAAGGACCGAATGAACTTTACAAACTGGCTATTGAGAAAAGAAAAGTAATTATCTTAGCCTGAGACAAACCATGTTTAATAATTATACACCGTCCAGAGCATTGTATGGATAAGCTGTAGATTTCTAGCTGGTGGTTTGTAGAATTGGTGTGACAAGCCCTGTTCAGAGCTCCATGCTCAAGGTACCTGGTCTGCATGCAGGCCTCCAAAATCCATTTCAGCTCTGCATGGCTCTGTGCAGACTGAGATCACTACACTCCTCATGGCACTGTTTAGGATTGCACCCTCTGGTTTAAGGTTATGGGTGGTTCTTGCCGACTCAGAGGATGAAATCCCTTCCAAATGAGGCAGAGTTAGGGATGGAGAAAAAAATGGATCCCAGAAGCTGGCTGGGTTCACTGCTCATGTGAGTAAACTGCTCAGAGGGGACAGAAAATACTGTCTCATTTAATTTGCTTTTAAATAACTAGGCAGCTCAAACATGTGATCTCTACATTCTCAACCACTTTGAAATGGTAGAATATTTGTCCATTTTATTTGGTTTGGTGGAAGGACTCCCCTAGAAGTTTAACAGAGAACAACTGGGTGTTATCTCTAGTCCCTGAAGTCAGTGAGAGTTTTGCTCTGAATTTACTCAAGTCAAGATTACAGTTGCTTAGAGCTTTTTTCTCTTTATAACATCCATTAGAGAGGAGAAAAGAATCATCATCAGTTTACTCCAAAAGAGTAAAATGCAGGCTGTTTGCAGTTGTAAATATAACTGTTTAACTATTGGAACATTTCTCTTCAAAACAGCTATTTTTCCCATTCCAGGTTCTACGTATGAATCCAATATGCATCATACTCTTATTCCAGTTTCAAAAAGAGAGATTGTCTAATTAAAAGAACAGCTAAAAGACTGCAAGCCAAAGACCAGCTAAACATAACTGATTAATAAGGAAAACAGAACACTGTAAAAAGGTCTGATTATACTTCTACTATACTTCAACAGACTTTAGGCATGCACTTGTGCAAAACAACCATGTTTCCATTCAACAAGTGTCAGATAAAGTGTAACAAAGTTGGAAGCTGCGGAAGAATTACATCATTTAAACACATGGGTTAGATCACTTCAGTTTCCATTCAGCGCAGATGGATGTAAAAGGATCAGACACAAATTTTTTCCCCCGGAAAGCTCAAATCAAAGAGAGTATCTGCTAAACGAAAGGTGGTGATTCATGCTGAAGATAAATGAGAAACTAAATACACAACATTTCCTGTATCTTCAGTTAAATATACAATTGTGGAAAAGGTAGCCTGAAGCTTAATTTTTTTTTCACATCAGTAAAACAGAGCTATGCTTGTTTAAACATGAAAAGAAGGATATGTAAAGGGTGCCCAAGGTGTGTGAAGACTATGTGATTTTTTCCAAAGCTTAAAAAGCTTTTAAAGAGCACTTTTTTGTTTCCTGTTAAAAAAAAATAAATTAAAAAAACCCTCCTACAGGTATCGGTGGAAGGCCAAAATGAAAGCTCCTGCACTTTTTCTGGACAGTCAAAATTATCCATGGCATAGTGTCACATCAGGAACTAAGTTAGCTCCTATTTTAGCAGACTTTAGCCAATATGGAATTTAAAACAGTGGCAGAATTTAGGAGGCACTGCAAGGAGCCCTTTTAAGTTCTGGCTCATACACCAGTTCAGCATTGAGGAAAAATAATTGTCTCCTAGATCTCCTCCTTCACAGAAGGCAGGAGGATATAGAGAAGGAAAAGGCACAACAAAGACACCAAATTGTTCCAGGATTGGTATGTGTGGTGTATGCACACTTCAGGTACAATTCTAACTGTGATAAATCTGTCAGACATAAACATCAAGTCATAAAGTGAAAATGCTACATCTCAGAGTACCTCCTTACCTTATAGAATATCAGCAAAAGATCATCCAGGTTTCCATGCAAATCTCCTACAGGAAACAAAAACGTAATTTTTTTCTCATAGAGCAGGAAGAAACTGGAATTAGTTAGTACTTGAGTACTAACAAGTTTTGTCCCATGTGTTCCTTAGATATATAAAAGCAAAGAATGTCACTAAAAGGCATTTCAAAATATGACAGACCTCTACATACTAATGGGTTTAAATTTACTGAGTAGCCCTCTATGTACTGCACAACTGAACACCTGTTTCAGGGACAAGTTTTTATTGCTGCTGGCAGGATTTGACTGAGAATGTCAAGAACTGGCCATGTTATTATGGCTTAGTGCTAAGGCAACAGGAATGACAGCTTGGGCCCTTTCTGGTTTGTTTGGAACAGGCAGGGGTATTTCATCCCAAGACAAAGGATCACTGCAGCACCAACCCCCCCTCTGCATATGACAGAATTTCATGCTCACAGAGCCAATCTTCTCAGGTCTCTGACTCACCACCACAAAGCCAGAGAATGGTTTCAAAAGCTATCTTGTGATAATATGCCTTCACCATTAATGATTATGAAAAGAGAAGTGACGTTTTTGCCCTGTCTACACGTTTTCTTTGCAACTTTTGATTAATTGTGAGCCTTCTGAATTCAATCTAAGGAATCCTTCAAGCTATGATAGATACTCATCATGTAGGTGGATGCAACAATTCAGGCATACATTTAATCTGCATCATTAATTCGAAAAGAAAAGAAAATGGAGAGAGGAATACCTTATTTTAAAGAAATCAACATTTTGTACCAATTATGCTTAAAAATTGGTCATCCATCTTCTGCAGAGGATCTTTCTGGTTACAAAAGCTTTTAGTTTCAATACAGGATAGGGATCCCTTCAGATGCTGCTTACACAGTGCAAATACAATACAAAATTAAGAGGTATGTTTGCTTAAATAAGAACATGTTGTGTTGTGAACAAGTATGAATCTGTGTTTCCTTGGTTTGGAGAGGGGTCTTGTTGGTTTGGTTAACAAATTGCTGTTTATACAAGATCTCATTTATACAAACCCTTTCCTGGCAATCACAGTAGGTCCATCAACCACATCTTAAAACACATTATTTGTTTTGCATGTGCCACAGTACTCTTCCTTATATCACTTTACTATTACACACTGCACACACTAATAGCTGCCAAGAGTTATGTCACCATTATTGTTCTGTTTTGGAGCTACTGCGTTCTGTGGTGAGCCAGGATCCTGCATCCCTTTATCCATAATTCACAAAAGTGTAGCAAAATTGATAGGCAATGAGTTCTTAGTCCTTTACTGTGTGACGCATCACATCACTTGGTGACACTAATTTGTTGGTATAAAGACTGATCCATCCTCTTTGATCTCCTTAGAAATAAGGTTTTATTATAATTTCAATTCATTCTAGATAGTCATGTTGTCAATGAAAGGTCTTTTTTGCTACCCATATTAAGCATTCATTAAAATTATTATGAGTAAATTATGATGGTAACATCTTTTTCTGACTGAGAGGAGAAAGAGGTGAGACTTGCAGTGATCAAAACACTTAATGGTATTTTAGAGGTGGAAGTGAAGGAGTATTTAAGATACACAGCAGTGTTAGCTGACAATACTGACTCATTTAGAAAAGGAAAGAGAAGGTGAGGGACTGTTTTAAAATATAGAATAGTTAGGATGACTCAGGAACTTTGTTCGTTTGTTTGTTTCAATTTATGCATTTGTGGGGAAAACAAACAAACAAACAAACAAACAAAAGCATTAAGAACTTTATTGTACTGGCAAAATTTGGAAATGCTGCATCATTCTCTAACTACTTAGTATATCAACCCATAGCCCAAAGCATTTATTTTCTCTGGCACCTTACCACAGATAGTTATATCCTTGGAGTAGGAAGTTGAAAGATGGCTGATATTTGGCATCAATTTGAGAACTCTCTTAGTTTCACATAGTAGCTGCAGTACATAGCGGGCATGAAGTTGCTGTGATTAAAAAAAAGCAAGTAGAAAAGGAAGACTTCTTAGAATTAGCAATAGGTCTCTCTGCTTTATTAATATCAGACAGGTATTGCCAAGGTTATTTATACTGCAGACCTCCAGACATGATTACAGGCTGTATGGTTTAGAGCTGGGAATTAGGAATGTTCATAGCTTTGCATTTACTTCCCCATGAATGGATATAGAGCCCTTAGCAAACTTGCTTTACATAGTTTCCTATTTCATTTATAGTGTACTGTTTCAACAGAGTTCTGATGAATTTTGATAGAGGAGATAGATGAGCTACAGGCTGACTTTTCAAGATTCATGTTTTTAAAGCAAACAAAAAAGGCCAGTTACATATAATCATTTCCCTAATAAAATGCCAACAACAGTAAAAAAGGGAGAGCAGATAGTAAGGTGAAGTCTGTGTGGGCTCATTTATCACCTGCTTTACATTTGATACTTTTACAGAAAATTACAGGGAAAAAAAAGTAGTATTTTTTAGCAAATTAAAAAGCAAGATAGACCCTTATCCCTTATATATTGTTACACACAAATAATCATAAGTTTAAACAAAGCTGTGTCATGTAACACCTCCAAGCTCCACCATCATCTTGTGAGTGGGCAGCAAAAGGGCTTGCTCAGGAATACAGAGAATCAGGAACAGCCTTCTCAGTGCCTTGGAAGCTGCAGACAGGAAGCTTTGGAGATTTGTGGTATCCCTCTGTTCCACTACATTAGCAATGCTTTATAGTCACTCTACTGTTACAGTGGAGTCTTACATACTGGAATGAGGTGATTAACCCTCACACCTCAATGACTCTAAAAAGAATGAAGTGGGGAACAAAAGAAAGAGGACCAAACAAGGAGCACTTTTAACCCAGAGAAAGAATATAGTTTCTGTGTTAGCTTTGGACACCTTCCCCAGTCCTCCACTCTCACTGCTAACCCCTGCCTAGCAGCTGCCGAGGGCTCCCATTCCATTTCAGTAGTCGTTACTTCCTCCCTAGTGCTGCATCTGGTGGTCATGCAGCAAAGCACTGAATCAAATCTGGGAACTGGCTGAAAACTGACTGCTTTTATTTTATTGTGTTAGCTTCCAGCCAGATCAGTTTCCCAAGACAGCTCACCATGCACCTGTAGGATCACATGGAGGTAGCAAGAAAGGGTAATGGGGTGTTCAGGAAGGGTGAAATATCTCTTTGGGCACCAGTTAAGCCATACATTGGATTGTGGAGCTACACCTTGACAGAGATGTAAAATAAGTTAAAAAAATCAAGCTAGTTGCAGTTTACCTGTTTATTCTGGAAAGCATGAATAAGAGCATTGGCATCTCCAATAGTAAGGGGGAATGAGAGTCGTGGTCCATAATATGAGTCTGGAACATCAATTTTCTCTTCAAATTCTGTTAAACATAAGCATTCATCCACCACCTGAGGAACACTAGGGCTGGTGGAAATAGGAGAAACTGGAACAAGAGGCAAGAAAAACAAAAATGTAGAAACTCTGCCAGTACCCACAGAACTGTAACAGCATGACCAGAACCGGCTGAATGTAACTGCTTAATTGCTGCAATATTACAGTGGCTAATTCCTGCCTGGTGTAGTGGAAGAGCTCCAGGTCTCCCCAGATTATTTCACAACATTAAAACCAACAAACAAGCCACCTCAAAAACATGAAAAAAAGAGCCAACCCTACCAAATGAAAAAACAGGAAAAAACTCTGTTCCTACAGCCTGTGATCAGGGTGCACAACGTTCTGCACTGAAATTTTGGAACAATCTGCTCCCATAGGTATTGAGAACCATCACCTGGTACAGACTTCCATCTCCTTTTCCCTCGAGTCAAGGAGATACAAAAATCAAGGGTGATCATTCAATGACCATCATCTGTTTGAAGTTCAATATTACACTTTTAATACAGGTTTTGAAGATTAACTTCTATTGCTTTATTTTCTAAGTAAAATTTTTAGGCTACATACCAGCACGTCAGGGATTATTTTAAAAGTCACCAAAAAAATCCTATTTGTTCACACTGGATTGCAAAGCACTACTTCTGATACAATTAGGAAACAATTCCAGCTTCTGATTGGCTGACATAAAACCACTGGATGAAACAAAGTAAACAAAAATTAAGTGGTGAAAGTAGAGCATAGCTTCTAATTTTTCTGAAACATGGAGAAAGCAGGAATATTGCTAATTACTTCAATCCAATATTTTCTTGACATGCCCTGGAAATGTATCTGAGCAAACAGCAGATTTCATGTTTTCTTCTTGCAGATTGTCTTTATTATACATTATTCTAAAAGAGAGAACCAGACCCTAGAGGAAACTGTTCTAGCAGCTGCTGTTGCAGAGTTGCTCTTCTGCGATTATTATTGTAACTACTTTTTGCTGGGCTACAGGTAAGTTTTCGCAACCTTGATTTCATACAACTGGAAATAAAAATGTATTATTTATTGCTGGAGGAATACCCGTAGCTGTGACTCAAAACTCACAGCAGCCAAAACCAGCATGTGGCCTCATAAATTATGAGATTCATAAAGGCCAGCTTGTCTTGCAACTGGATTAAATCCATATTAAATAAATAAAAATACTGTCTGGATTAAAAAGACCCACCTTTTTATCAGCACTTCTGCTGTGAGCTGATTAGCACATTCAGTGCTAATGGAATGTTATACTTATCCATGTAAATGGATTAAGACATCAGGTAACAGCAAGGCGCTCAGGGCTCACTGTTTCCACCAAGTACAATTTGATTTGCAGTCTTCCACCATAGTTACAGCTTTGTCTGGCCAGACACCAGAACGTCACCTGTGGACTGAAATTGCTGCTTCACACATAGTGATCAGCCAGGCACATTAGCACAAATTCCTGTTCTCACTCTAGCAGCAGGTCTCTGGATGGCATCCCCCTCTGCAGCCAACCTCTCAGGAAGTGCGTGGCTGCAGACCATGGAGCAAACTTCTCAGACCACCCAAATTCTGCATTTCTTGCCTGTTTAGCCAGAGGCTCTCCACATCTGACATGACTCCTTCAGAGTCAGTGGTCTTCTCAGTATTTCAAGCCAGGCAGACACCTGTCCATGCCTGCTCCTACTGATGCTTTCCCTTCCTGCATGCAGCAATCTTATCCATCACTTTAACTCTGGACAAGAACTTGCCTTTCTTGCAGTCTCACTTCCTCTTTGGCAAATGCCTAGGCTGGGAAACCCAATCTCCTTCCCTGTAGGGCATATCTCTGCAAAGGGCACCCCATTTTCCACTTCTGGATGAGTTGTCAAAAGCCAGTCATGGTCATTACCCTTAGAGTGCACTTACATCTCCTCAGGCAGTCTTTCAGCTGGTTTTAAGGTTTCTTCCTGCACAAGATGACTGTCTCGTCTCAGAGCAGTCAGTAATAGATGATCTAATGCAGCCTGGGAATTAGCACACTGGCCAACGAGTCCCCCAGCTCATCACATGCTCCATGCAGGACTAATTCTGAAGGATTCAGAGAATTACAGAATATGCTGAGTTGGAAGTGACCCACAAGGATCATTGAATCCAACTCTTAGCCCTGCACAAGACCATTCCCAAGAGCCACACCATGTGCCCAAAAGCATTGTCCAAATCCATCTTGAACTCTGGCAGGCTTGGTGCTGTGACCACTTCCCTGAGGAACCTATTCTAGTGCCCAACCGCCCTCTGGGTGAACACTTTTTTCTTATATCTAACAAAAACCTCCCCAAACAACTTCAGGCCGCACTCGTCTCATTTTAGTGTTCTAGTCAAAGCTCTCCAAGTTCTTTCCATTCGTACTGAAACACAAGGATGAAAACTCCTGGTATGTCTAGTTCAGGCACATGTGTCCGTCAAGACAGAATGAAACACTCTCTGCCAGCATCTGCATCTCTCCACTGAACACAGGGAGCACAGGAAATTACCTGCTTTGTAGTCTGATGCCAGAGGTCTAGACCAAGCTCAGCAAGTTGAGCCTTCATTATTAACAGATCCCATACAACTACCCTACAGCCATATTCCATGTTAAACATGAAACCCGAGAGCTAAGTGGAGTCAGTTTGACCACAGAAAGCACAAGGACCTGTTCTGACAAGACTACCTCACTGGGGAAGTTGTTTAAGGCAAGGCAGAGCTACCACTGTCAAAGATGTACTCATTATTGGGTAACAGGGAATCAGCCACTTCTGCAGCTCTGAAATCAGTTCTCTGTTCTGCCACCATCTGAGGTACCTGAGGGTACCTCTGTCCCCTGAGAAGTGCTCTGACATATGACAGAAACAGAACCATAGCCATCAGCTCAAAGCCAAATGGTCCTTGAGACTACAAAAAGGATGATTTCTATAACGCTCCAAACACTTACTCCTTCACCCCATTCCTAGCGTTATAAGCTGCAAGTAGGTGCAACTTATCCGCCACTACAAGAATCACTCTATACAAAAAGTCTTGGAAAGGTGTTAAAGCTATAAGGGAGTCATCATGGGGACTGAAACTGCAGAAAACAACACTTTTTTGTTTTGTTTTGTGGTTTTTTTTTGTTTTTTGTTTTTTGTTTCCCTTTCTAGAAAGGCTCCAGGAGATGTGGTTCCTGCCCTGATGACCTTGAGAGGTACAGCCAGTGGTACCTTAGCTTCCCAGTCCCACCATTTTTTCCAGGATGCGTTTACAGTCTTTTCACTCTCAATGTGCCCACAGAAGAGTGAGTAAATGGGGTACCTTTTGCTGTAAAGACAGTTTCCAGCTTTCTTTGACCAGAGAACTTTCCATTGAAAGGCTGAGCAGGTATGAAGACTTATTGGGGCGAAAGGAGGGAGAAAAGAGTAAAGTAGGAAAAGTTTTTATTCTTACTTCCCACAAACCCTTGAAAAATAGCCTTTAATAAGAAGCAGAACAAGACACTCAGCTATGTAATATTCCAATCACAAACTGTACTGACATTTTAAGGAGCATAAGAGGATGAAAAAAGCTTTAGGGTATAACAGATAAACAATCACATCAAAAGCGCTACTGTGTTAATGAGATGGTGGCTGCTTTCTCTCTTTGAAAAACATAATCTGAAAAAAGATTAAAAATAGGAAAGTGACAAGATGAATACTGGAGACTGAGTGGTTTAGGAAAATCACGGATCACAAAATTTTCAGGTAGCTTTCTCATCACATACTGAGAAGAACAGGCAACCTATTCCCTGGTAAGAATATTACATACTGTATTCTTGGAGATGGCTTTTGAACCACATGCTGTCACTCCAGTTTAAATGAGCACACACTGATGAAAAAAAAAACAAAAGAAGAAAAAGCCAGAGAATTGTGGGTTTTAGAAAATGCTTGGGAATAGTAAAGTCAATTTGAAGCCTCTCTGCTTGTTATGTTTACAGTCACTGTGGTTCACATCTTAAGATGGTGATTCAGCAGAAGTGGAAGCAGTTCATTAAGAATCCCTTTGTTCAGCACTGATTTTGCTTACATCAGTGGGGCCAGCTTGGGTGCTGCAAAGGTCACTTCCAGAGGCAAGGAATCAAGAGCTTGAAGTAACGAATGCACACAGCCAGTAGTTGGACAACATAACCACAACCCACATAAAACACATTTGATATGCAATTTCTCAAAAAAAATAATCTAAGTCCTTTGCATAGGCAGCCTTGGCCATGTCTCTATCAAACATGCACCTTACAGAATTTTTCTGTTTCATTTTGGGATCTGTATCACAGGCTGTGAGAAAGGGACAAATAACAAGCCAAGACCAAAATAAAGCCTTTGGAGTAGTTATTAAGTCTTAACAATGTCAGTCCTAACAGATGAAATTTTTAAGCAAGCAAAACAAAGAGATGCTTTACCATAAACCCTATGCTTTATGATGTGTTTAAGCCTTAACCACATCTGCAATTCCCAGTATCTACATGACCAAGAAACAGGCCACCTTTGCAGTGGTGATGAGGGGGAGCCCACGGTATCCTCCATCTCCCTCCCTGTGCACAGGTGAGGCTTGGACCTCCACCGCCCAGGAACAGCCTATGCATGTAGGACTGTGCCCTGCACCAGTCATGTCCTGAGCCCGTCACCTGAGGCACCTCAGCTTTGCTCCTTCTGTCAGTACGCACAGTTAATAAAGGTGGATAAATCATACCTACAACAAGCTGCTGTAAAATTCCATTTTAATATTACAATGAAAATAGAGATTAACACTATTTTTCAAAATCTCAGGCCTAGCACTACTATTTTCTTTCCCACTCAGGTGGAAAAGTTGAACAGAAGTGCCATGTCTGACTGTCTTTAAGTTCCCAAATTCCTTCCCAGGAAGCTAAATGACTAAAGCACTTTTTTATTTTTTTATTTTTTTGCAGAATACAGAAGTAATGGGGGNTTGTGTCATCTGCCTTGACTTTGCAGCAAGGCTCAAAGTAATATATTTTTCTGCAAAGCATAGAGAGAATTAGGCACTCTAAAGTATTTAACAGAAAAAAATAGCAATTTCTACCAGCTGTCATTAGAACACTGAACCACTTATGGTTTTGATGGTGGTTTTATCCTGCTATCAAAGTATCTTGTGCAAATTTGAATTGGAGTAGCCCATGGCTGGACCAGATGAAAGAGAAAGGGCATTCTCCAGTAATGCAATAAGAAGGGAACAGCCTTATTTTTAACTCCTCTGGGATTAGATCAATTCTTAATTTATTTGGGGAAGTCATGTTTGTTTTCTGGATTTAGGAATCACTTTCATCTGTCCTTCTGTTGAGCTTGACCTCAACAGTAAGTTTTATCCAAGGATCCCAAAATACTTCAAAAATTAAAGGTTATTCTTTGAATAACTGAAGTTTAATTGAGATGGTTTCTAAAGGTTTATCTGCAGCAGTTTAAATTGATTTCATTTTTAATAACTCACATACTGATACACGTT
The DNA here is from genome assembly GCA_013396735.1 of Grallaria varia. Taxonomy (NCBI): domain Eukaryota; kingdom Metazoa; phylum Chordata; class Aves; order Passeriformes; family Formicariidae; genus Grallaria; species Grallaria varia. The sequence continues at coordinate 102,117 of VWZG01004672.1, forward strand.
TTTGGGTGAAATCTAGAATAAATTAAATTAAAAGTGGTCGAGAACTGCTGAAACAGCAACAGAAAAAAAATAAATAAATAAAAAACAAAAACAAACAAACCAACAACAGCAAAACCAAACAGCCTCTTTGAAGGCAACCTCTTTGATTACATCTGCCCTAAACCAACTGAAGAGAGTCTTTCTGAATAATCACATCTCATAATTTAAGAAAAGCTGCATAGAAAGCTGTGAAAATTGGAGTCCATAGGACTACCATGAGAACAGCTGAAGGGCAGTAACATATAAGAAATCACTCTGAGCACCTCTGAGTATTCTTAAAAGGACAACAGATACCTATTCTGACTTACATCTTGATTCACTGAGCAGATATTGAGCAGTGCCAACACTTACAGGATGAAATTCATATTACAGTATTTGGCAAGTCAAACCTCAACCCCAGAACGTGCCATAGGCTGTAAACCTCACATTCAAAATTAACTTTCTTCACATCACATTTTTCAAACAGAATCTCCACATTACTCTTCTGTTTATCCTTACCTGAACCAGGACTAGTACAGTGATCCAGCATGAATGTAAAAAACATGGATAGCTGAGGAAGAAAAAGAAAAGAACAAACACACTAATCAGTTTAGGAAATCCAACAAGCATTAACATTCTCCTTCCTTACTCAATTACTAGCAATTTCCCATTTAGGGGGATCTAAGGCACTACTGTATGTTCCCATAGCATCAGTCTGCAATAACGACACAACTTGCGTCCTACTACAAAAATAGCTCTCTCTCTTTCCTTCTTTGCGATGAATTCACAGATTGACACTATATGAATACATAATATGTGTCAGGGCTGTATCAGCGCTGCTGACATTTTTGGGTGTAATTCAACTTGCCCATCACACAGACTATTTGCATAGACTTCCTTCGTATTCAACAGAAAGCAACTGTTACAATGCAGTGAACTGACTTTACACACAGATACTAGGATGAACAAAAAGGCCTAGACATTCCTAATTTCCTGTACTGACCCTAAAGAAAACCTGGGTTCACATGCTGAGACACTGTGGCACATATATTCCCTCGCAGACACAGTTAAGATCAAGTAGAGTGGGATGACCTGCAATCCCAAGCTAACAAACTGCTCCACAGGAACGTCTAACCTAGATATGGTTGTATGGGCACAACCCATGTAGTTATATACATATACACATGTATGTATGTGTACACACAACTTAGTTCACATATGAGGCAGGGAAGTGGTTTTATTAATCAGGATCCAGCTTTGTAGGAAGAAATAACCACATATCCATTTTGTCTGTGCAACCTCAGTGCATTGGGGATAACATAACTGCTTGTACAGGAAGAATGGAAGATTACAAACCTGTAGTTGATCTTGTTCATCAGCATATTCAATTGACCGAAAGATACTCAGAGAATAGCGACGCCTCATCTCTATCCGGGCCATTGTAAAGCGGTACCAATTCTGGATGAGGATGGCAGCTCTAATGACTGTCAAAACAGAGGGCAATGCACTATACATGGATGCAGTGTCATCTACAAAGAAAACACACTTGCTGCCTCTGCAGAATTTTGCAGACAGATGACAAATTCAGTCCAGTGCGCACAATCAACAAAAAACAAGATGAAATCCTGCAAAAGTGGGACTGAAAAACTGTTTGCTGATAATACACGGTGCCTTTATTGTTTCTGTCTTCAGACACAGATCTCAAACTAGCTGACTTGCTCAGACCTATATTGCTTCTAAGCTTCCCCATCTCACTGTCCTGAAGACAGTACCCATGTAAGAAGTCAGTCATGTTCAGCTGATGGGCAGTATGTGCTTTTTGGGAAGGTGAGGAAAGGAAGAGCAGTTTGGCCCACCAACAGAATGTATTTCTCTATCAAGCTGTGGTAAAAATCTTCAGATTTTGCAAGCTGTACCATGAACCACACAATGACAGCCTCTTCTACCAGAAAGTTTTTTTCCTGCACAGCTGCATCAGCAAGCCATCAAAATTCATATCATAGGATCAAATGTTAACAAATTATATTGAAGGGCAGAATAAATTGTTTAAATAGACAAACCAAAAGGCATGTGGGTATATCTTTGGCTAGCTTGTTAAAGAAAGAAACACTTCCCCCAATAATTCAATGGAACGTGTCAGAAGACCATTTTTGACTATGTGCTGCATACACATTGCACTCATCACTTTAAGAAGTTGTGTCTACTGCTATTGTCTCAGTCTAGAAAACTTTCGGAAACTTCACTGAAGGACAATCACCAAGACTGCATCATGGAGGAAAAAGCCTCCTGCCTACAGGCCCCATTCATGCCACAAAGAGATCACGTTCCTTTAGCTGCTCAGATAAAAGTTTATTAAGCAGAACAACATCTGGTGGCACAAAGAGGTCCTGAGGTAGGCACTGTACAGTGGGGTGAGCTATGTCAAGCAGTTAGTGGTGCGTGAACAGTGGCCACCAGCAAGAGCTGGGAAGGAGAACAGGAACTCCAGGAGCTAACACCCACTTGATCCCTTCCCCCAACGCTGACAATCCCCCTTGCTACTTCTGGTACCCAAAGGGCAGCAGCTGTAAGGAGCCAGAGCCTGCGATGTGGAGAGCAGGAGGAAAGGCAGGCAGGCAGGCATGCTGTGGTCATTACAGGTGATCACTGCAGCTCCCATAGGCCTGGAGGGAGGAGGGGGTGTGCTCAGTCTGAAAAAAACTGTGAGCTTGGGAGAAGAGGAACAGATGAGCTCAGCAGAAACTTCTGCTTCAGAGATCTATCACTCTAATATTTTAATGGTGCTTATCCAAAAAAATAACTAACTTTGAGAAGAGCATTCCTTGGTTGTTTGTTAACTGTTTCCTTACCATTAGGCTGAGAGGAATAAATGCACATTTCAGATATTGAGGGCATATGAAAGTATGGATTTATCATCCACAGGAGGAGACCATCTACTATAAAAAATTGGAACAAAATGCAGCTACTGCTTTGAAGATCAAGTAGCTGAAATAATGGCAAATTCAAATCTTGTAGTTTGTCTAAATTATGGTCAAAAGGGGACTCCATACTAACATGCTTAGCCCTACAGAGCACTAACAGGGGCAGTCATGAGGCATTAGATGCACCACTGTGTAACACTGAGAGGCAGTCAGACAGACGTATTGGATCCTATACCTGTCCCAATGCAACCACATCACCACCACAGTGTTGTTGCCTGCCAACAAAAAATATATAGTGTGATAGGAGGCTGCTCTCAAGAGATGTCACATTTACTCACTAAAAGTCAAACATAATTCTTTCTTGACTGGTTCCGTACCTCTTTTTCCCCCACTTCTTTTTCCTCTATACTCTCAACAGGATACTAGTAAATACGCAGACAGGATCAGAAATATCAAGCCTTTGTCTCCTGCCCTGCAGCTAACATCTCACTTCAAGGGGTTTCCTAAGGAACTCAACCCTGAATAGCTCAGCATAGGACATAGGAAAAAGCCTTTATTCTTCTGATCTTGGGAAAGTAAGTCAAAGCAGCTGCAGGTCAGTTCTATTGAAGGTACAAGGACCAAAGGAATATACTGATGATTGCTCCTGACACTCCCAGGAACTGCTCATTTCTGAGCAGATGAACAGATGATCAGGAGAAGCCCATAAACAAAACCAAGACTTTGACACAATCACCACTGCACAGCACTGCAAACTTGTGAAAAAGATAAAAAGAGGAAACTAATCCCAACACTAATGCCTCAGTACGAATATGCTTCAATTTTATAACTGCCAAAAAGAACAGTTGATACTGAAAACCAAACCAAAACAAGAAATAACAAATGACAATTCATGCTAACATTTTTTCTTCCTGCAAAATGAAAGACAAGCCCTGTACAGAGGGACAAGAGTTTACACTAATCAATTATTTTAACTGATCACAAATACCAGGGATTTTGGGACTAGGATGAGTGGAACCCCTGAGTGAGAATGATTTTTTTTCTTAAACTGTTGGTTATGCAGGTGAAGAAAAACTTCAGTGGAAAAGTGATTCTATTAATAAATGTATAAAATTAAGGAAACCTTTTAATAAAAATGCTTCCAGATGGCATAACAACACTTTGTCTGCTTATTTTATCATGAATAATATGATATAGTTAAAGAGGTAAAGTTTTCTAGGCCAGACAAGACCAAAATCAGTAAAGACTCCCATCCTATAGATATTGCACCCATTCTAGAAAAATCCTCCTGCCTGAAGGAAAGGTGAACCCTGTATGGCTAAGAGCATCCTGCATACCCTATATAAACTCTGAGATGTCTTTTATTTTCTGTCCTTTCTGAAATTCACCACCACTACAGACCTGAAAGCCTGACACATCACAGCACGGCTGTCACCAACATTTCTACTTAGAAGAGTATCTAAGGGACAAAGCACAGTCACCAGCATAGAAACTGACTTCCAGCATCAGAGCCATTAAAATTCCCATTAAGGCCCCCTGGGTTGCTTAATGGTCCTGAGCACTTAACAGGGCACAGTTCCACTGGTATCACTTAAGACAGAGACATATCAATCACTGTGGTTAATGTTGCAAATAGAATATTTCCAGACTTTTTTTTTTAATTGTACTTATTACAGTGCTGTTATTCTCAGGGCTGAAGTGGAACATGATTTTCTCACTAGGCTAAACTGCATCTGTAAAAGAAATTGTTGTCAGTTGCAGAAGGTCTCTACACCAAGCAAGTACCTGTAAAAATCATGTTATTAATACAACAGAGGGTTGTACAGCCTCAGGCTGCAGATAGAATGCTCAGTATCACCTGACTACTGCTGAAGTACAGAAAGAAAATCATCCAGCAACTGCTGAAGACAAAACACTGCCCAACAAGCACACAAAATCATAAGCCAGCACTGGGCCAATGAAGTCTGCTCCCCATCAATGTGTGTTGATGGTTGTAGACTGAGAAAGAGTAAAGCTTCTCATGCCCACTCCAAGCTTATACACTCACAGAAATATTCCCAACTAGCTCGTCCTCAAGGCCTTGCAAGGCATGTATATGCATAGCATGCCAACCCTAAGAGGAAGGGCTGACTCCCATTTACAGGTAGGTCTGGGACTTCAGATGTTTCCATTCTACTTTCACTGTTGTGGTGCAGTTCTGATGCTGCTTTGACTGCCAAGTGGTGTTCACAAAGCTGAGGGCTACTCTTAAACTGGTCAGCTTGGATCCCTGTAGCCAGGACTAAGAGCTCCTACTTCTTAGTCACCAGTTTACTGGGACTTGTGTCCTGTCTTGGAAGTCAAAAAGAGTCTTCCTTTTCAACCATGGCTGTTCAGCATATTAATGTCTAAAGAAACTATCCAGTGCCATGTAACATGGCTCTCTGCAGACCTGAAAATTGTCTGAACAAAAGGTCTGAACAAAGGTTTGAGTCATCCTGCCTGTGCAAAGCCTGGTGTGTTCATACCAGGGCGTGGTATAATTAAAAGCAGGGGGATGATACATAATTAAGTTGAACATTTAAGCAGGTACTGTGGAGACTTTCAACCGACAGCCTCACTAACTGTCAGGGAGAATCACAGGCCAGGCACTTGGTAGGCCAGAAAACTGATTCTGATAGTCACTGTAATAGCTCTGCTTTATCACACTTGTTTCATAATCGGGGTCACCTAACAGCAGAGAAATTGGGGCAGCTGCCCAGGAATCCTGTGGTGTGAAAGGCCATAAAAGGTCCTACTCAATACCTAACCCTCCAAGCTTTGCCAGTGACAGAGCAAGCACAGACACATCTGAAATTTAGCTTCTGTCCCAGATGCTGTGAATCTTATATAACCCAATCTGTCAATGTTAGAGCTGGTCTAAAGTTGCCTTCTGACCTCAGCCAGCATCTAAAATTTATGCACTCTTTTAAAATTAAAATAATCTGAAAATAATTTTCTCTGAACAAGTATTTTGACAACAGGACTGTGGGGAAACGTTACCTTGCAATCCTCTTCTAATGGTACAGAGAGAACAACCACTTGCTCTGAAGACAAAGGTTAACACTCACCTCTCTCTGACCTTCTGTCAGGTACAGATCTGTTGCACCCCATGGTTGCAGTGATGCTGCCTCTCTGTTTTAATTGCTGCTGATATGAAGCACGTTTCTCTCAGCTGTTAGTATTACACACATTCCCTGTGTTGTTCTCTCAGTGATGAGGACTACACTCCTCTGGGCTCCTTGGCTCTTCCTAGCATTCCTGCCAGGGAGAAGTTTGGGAGGGAGGGGCAAGGAGAAAAAAAAAAAGTGCTTGACAACACAGAATCTGAAATACCTACAGCATATAACAAATTATTGTACAGCATATCCTATACCAACTGGACATGATGAACCATACTAGGTTTCTTTTCCACATCTGATTACTATCAGCTTTGCTTTCAAAAGAGTTTACTCAGTAATTAATACAGTTTGCTTCTTACATGTTAGCTTAAAGTTAGCTGAAAGTGCATCAGCAAATTCTTAATCAGAAGAATAGCTATTTAAAGTCTTACTACTAGGGACAAGGGACTACAGAGTCATGTTACTCCTCATTATTGTGATTTGAAAATTGGAATGCAGAATTTTAAAGACTTGAAATTACATCTGATATTACTGCTAATAAAAACCATAATCCTCAGCCCTCCTAACACTCTATTGATTTTAAAAGGTGCCCTACCACCCCATTTATCACTTCATCACTCAGTGTCACCACACCAAATTTACCAGGAGAGACAGTGCCATAGCAAACATGCCTACTATCAGATTTCATTTAAACAAAACATTCAATTTTCTATTGCTTTTCTGTTGAAGCAATCTAAAGAAAAGATTTTGTGTCATTAAATAAATGAACAAAGTACATTTTGAAGTGAAGGCTTTTGGGTTTTTCTCCTGACACTTGCTCAGCTCTTCACTAAGTAATATCATGCACTAATGCAATACACTCCCTAATCAACAAGTTCAAATGATACAATTCCTCTGAGATACAAAATGGAAAGTCACTAATGCTTTGAGACACTCAACTTTGTTTTAGCTAATGATTTCTTGTATGACCACACTGATCCCTCTCTTTTCTTGTCTCCAGGGATACATCTAAATTATTTCATTTGTTGTTTTGTTTCATTGATATTTCTTTTCTTTTTAATTTGAGTTTTTAAACAAAGAAGAAATTCATCAGCATAAAATGAATGCTCAACTACTATTTTCCTTCGGCTTTACTAAGCAAAATAAAAATAACCAGAAGATACAGGAGAAAAAAACATAAATGCATAACTAGCTGATTTTCAATTTCAATAATTAGGAAACTTTTATAGTTGTGGAACTATATGTAGAGTTTTCTACATTCATTGTTATATATGATATTCTCTCATGTCATGTCATTTCACGTTAATATCACCCAACTCTTCACTGGTTTGGAGCTACAACAGCGCAAGGGTATCTACATTTGAACTGGCTCTGACATCTTATGAGTCAGTAATAATTTCAGGAAAGAAGGATTTTAAGGTTTTTTCTCCCACCATGGACTGCTTTACTTCCTTCTGAAGGAGCTATCACAAAATACAAAAAAGTGCTATTACATTAATTTTGAGTCAATCAATGGCTTTGACAGCATCAAATACGGCACTGATTTTGCTAATAACTCAAACTTGTTTTCTCTCCAAAGAACTGTTGCTCTCTGGAACACCAGTTCTTCACTTGTCCTCTTGGGAGAATCTCAAGTCTTCATTAGTCCATCAAACAAGCCAGCCATGACTTCAATTGTGATCTGAAGAATAGGACTAAGAGGAAAATAGAACTTACAGTCTAAGTCCTACTGCAGTGAGACTCTCTTGATTAAAAGGGCAGATCAGCATGTGCCCAGCAATTGGGCCATGGGAGCCTCAAACAGAACCATCATTCCTCTCAGGGCTCCATCGAAACCACAGCAAACAATGGGCTGACCCAAAGAATGGGAATGTAAATCACATTTGTACTCTGCTTTCAATGACTTAAATTTTTCTCCCAGTTATTCCCACTCTTTCCTCCACATACCTCTAAACTCATGGACTTCTAACACTCCTTGATCAAAGAAATATAGAGACATAGGGACAGACATTTTATTGTGATAGCAGTAAATGAAAACTGAAACATACACTCAGAGCTTGGAGGAGAACTTGCACAAATATATCCTATCACTAAACCTCTTAAAAAGGCCAAATCCGGCCATCAAAGAGCTAGTCCAGGGGAGTGATCATCACCTTCAGTCCAAATATCTGCATTCTAAAATGCACATAGCAAACATTCAACTACCTTTTCCTAATGGCTTCTCAGCTGGCTACCGAGACATCCTGGCTGCCAACCTGCATGCCCAGACTCCAGTCCATGAGAGTAATTCCTGTGAGTTACTTACTATGCCGAGTAACAGTGGCTGGTGAAGAATCATTTGCTATTACAAAATTCCGCCCAAATGATAGCTGACGAAATGGAAAGCTGGGATTTTACCAAGGTATTGAAAGAGATACAAAGAAACTGGATGAGAATTTGGGACACAATGCTGTGTTAGCGTTGTGGATACTACCCCACTGATTTACCTTTAAGAGAGAATCTGTCATGTTGACTAAAAAGCAAGCAGTAATTAAATTTCTACAAGCCAGTGATCTGTTCCACTTTTAGACATAACTTCAGGAAATTGCTACATTTCTCTCAGTTCAGCAAAAAGGCAATTTTGTGATGGACAGGCACAGAATACACAGCCCACCTACTGAAGCAAAATAAAGTGTCTTTGCAATCATGCCAATAGACATGCACAAAGCTAAGCCAGAGTGGCGCATGCTGCTCTTTTTTGTATAGGAGTCACTGAAGGTGTGCTCAGAAATTTGAGGTTCAGAGCCCAAGCTGTTGAGAGCCTGATTTACAGAGATAATGAACCAGCATAATTTGATTCAAATCATGCCTCCAGTTTGTCAGTCACGTAAAGACCAGACTGCCTAAAGAATAATGGAAATCTTGTAAAGATTTATAGCTGATTTTTAATGAAATCAGACAGCAGATCCTTTGGGAAGAGAGCCATCCTTTCAAGCACACCTTATCTACTAAATTAGATAAGCTGTGCTACTGACAGACAAGTGTAAGCTAGGTCAAGACTGAGGCTATGGGAGCCATAAGAATAAGAGCCACTAGGCTTTAAGTACTTACTCCTGCTTATTTCCATTTGTCTCTTACCTTTGATAAACAAAAGGAAAGGCTTCTCCTACTTTTTTAGGGATGGGGTTTCCATAATTATGCTACTTCCCCTACAAGTTCTTTCAACAGCTATCTCTAGCAATGTGCCTCCTTTCACTACTCACCCCTTTCTCAACCATATTTGTGAACAGGTAGTTATGATCTCCTCCCATAACATGTCTTAGAAGGCACACGTGGTTGGAGAGGTGCTGAAACAGGGAGTTTCCTGCATAAAGATCAGATGGATAGGTGGGCAGATGCTTCCAATGACAGAGGCTTTCCTTTGATGCCATCTTGCTATCCATTTTTTAGTTTACTGTGACTCACAGATTTCCTTTAGATTAGTTTTCCTTTGGAAATGAGGACTGCAGAGAACTGAGAGATGCTATAACGTAGTTTTATGATGGATTTGCTTCTCTGCATTGCTGAGGAAATGAAGCAGATATTAAATCACAACATCCAGGTCAGGACCTGCATAAGGGCAACTCTTCCAAACTGTCCTGCTAGGACTGTCAAGGATGGGAATCTAGAGATGAGTTAAAGAATTAATCAGCTAAAAGACCCACCCTGTGGAAAGTGGGATGAACCTGCCACTGTAAACTAACAGTGAAATAGAACCTGCCTATGGCACAAGAGCTGTAATTTTGACACCAACACTGATTTTGGTCTGCCAAAGGGCTGATAGGAGAACATCAAACATTGGCAAATGAATATGTATTTAGGTCTCCCTTGTTTTACATCCATGGGACAAACTAACAGTGACTTTCAGTGATATATATGAAAGAAAGAAAAGAGAAAACCTTTTTGTTAACAGATAATTTCTTCAGTCTGCTCAGAGAAGCAAGGCTAATCTCAATACAGAACTGATGAAATAATTTCTATCAAGTGGCCAAGTTGACAGACCTCAGTGTTGGGGCCAGGAAACAATAGGGAATGGATGTAGTAATATACTGGAGAGCCAGCAAAGCCTGAAAGGCAATAGGATGGAGACAGACCAGTTTTTTAAGGCGGACTCATACTCCTGTGCCAAAAAATGAGCTGCAAAAAGGAATAAAAGAAAGAGCAGCAAAAGCGTGAACATGTAGAGATTGTTCAAGCAATCGTTGAGTTCAGGAACTGCATGCAAATCCAAAGAGAATTTGTACAAAAATGATGGGAGAATGCTAGCTCATGTTATTTATAATCAAAGAAGGATACATTTACACAGAACATTTTCACTTNNNAGGATGAATTTACACAGAAATTTTTCCCTTTTTTTTTTTTTTTTTGTGCAGAAAATAAACAAAGCAAGCAGCCTCATTTTTTTGTGCAGCAAGACTTTGGGCAGAACATTTTAAAAAAACCCCAATGGAATAGCAAATACAAGTGTACAAATGGGGTGCAGATCACCTTGAAGAATAAGCAAAGCCATCATATCACTTTCCAGAAATGTTAAATGCCTCCAGGGGGAGATACCTTTAGGACACAAGGAGAAAACTGAATATCCTGAAGCAAAGTTGGTTCTAGCAAACTGGACCCAACTGGAGCAAAAAAGTTAACACCCTTTAAGCAAGTAAGTTGGATCATACACTGTCCTGCAGTTAATGAGCAGGGTCTTAACAACATGCTGAAAAATCAAAGCTTCGGAATAAATATGTGCTGAAATATGAGTGATTTTAAAAATTAAAATCATGTTTCAGTATGGTTTTAATAAAGCTTAAGTTAAGCATCAGAACAAGGTTAAAAACCAGCATCATAAAAATTGTTTTTCCTAAAACAAACAGTACATGGAATAAGGAGTCTCAAATCTATTTGATCTCATCTGTACTCAGAAGTTCTGGATAACTGATTCAGTCCAGGTCAAACCTTAGTGTTTGAAGCACACTGATTTTTATCAGGGTAAAATCATAAATAGCACCACATTCAACTGTCATTTTGTAAATTTGCAGCTTAAAAATGAGTTAAATATATATATATATACCCCCCACCCAAACATATTACCTTTTTTACTTTCTGCTTCAGCACCGAGATTTTTTTCCTACAAGAGGACCTTTAGATGATTCTGTTTTTTTAAGAGAAAGCAAAGCCTGAGGGGTGCAGCTCTGCAGAACAGGTGCTCCAATTCTCTCTGGGGCTCTGGAGCTCAGGAGCTGCAATGCACTTGCTCTCCACCTATTTATACAGCTTCCCGAGAGGAAATTTCTTGAACGCTGCTCTTCAGAAACAGTCAGGGGAAAATGCTGTTTTCATCGTCCAACCTGGTGTGAAAGCTCATGGCTGCAGCCTTCCAGCTGTGCTGTATGTGTGCTGTAGAACAGCTGTTTTGCCACCATGCCTTCTGAATCTCAGGCAGGGAAAGGGATGGGCTGAAGTTGTCTGCTTCACATCTGAAGTCACATGATCTCTTTTGGCCTTTCTGCTGTGTTGAGGCAATGATTTGCATTTTAGCAGATCTAGCACACTGGAAAAAAACATAAGGCTGTCCAGGTATTCAATTATCTGATGTGCTTGGCTTGCTGATGAAAGCCCTTAAGGACAGAAATGCTGCATTTATCACAAGGCATTTTATCTGCATGCTAGTGATATAGGTGTTCTCCAAAACACTCAGTCATACAGAATCACAGAATATGCTGAGTTGGAAGGGACCCACAGGGATCGAGTCCAGCTCCTGGCTCAGAACAGGACCGTCCCCATGTGCCTGAGAGGACTGTCCGAACACTTCTCAAACTCTGTCAGGCTTGGTGCTGTGACCACTTCTCAGGGTAGCCTGTTCCAGTGCCCAACCACCCTTTTTCTAATATCCAACCCAAACCTCCCCTGACACAGCTTCAGGCCATTCCCTCAGGTCCTGTCACTGGTCACCACAGAGAAGGGATCAGTGCCTGCCCCTCCACTTCTTCTCATGAGGAAGTTGTAACTGCAATGAGGTCTCCCCGCAGCCTCCTCTTCTCCAGGCTGAACACACCAAGTGCCCTCAGCCGCATCTCATACGGCTTCCCCTCAGGGCCCTTCACCATCTTCATTGCTCTCCTTTGGACATTCTCCAATAGCTTAATAACTTTCTTATATTGTGGTGCCCCAAACTACACATGATATTCAAGGTGAGGCTGCCCCAGTGCAGAGCAGAGCAGGACAATTCCCTCCCTCACCTAGCTGGCGATGATGCTGTGCCTGATGCCCCCAGGACATGGCTGACCCTCCTAACTGCTGACTCATATTCAACTTGCCATCAACCAGATTCCTCAGGTCCCTTCCCACAGCACTGCTTTCCAGTACCTCATTCCCCAGTACAGCCAGGGTTGCCCCATCCCAGGTGCAGAATCCAGATAATGGGACAAGTATGAAGCACTCAAATCTTGCGCTCAGAAGCAATGCATTAATGCCTGTACGCTTCATTTCATAATATACGAAATGTGTGATAAATGTGTGATTGGAACTCTGTGGACTCAGTTCATGTTTTGGTTTGTCTGCTCCTTATGTGATTACTGGAAAGGGACTGGACAAGCTGAGAACACTGCAACCTTGCTCCCCTGTATGGTCAGGAAGATGTGGCATTTTTGCTTTGATATCAAACTCTGGCCCCCCGGCAGCTGGGCCCAAATCTCTGACCCAGCTCTTTGCTGTGCTGATCTCTGACTCTCCACCACTGCACAGGTGCCTGGGGAGGGACAGATCTATCACACCCAGGATGATCTACTACTGCCCACTGCTAGCACAACAGCCCCTGGAAAATCTGCTCTACCTGGCAGTGTATCCATAGCACCGGGACACTGATTTTGAACACATACCCCACCAAACTATTCAAAACGAGGAGGTGCCAGTCAAAGTATGATAATGTAATATCACCAGTACAATCTTAGACCTAATCCTCAGCATCACTCATCCTCATCAGGCCACCTCTCCCCCAGGCTTTTCTGTCACCTCTCTCCAAAAGCCAGGGAGGGGCTACTTGTTATTGGGCAGTGATGGAACAGAGCACAGCAGTCACTTCTGCGGGGTCAGGGCAGGGGCCTGCAGGTTAAAGAGGACCATAAATTATAAAGCATGCAGTGCTGGGAGAAAGCTCCATGCGGATGGGCACAAGATGGAGATGACTGTGCCCCGTGCTCTGAAGCCTCTCCAGGTAGAGTCCCACCAGGACTGGATAGGGAGCAAAAGATTTCCAAGAACAGAGGTAAACAAAGATCTTCACACTCCTGTTCCTGCCCCAAAGGTCCAATAATACTGTAATATGGTATTTTCAGGCAGTTTCTGCCATCAATGTAGAGGCAGTTTCTGCCATCAATCTAGAGGCAGTTCTAAAGGCATCGACCACCACTGTGAAGGACAGAGTGACCAAATCCTCTTTTGAGACAGACCTTTATTAAGGTGCAAAAGATATTTAAAATGCTAAAACAGCAAATCAAAAGGTGTATGATTGACAGAGCTAGTCCTTTAAAGTTCCTTTAAAGACCCAAGCTTCCACTTCAAAGCTGTTCCTCTCCTTTGAGACAAGACAGTAAATGGAAAGCATAGCAAGCACAATAATTCTGCATGACCCAGAAGAGTTTTGATGTTTGTTTTTCTGGGAGAATGCACTTTTCCTGATCAGAGTTACAGTAGCTAATCATTTATGTATGATCATGCTGTTCTGCCAAAATGCATGCAAGCAAAAATACATCACAACCTCTTTCCACTGCACTCTTGGGATACACATTATTTATAAACATTTACTGTACCTGATAAATTCATCTATATTGGCATTTACCAAGATTTCTGCATAATGAGAGGCTACAAGGTTTGCTCCAGTGGCCAACAAATCCATCAGAAACATTTCATCCAAGATCAATAGGAGAGGGATCAAACCCTTAGCAGTTAGGTTCCTTAGGACATAAAATCTCCACTGCATGTTTTCTTTTGTTACTCATGGAAGTCCTTTGGCCTCTGTCTCAGTGATCTGACATGAGCAAGCAACCTGATAGAGTCAGTCTTGCTGGACTGAGCCACCTCTCCAGTTACCTGTGGGGATCACAATAACATGCAAATTGAGGAAACAAAAATGTGCTTTCCAAATTAACCTTTCCTGTTCAAGTCCAACGAGACAGGCCATACTAAACATACTCTACAAAGGCAAAGAGAACATATCAGTCCCACCAACAAGGTCATACATACTGATGCTTTTTTGTTCAGCAGTCATGTATCACAAGTAAATCTAATACACTGAAAGGAGTTTTAGCATCAACACCTGGCACAGAAAGTAGGCCAAAAAATTCTGGCAATATATGGTTGACCAGTCTATTATGACAAGGAAAAACCCAGCGTTGTTGCTAGTGCAGAAATCAGGGCAGCCCTTCTTGGTGTAATGGCACACATTCTGTCTTCCAAATACTTTGGAAACATTAACCTCCTGAGCAAGCCTCCATGCTGGCATTCCACATACATAATTCAAATTCTGCTTCAGGCTTATTTCTCAGAAGCACCCACTACAAAATGATGTAACCGGTATTTTTCAAAAAGACTGAAGATAATCATAGTTGAAGTGAATGTGCTCCTTCTAAGCTCTGACCATGGTTTCCCTCCTATTGCCCTACCAAGCTCAAAGAAATATTTTTATGTGACCCAACAAAGTATTTTAAAGTACTAGCCAGGGGACAAGTCCCTGACGGAGAGACTTAGATGTCCAGTCACAAACAAAAAGAAGAAGTAGAAAAAAATAATAGAAAAAATGAAGAGAGAAATAAATGTCTAGAAAAATTTAAAACTCTGTCTCAGTCAGTGAGGTGACAGAAATGTGTGCTCACACATTAGAAGGAGTAGGTTAATTTGTGTGAACAGAAAAAGAAATGTCCCCCCACTGGGTGAGAAGTTGAAAAAAAGACATCGAAATTAGCATCCTTGGCAAGAAGCACACAAAATCAGAAATGTGAAAGAAAGGCAACAGCAGGGCCTCAAAACCCCTTAAAGCCAAGAAACTAGACCAGAACACTACGAAAGCATCAGGATACCTTCTGTAAAAAATAAAAACAATTCTTTCTAAAAATGGGAAAATTTTCCAAATTAGCAAATGAATGCAGATTATTCTGGGAAGCAATGACTAATGACCTAATTTTCACAACTCTACCTCCCTCACATTAGCTTCAGTCTCCAGTTACAGCTTATAGAAATGACAGCTATCTAGAGCTCCCAGGTTCTGACAGATCTTAGTGAAGAAACATAAGGAAAAAGAAATGGGAATAAGAACTGGCTAACAACAGCTTGATCTGCATTTTGTTGGTCTGGTGAGCCATAAGCTGCACAGACAATGGAAACTCTGCATTCCTAATGCCCCAAGCCAACCACACTGTCTCTTCCCAAAAGGCACCTCTGGGTCAAATCAGGCCCTCCAGGTCAGGAGGGCACACTAATGATCAGCACATAAAAGGATTATTTTTTAAAATTTTCATTCCTTTTAAAGCCTGGAAACTACCCCCTACTAAGTGCTATCATCACATTCTTGGTAAGGGGTCAGCAAGTCTATGGAAATAATTTTCTTCACCTCTATTTTCATCTTAACTTTATGAAACTGCTTCTGATGACAAAAGGACAACATTTTCTGCTTTGTTACAGTAAACGAATCTTCTGTGTCAGCAAAATGTTATTAATTTCTGTCGCCAAGGCAACTATGATATTTAGCCACAAACAATACACTGGTTTGCTTACAGGCCCCACCTTTCTGAAAACTCACAAACTTATCTTTTATGCTCCAAATAATACCTTCTGCTTGTAACTTTAAACCACAGCCCTACAAACCGCAAAACTCCAGGTAACCCTAACAGACGACAGGAGGCAATCGCTGTGGGGCGCAGCGGACGCCGGACAGGCCGCAGGGCGGGCGCACAGCCGGCACGGACGGGCTCCCACAGCGCCGCTCCCGGCACAGCGCGGGCCGGGCGGGCCCTGAGGGCGCGGGGCGGGCGCGGGGCGCCCCCTGCCGGCGGCGGGGGCCGGCGGGGCACGGGAGGATCCTCCGTTCCCTGCGGGAGGTGTAAAACCCAAATCGCTTCCTTTCCACGCCCCATTGTGGAAACACGCACGAGCTGCCCGAGGGCAGCGAACGTGACTCGTGCGGGTCCATTAGGGCGCCACGCAACAGCTTCCTCAGCCCCTCGGGCTCGTTACCTGCCCCTGCGGGCACAGAAGCCTTGCCTGGAGCTACTGAGGTGATTTCCCCTCTGTAGCCATCTGAGGGGTAGGAAACGCATTGGCGTAGTTTTTGATTGCTACAATTGTTTTTAATCAACCAACGATTAAAAAGAAAAGAACCTTCGCCGCTCACTGAGGGAAGGACGTCATTTCGTCGATAGGGACAATGCGGGAAGGGGAAAGGGACGTGGCGGTTCCATAGTGTAGTGGTTATCACGTCTGCTTTACACGCAGAAGGTCCTGGGTTCGAGCCCCAGTGGAACCAGCGCCAAGTTGTGTTTTTCTTCTTGGCTCGCCGTGAGTTTTCATAATTTCCTTCCAAGCGAGGAGTTTCCTTTTGCTGTTTCCTCCCGCAACCGGCCAACCTCGTGAGCGCTGGAAGGAAGCGCCGGTGCTGCCCGCGGTGGAGGCGGAGCAGCTCGTTTCGGGGAGAGCAGGAAGGCGCCCCTAAGTGGGAACCCCCGTCCCTCGGGATCCGTTCCACAGGCTTCATCCTCGGCGGGGGCTGAACGGCCGCCTGCGAGAGGATCCCCGCCTTACCGTGATTCCTTGGATGGGTAACCAAGGAGACCACAGCCACCAGAGGCAGCGGGGGGAAGCAGCAGCCTGTGCCTCCTGCCGAGCGGGGGCAAAGCGGCGGTGAAGTCTGCAGCCCGGTGCATCCTCGAGGGGATGCTCACCGGCACAGACTGAGCGCAGCTCCTCTCGCCCCTGTGCTTGGAGGAGAGTTTGGGCGCTGAGAAAGGCGGGCGCTTTTCACGGCACAGAGCCAGCAAGGACAGTGAACGCCATCCTTGTTTCCCCCCGTACTGCGTGTATCGTTTGTAATAATTAGGAAAGAAAGAGCCATCTCAGCTTGCCTCGGAGCAGTTTAACTTTTAAATTATAACATGCTGTCTCATTTTGCACGTGCAAACCTTTAGAAAAGGGTAACCTCTGGACATGGAGTCTGGCACAGCATCTCTGTGTGTGGGGGAGCCCTGACAGTGCTGGGGCTCAGACATCTCTGCAGCAGGAGAGCCCCTGAGCTCCACTGACCTGGAGTTAGCTCCTGAGTGTCTTTGCAGGATCAGAGTGGGAGGCTGTGATTTACCTGTCTTAAAGATTTAAAAAAAACCCAAAACAAAACAAACTGGCTTAACTTACCTTAGTCAGAGTCTTATTAAGAAACTTACCTTAATCATCATCATATTAAGAAAACTATTAAACTTTGTCAGTGCTTGCTCTTACTAAAGAAACAGTCTGAGGTATGGGCAAGCTGCAGTTAGAGATTGCAGACCAATGCAGGGATACCTGGGCCAGGAAGCAGAAGGTCTTTTGGGTAGAAAACACTCACACATCACATTGGGAGACCTAGCACAGTAAGGTCATAACATAAAAGCACCATAATGATCCTATGGGCCTGTGTATCCCACAACCTTAAAGTACAGACGTACTCAGACCTGGGTTCCTCTGCTTATTTTGCTTAGTGGTGTCTGTGCAGCCCACAGGAGATGAAGCCAAAGCAATGTGTCCCACCACTTGGGTAAGCTGTCTTCCACAGACTGGCTTTAATAGGGATGGTGATCCCATGGTGCCTACCCTGCCACTGGCAGCCACAACACCCCCCAGGTGAGTGTTACAGGGAGTGAGCCTAATCCTGGTGGCCACTACTGGGTGACCATCTGCATCGAGGTTTCTTACAATTTGGAAAAATGGTCCTTTTCAGAAGAGAACTTAAGCTTACACTTCAGACTCGTAGAAAGAATGTTTTTTTCCTAGGAGCCTGCTCTCAAATGTGTGTAGGCCAGCGTAGTTCTGTCCATTTTGAGGGGATCCAGCTCCTGATGGTTTGACTCAAGCTTTAAAAGTATTAGCAGTCTTGCTCTCTCCACACATCAGTATCCTGCTTCTGAGAGGTGTCCGTGGTTCACACATACATGTATAAATGAGTATTTCGTACGTCCCTGAACTGTGATAAAACAAAAGTGTGCCAGTCACACTTTCCTGCTGAGACACTGTGCATCGTTTGTGTTCAGCTTGCAGACGCACGAATCTATGCGTGCCACTCTGATTGAGCTGTCTGGCACTCCGGCTTTGGGAGAAACATGAAATCTTTATGTGGAGTTGCACTTCTCTCTCACGCACAAGTACTTTTGCCTCGTGCTTTCCCTCCGAGGCCACACACACACACACTGCCAGTCAGACTAAAAGCATCTCAATGGTGCAGGGTGATCTCTGTGTTATTTCCCACAGTCTGGGGGAGGAAAGCACATCAAGATTTCCGAGGGCTATGAAAACATACCAAAATGTCTTGAAGCCAATGTGATGCAAGCTAGAGGTGGAGCAGATGTATGGCCCAAAGAGCAAACCTGCCCAGGCAGTTCCTGTGCCTGTTTTACACAGCAGCAAGAATGTCACCAAACTACCATAATTTGGGCCATTTGTACTAGTCTCAGTTTTGTTCTGTAACCAATGTCAGACTGATTTTTATCCTTTTTAGAATTGTATTTCTATTTTTTATAAAAGGCAACTGGTGCTGTATTGTGTATACTGGCTTTTAAATGTTTTCTGTCTTCTGTACCTGAAAATATTTTTATGCATTCTAGGAATTAACTACATGATTCATTTAGTGGTGTTGTCTGCAGTGGTAGTGTGGTTTTGCTGTTTATGGTTATTAAAATGAAGGACCATCAACACCATTAGGCACAAGGGCCTGAACTGCATACAGAGACTTTAATTTTAAGGCTCTTCTAATCTTCATGTGAATCAGTTTGATTTTTTGAATGCTACAGACACTTTTTAAACAAATGCTGCTTTCTTTCTTTGTGGAGGGTACTTTATAACTGGGCAGCCACCAGTCTTAAGAGTGTCTCTTTGGTTGAAATGTTCTTTGATAAGAGCTGTGCTATTTCTGAACACGTTCCCCAAGCTATTGTGCACTTCTTACAAAAAAATCAAAACCTATTTGAAGTCTGGGGTTGACCATAAACCAAGCTGATTTTAAACTACTGGGGGTGATGGGAGAGAATTCGGCTTTGCTTACTTAAAACACAGTAGGTGATTTCTGTCTTTGTGGGCAGCTCTGCTTCCCTGTGACCTGTGCTTATGAAACCATAAGGTGAAAGACTGAAGCCGTGGTCTGGTTTTCCAACAGATGTGTGGATGAGGGTATTTAGGGATTTTTAAGCTGGGATTTTCAAACCCATGGGATTTAGATACCAACTGCTCATCATTGCGGAGAGTGAATAGATACCTGAGTGTCTTCATCAACTCTGGAAATCTCTGTGGCAGACCATTTTAGCCTGGACAACAAAAAGAAGGAGAGAGACCCTTGTCTGGATACTGAGTAGAATCTGGAGTAAGATGCTGCAGGAGATGCCCAGAGGTGCCCTGGTACCCTCAATGAGGCTCATGTTTCTATATCCCCCAGCAGGACTTTCTGGTGGGTCTCACTGCCCCAAGGGGGGTGCTGCATATGAACATAAGGTGTCTGACACAAAATCAGGAGCAGCTCCCTGCCCTTAGGAAAATTACCTCCTTCCTGGTGCCTGGGACGAGCTGCCCTTGATCATGCATGGGTTTTCCTGCAGTGCTTGCATTGAGCTGGCCCAGGTCCATGAAGCAGAATGGCTGGGGCTGTGTAGGGGTCTGCCTGTGATAACCCACCTCTCCAAGTAGGTAGGTGAAATTGGGGAAAGTGTTGGGTTGAGAAGGTTCCTTGAGGCTGAGCAAAGCAGTGAGCCCCCTTGGCAGATGTGCTGGTTTAAAAGTAAACCAGCAGGAGAAATGAATCCAACTCAAAAGAGTTTAGAAGTCAGAACTACAATTTAAAAAATAAAAAAAAAAAGATACACTGATACAAAGGAAAACTGATTTTAGCCCACAAAACCCAGTTGTACAACCCAGCCCCCTGGGNATATGCTTGGGTTCAGATAGGAACACCCAGTACCTCCTCCAGGGTGAGGCATTTCACGGTGGGCAATGTACTCAGTGAGTCACAGGATATTTTGGTCTACTCGATGGCCCATTAGCAGACATGATCCCCTCAGGTGGGGTGTAAAGGTGTTAATGACTCCTGGAGGGGAGTTATCACACCTGAATCATTGGTGTGAAGACAGGGAACCCTCTTATCTCTGTTTTCCCGTGTACCCAGTTCATAGCCTGAGGTGTCATGTGTGTCCTGGGCAGCTGTTGCAAACAATGCATCGTTAACAGTTCATGATAAATGGCAGAGAGGGTATGGAATACACAGTTCCAGTTACATTCCCACAGTGATAAACTGGTCCCAGCTACTATAACTAGGACAGCAGGATACTTGATCCTTCCATGTCACATGCCTTGGTGAGGGTGTATTGGTGCTGGAGGTGCCACTCCAGTGAGATGCTGTACCTGACAACCCACTTACAGGGCATTCCAAATTTGTGAGTATCTAAAGACAAGTGAGATGAATCCTGCATAGGGGGCTGTTTTCAAAAAGCCAGCATATTTGTTTGCACAGCATTTTTTTGAATGGATGTAGACCAGAAAACCAGAGACACGGCTAGCTTAACTCCACAGCAGCCTATGTGATCTATGCAGCAGTTTAATCTATTCCCAGCGCATACAATCTGTGATCTTTGAAACAAAGCTAGCTGCTTCTGAAGCAATTGCTTTCAAAAGCCTTCATTAAAAATTCACAGCTAATTGCACATAATTAGCAGAGATTGAAGGAATGGGTGCAAGATCCACTGTAATCACCAGTAGTCTGTTATCTTGAATCTTTCAATCATTTTCAAATCAAATGTATTGCTCTCTTGAAGGTAAGCCTGGTGAAAGGATACTATAGGTAGAACTGATAGCAAAGGCAGGTGTACATTTTTGATTTGAGATTTCTACAGCCTAGCAAGTAAACAACTTAAAATTTGTTTTTTGTTTGATCTATTAATTGCAATTTTCAGCCCCGTTGCTATTAGGTGACTGGAAGAACAATAAGGCCAGGGCAGATTTCTATACACAAGTATTATCAGGAAAGGCATTGATGGGGTAGAGGTAAAAAATTGGGGTGGAAGACAATGAATACATGCTATACAGTAGGCAATATATACTATGCATTTTTAATAAGCATTAGTCATCTGCATTTCTGTAGGGGGTATATGTGGTTTCCAGGTAGGTATATCCTTGTTTATCTGGACATATGTCTACATCACCAATCAAATTCATGCTCATAGTGTCAGTATCTCAATACTTGTTACCTCACAAAAACTGTTGCAGATGACAGATCCTCTAGGATGGAGCTTGATGGTAATAATTGTGTGGTTGGTTCGATGGTGCTGGAGAAAATCATGAGAATGGGGGAGAGTAAGGTGCTTAGGCAACGCTTAAGTTAATCTCATGCCTTCCCATCAAGCCAAGCAGTACACTAAGGAGCTATTCACAACAGGAGAAGGAAAAGATGCAGTTCAAGATGAGAAGCGTCCTGCTGTCTCTTCTTTTCTGGTACAAAGGTATGCACTTTGCCTCCTGAGAGGTGCTTTCAGATATGTCTCTTTGCATTTCTTGTTTCATCCATGCTTTCTTCTGCCAGGGGCTGCGAGGTACAGAGCAAGCTCTCTTTATATTCTCATGGAAGCATAATAATTTGGGGAAGGCAAAATGTGGAGGAGATGTGTAATTTATGTACATGAGTGAGCAGTGTTCTTACAGCTCTATGAATATTCAGTAGTAAAACTCTGTTTCACAAAATAATTGCAGTGTGAAAAAATTGCCATATAATTTGTCAAAATATGAATTTGCAAAGAAAATTGTAGTGCAGCTGAGCCAGTGTGTAAATAATAATGCTGATTTGAAAAATGAGGTACAGTATAACATGAAAGACTGGTCCTTCATTAATCAAAACTCTTGATTAATCAAAAGCTAGTCATTTTCTCTAGCAGCAAGACATTGTTGATGAAGATTGGTGGTTTTTTCTTTAAAGGCCATTTCAGGTATTTTGGCCTGGAAAAGACTTCCAAAGGCACTTTTGGAACAGAAAGCAATCATAAGTCAAGAAAATGGGAAAAGTATTTATCAATTTTGTGGCTTTCTCAGATTTACTTTTCAGAAAAGCAGCAACAAAAGCACATAAGCTGGAGCTGGAAGAAGCCAGAAAATTCAGGGTCACAATCTCCTTCCATTTTAATCGCCCCTGCAGTGGAGAACAAGGACATAACTTTCTGGGTTGTGTTTAAATTTCTGGCTTCATCAAAGCCAATGGCAAAGCTGCTATTATTTTAAACAAGGCTGAGGGCTGCTCTTGGTAAGTGCAGTGTCTATGAACATTAACATGTGCATCAAGTGTGATCTGTCAGAGTGAGGAGAAGACTAATCAGACAGTCCAGCTTTCCCCCCATGGATGTTGCATTCTCAGTGTTTTGATTTGTCTAGTTCTTTTCTGTCTGGTTCTACTGAATGCTTTGATCTGCCAAATTTCATGGGTAGGAAAGTAAGTGTTCCTCAACTAGGCATGCCTTAATTTCATCCTGGTATGTTTGGCTGTACCCCGCTCTGTCTAATTAATAGATCTTCCTCTTAATCTTGCAGCAAATATTTGTATGCTCTCCTCATACCTTATCTCTCCGCTCTCCTTTTTCTCATTTGGGAAGGTTACTGGTGCCTGAGCCTCTTGGAAGACCGTTTTTATCCAGACTCCAGCATTTTTTTCCCTATGGGTGGCATAACTGCAATTAGTCCTTAGAATGAGTTCATACCTTGCTCTGAAACCCAGACTCAGCTTGCTTTTAATAGACACCCACACATCAGGGTATTTTTGGAAAGCTGCAGTGAAAAATGACTTGCAGGATCACTTTCCAGGCACCGCTCCATGGATATTTATTTTCTTAATTTACTGTGGTTGTTAATTTACTGTTTTCCTCTGCTTCATGGTCTGTGTGTCCTCCTCTGGATACAAAGAGCGCAGTGCCCCTCTGCCCAGGTCCCACTCGCGCTCCTGCCTGCCTCTCCCACCGCGAAGGTAGCGCTGGGTCAGTCCTCTGAGCTACGTGCACTGATGCCACGATAAGCTGCTTAGTTTATTTTCCCTGGCAGAGCAAGTGGCTTAGAGGAGCCCCCGCAGCCCCCGCGCCTTGGCTGGGCTTGTGTTTGCCGGGGATGCCGCAGCAGCCGCAGCAGCAGCAGCAGATGGTGCAGCAGAGATGCTCCTGCCATGGGAGCCGCAGCAGCTGCTGGGCCCCCTCCATATGGTGAGGGGGAGCACCCCGAGCCCCGGATTGACATGAGGATGCTTTTAGCACATTAAACGTGACGTGCCTGCACCGCATTACTCCGTCCGCGCTTACTACAGGGCCAGGAATAAGCACATCTCAGCTATTTAAGAGAGTGGGGTTCTTTTTTCCCCCCTCTGTTTTTTGTAGCTTTGGGGGAAAAAACCACCAAAACCCCAAAACCAACCAAACAAACAAAAACAAAAAAACCCCACCACAAACAAACAAACAAACAAACCCACCCAAAAAACCACCCCAGAACTCAAACCCGCCTTTGGATCACAGTAAATAACATCTTTAGTGCTGCCCTTTGGCATAATCAATGCATCTAATGAAATAACTATGCAGGAAATGTTCTGAGGGGCTCTAAGCAGGAAGGAGCAAACAAGTCAGTAAGAGCAGAAACTGGCAAAACTTTTCAAAGGAACACTTTGGGAAAAAAGATAATTATATGTCTCTTAAGAAAAAAAAAGGGAAAGGTTGATTTTTTTTTCAGATTATTTAAGCTTTCTTCAAATATTTTCACAGCATAAAAAAAAATTTAGTGGAAACATGGAAACAGCAGATGTAAAGGAGAAATTAATTTGAATTAAATAGGTACAATTGTCATTATTTAAATATGGTTCTTATCACTTTCAAATAACTAGTAAATATTAAATGAGACACAATACAAATGAATGAAATTGGAAACAAAATAAAATTCATTCAAATAAAGAAAATGGAATGGAAATTGCAATAATACACCCATGAAAAATCCCCAGAAAATGAAGGAGCAGAGCAGCTGAGTTAAAACCTGAGAGAAAAGCTTAACTCAAAGCATGAGACCTTCTCCCCTCTGCAGGCTGATGCCCTCATTTTCTGGCTCTGACCGTGCCTGCCAGTGATCAGCAGAGGTCAGTCCTCGCAGGCTGATGCGTGCCGGGGTGTTGGTGCCCTCCTGGGTGGTGCTGGGGCCAGAATATCCTCTACAGGGCAAACAGGCTGAGCATTTGGGCCACTGTGGCTCCAGGTGGTTGGAGACCCTGGATGGGCAACTTGCTTTCAACCGGGCCAGCCTGGCTCCCCATGTCTTTTGGTGGACACAGATCTGCACATGCTCTGGGGGTCTCTGCCTGCCAGCATAGCTCCCAAGAACCATTTAAAGCCCATGCTTTTTAGAAGTAAAGGTACTGATTGCACAACACACACGGTCCCGTTGGAGCTGCTTAGCATAGCCATGGAAAAAGCCCTGGGGGAAAATCAACAAGAGTGATCCCCAAACACTCTGCAGAGGGGCTGTGCTTGCCAAGGGGACCTGGGGACCGGTCACAGCTGCAGCAGGGGTCCCTGGGGACATTGCCTCTGGTGCAGATGGGAAAATGCCACAGATAATGGCAGCTTCCCTAAATGCACCTCGTTACCAAGGCTAGTGCAACCTGATGTGAGTCACTTCACTCGCCTGGCACGATTTTCAGGGCTGGGATGTAAAAATAGCCTAGGTTAATAATATAGCAACCCACAAACTAGCACCCAATGGGCACAGTCATACTGAATGCCTTTTTCAGTGTTTCAGCCCTCTGTGTTGCTTACAGGCTGTGTTACCTAACTCTGCTTCCTAGTGATGTCTAATGTGGTGCTCAGGGAAAAGAGGGCCTTGCAATGGTGTGCCTTTCAGAAAGCATGACAAAAACAGTGCCATTCATTCCAGCTATGCCTTTCATTTCCATGACATCTTTGCTGGAGCTCCAGTCATCTTTTTCTGAGTTTTAAGCTGTTTTCCTTTCCCGTGTCCCATGACCCACAGGTGCAGAAGGGAAGCAGGTGACCATGCCCAGAAAGCACTGCTGCATCTTGGGGGGCACTGCTGTCTGCTGGGAGAAGAGGAGAGAAGATAATTTCTCTGAGCTTTGTTAAACTCAGTTGTTGCTTGCAGAGATGAGAGACAAAACTAACTATTTCAGCTGAAGCTTCTAGGATATCTAAATCATAAAGTAAATAAATAGGGTCATTAAAAATTTCCTCATACTTTTCCTGCAATGATCAAGTTTATGTGAACTTATTCCAGTAAGTTGAGTGACTGACATTTATTCTGTGTTACATTTTATTTCTCTGTTTTCATATTTTATAATGTGCTTTCTCATGCTTGTACATCTGTCATTAATTCTAGGCACACTAAAAGATGACTTGCTATTGTGACTTTATGGTCAGGATAGTGAATATGATTTCTCAGAGTTACCATATCAAAATGTGCCTTTAGCGGTGTTACTTCTCCCACACTTATCTTCCTCCTTTCTTACTCTTGTTTAACCACATGATTACAAATTTTATGAGACACACAGTTACTTGTTCCTGTCATTAAAATGCCAGTGGCTGTTTCCTTGCTAATGATTGTCCCTTCCTTTCCCCAACTAGCCCTAAGTTGTGGCTGCTGCTTTAACCTACTTCCACCTCAGGAAACCTGTATCCTGCCCATCTTGGCATCTCAGGACTACCTCTGCCAGCTCTTTTCTTTCTCCCACAAACCTGGACCAGTCCCTGGAGTATCTCTCCCCTCCATCCTGCTCAGCAGCAGGTGGCGAGTGGGGTCATCCAAGGGCCTGGGCTCCAGTCCAGCCTCACTAAGACAGGTACTCTGGCACAAAATCATCCTCTGGTTCTTGCCCAAGCCCTAGTCCCTAAATCCTGAGTTGTGGGGTGGCATTTGTGTGTGGCAATGTGCTGGACACACCACACTGCAGGGTGGGATGAAGGGACAGGAAAGGCACATGCTTTATCTCACTGCCTCCCATGAGCACAGGTAATAATTTGTTTCACTGAACTGATGGTTTGCTGAATGCCCTGGGGGTCTGTAAATAGTGCTTTATCCTTTTTGATGTTTTGGGGTTTTTCAAGTCTTGTGCTTTTAAAACAACAGCCCCTGGCAGCCATGCAGGACTTATGACTCTGCCATGAATTGCAGCAATTCATTCTGTCTGACCTACAATTACCAATTATCTTTGTAACCTTCCTTGAAGGCAAACATGCTCACTATAAAAGCATGCTGGCCATCACTTTTTTTTTTTTTTAGACTATTGGGAGCCAGCTTTCCTCTTCATTTCCTTTGTAGGACAGGGCCCATCACAGCTGTAAACACACCAATATATCAATTACTATGTTTTCTGGCCAACTGCAGGCAAGGGCATGTTTCTTTTCCTTTTCTCTCCCAGCACCAGGGGTTTTCAAGCTGCGCTGACCGGGCAGGATGTTTGGCCATCTGCTGCTGTGCTTCCCCCAAGCCAGGCCAAGCCTGCCATTCCCCTGTGCCATGGTCGGATGGCTGAGCCACTTGTGGGAGCAAGCCCTTAGTAGTTAACCTCTTCTGGCTCAAAAAGGCAAAGCCGAACTCTTGCTGGAGATGTTTAAACCAGCGAGTCATGCAACAAGGGAACAACCAGAGGGGCAGCATGCTGGCATCTGTGCCCTGGCACTGCCTTTTCACCTCTGCGTGTTGTGGGACTGACCCAATGAAACATTACCATGAATAAAGGGCTTTTGTGCACGAAATTCATGCCATTGCTTGATTTGCAATAGTGGTGTCCCCTGGCAGATGAGGCTAAAACCCTAGAAGCCACTGCTGTAGCTCAGGAGCAGACACCATTGCTGCTGAGAGCACCCCAGTGCTGGGGTGACCTGGTGAGGAGGATTTATTTCTGGCAGTTGAATTGGTGCTAACATACACCCCCCCTACTTGAAAACTGTTCCTTTTTTTTCCTGTTGTTTCACTCACAGCTTTTGAATTTCCAGCTCCATGTGTCAATGACATACCAAATTTTGATCTTGGCTCTCAAATGGAGGGACTCAGGAGGCCTGTTGAAGGGCTCAGCATGGTCCCACAGCTATACCCTCCATCAATCCTGGTAATTGACATCCCAGTTCCCCACCACAGCAGTGCACAAGAGTAGGCTTCACCACAATATAGTCTTCCTCATGGAATATAACTTCCTAAGGTTAATGGTTGGACTTGATGATCTTAGAGGTCTTTTCCAACCCTTTTGCAGGCCAAAGTGTATTAAACCACTTTAAGGAAAACCCAAAGCAACACACAGACATTTTTTGCACAAAAATCAGTCTTCTAAAGATGAAAATAAAGAGGTTAAGAAACATGTAGCAAGCACACATCTCTAAGTGGGACTTGAATGTCAGTAGATGGAAGATGCCTGGAGACACACAGAGGTCTGTGCTGGCTGGGCAGTCGGGCTCCCAGATTCAGGGTAAGGAACCCGCCCTTGCAGATAACGCTCCTGGAGCAGGGCATCTGTCCTGCTGGGAAAGGACACCACCCCACTGGCTGGAGGGGCAGGAGATGCACCTGCTGACCCAAATCTCATGCCCCTGGTGCTAGTGCCGCTTCAGAACTGGCATCAAACAGAGCACCAAGCGGGCAGGAGAGGCATTGCATTGCTTTTCTTGGCAAAAGTGGTTCAGTTTTGATAAGTGATGAAGTCCTGCTTTGTACTGCATTGGCAGACAGCGTTAACGTCTTAAACTACCTTGATGCTGGTTTAAGTCAAATCCCTTTGCCCTGTGGGGTACAGCACAGGCGTGACCTTGGACTTGCGCCTCTGCCTTGGTTTTCTCATTGCACCATGGAGCCACAGGGTAACATCAGTGCTGGGAAAGGTGTAGTGCAGTGCTGTGCAAGGGCCCCAGCCTATGCTTCCAAGAGGCCAGATTTGGAGACCTGCAGCCACACTTTCCTCCTGAGCATTTTGGGGTCTTGGTGCCCTCTGCCTCCCTCTTGGTCCTGACTGAAACTACATCTTTTTATTGTAGACCAATGTTTATTTCTTCTGCCAGGGCCAATGCCTTGAGTTAATGCTGTAAGTTCCTGATACCAGAAATGCTGCCCCGGGACACTGACGCACAGGAGACCATCTCTATGTTAGAGAAAGGAATTTTTTACAATTTCTTTATTGTTTTGTTCTTGTTCAGACTCGATACATTTAGGCTCAGTGTCACACCCAAGCAGCAGTTGCATTTCAGCAATAAACAGAGCTTTGTATATAGTTTATATTTCAGCTGATTATAATTGCTCTGTGTTTGTGAGTCTTTTGAGATGAAACTTGCTATAGAAATGTGAGATGCAAATTCCCAGCATTAGCTGGAGCTTCTTAGGCTCAGCAAAGTGACAGTGTATGAATGAATAAATCATAACTAGATTTCAGTGAATAATTCAGAGTCTAATTCATTTGGTGAAAAGATTCTCTTTTCATATTCACAGAACCTCGGGAGATGGCAGGTTTCTCCTGACTTCTGTAGTCAAGTTTTTACCTGCTCAATAGCTTGTTCCTTAGGGGCTTGTAGATTCCCTACTGGCTTTGAAAACATGATGTTTGACATCTGACTTGTGCTGATGAGTTATCAGCAGTCATGGGACTCTTTTTTATTATTTTATTTTCATAGTTGCTTGGGAACTATTCTGCCAGTCCAAATGCTATTAACACAGTCTGCTTTGGACTTCACTGTGAAGCAAGGACAACCTTTTCAGTACTGGAAGTGCTCATAAAAAAGCCATTGCTCAGTAAGAAGCAGGAGATAAAACAGGTCAGATGTTACAAAAATAGCATCTCTTCCTTTACAGCCATAACGACCGGTTTTCCCCAAGAAAGAAAGAAAAAAAAGAGTCTTGTCTGTAAGATGGATTAGGAAGACCTATTTACATTGCATTGTTCTCCATCCCATCCAGAAGGAGTGATCTCAGACCAAGCACCTTGTGTAGTGTCCCATCTCCTCCAAAGGCACTTGGGATCTGCGGTGGTGCCAGGATGGGATTTCACCCTTGGAGTTCATCAGCTTACACATTTAAGGGGAAACTGTGACAGAGAAACTGAGAGCAGGAAGACAGAAAAAATGGATATGGGCATAATTAGATGTAAAGAAGAGACTGAATGGGCCAGCATGGGTTTCTCCTCAGGGCGATTCAGGTGTACCTCATCAGAAAAGGCAGATGACAAAGGCATCAAAGAGAAAACCTGATGGAGGAGTAGCACAGACATGGACACAGGGAGTGCTCTCTTCCTTCCCATGTTCTCTTGCCTACCCCTGGCAATCAGCTTGGGGGAAATGCGGTAGATTTATCAGTCCTTCCTGTATTTATTTGCCCCTAGCTCAAGAGTAAATGTTCATTTTATTTCCTAACATTTGCTTGCAGCATCCTTGTTTTTCATCTCTGTCTCTCTTCTTCTCTCCATGCCCACTGTCCAGCTGTGATGGCCCTTTCCCCAGGAGAGGTAAGTGTCTCCGGCTATTTGGGCTCCGACGCTGCCTGGCTCTGGGGCCTGGTCAGCAGTAGGGATGGCACCTGGGCTTCCAAGCCCAGACACATGCTCTGACCTCTGAATCCAAGGGGATCCAAGTCATCCCATGTTTCATGCTAGGCTGGCATGAAGAAAGGGTTCTCACAGAAGGTGCAAGCAGGCTGGGCAGGCCTGGACATCTGTCTAAGGTTCGGGACTCAAATTTAGCCTTGTGTCACTGTTGTTGTTGCCTATATTGATTTATTACTGTTTTTTTACCTTCCGTTTAGGATGAGAGACTGGAGCTGTGGCACAGCAAGGCTTGCAAATGTGATTGCCAAGGAGGACCTAACTCTGTGTGGTCCAGTGGGACTAACAGCTTGGAGTGCATGCCAGGTAATGGGCCAGTGTGCTTTTAGCTGTGTTTGCCAGGTGACCTTCGGCAGCTTCCCCTGCTGCACCCAGCATTGCAGAGGAGGCGTGTTCTGGTGGTGTCTGTTCCAAATCCAGCTGCTGGTGGGCTGGGAGAGCTACACTGGTGGGAGGTAAGGGGGTGACCCTGCACTGTTGGGCAGGGGCAGCCCCCATCCCTGGGCCTTGGGAAGTCACCCAGGATGACCTGTGCTGGCTGGTGCCAGCAGGCATTTACCTGAAGCCCTTAGTGCTGCTGCTTCCAGAAACTGCCTGGAACAGCCACTGCCGTGTGCAGGATTTGCTGTAAATAACCTTTTGTACCACCTAGGCTTGTTCTGCCTTGCTGCATTTTAACCTGTGACATCTCACCTCTCCAGGAGTCAAGAAAAATAGTTTGCTATTTCTTTGCAGCATATTTTTAAACAGTAAAAGACCACAATCCTATTGCCTTTGAGTTTACTCTAGGCTGCCCCGCCTAACTCATTTAGCTTTTCCTCACTAATCATTTTGCACATGTTTCTGGTCAAGCTCTTTCTCCATTATTTTCTGCAGCTGCCACATTTTCTCTGATGTGTTACCCTGGCAAGGCTTTATTGGTGCCTGGCTGATCCTCAGGTTTAGCTCATGTGTCCCACAGAAGCTGCACTCTTTTTCAGGCCTCTGTCATGCCAATGCTCAGAGGTGTTACCCCCTCTGGAGCTGGGTGCTGAAAGTGGTACCTGCCTCATGCCCACTAGCAACCACCTCTTTCCAGTTCCTGCAAGGGGCTGTGCAATAACTTGAGGTGTGTTTTTCTGCCCCTGGGCTCCCCAGGCAAGATACAGGGGAAAAGTGGTCATTCCACTGCCCAGCATTTGGCACAGCTGCCCTGAAGGAGGCTAAATGAGTTACCCTGGAAGAGTCAGGATGGACTAAAAAGCAAATTAAAATGTGCATTGACAAGAAGATGTGATACGATTGGCAGAGCTTGCAGCCATATGCAAACAAAAATGATAGAGGGAAAACTCCCAGGGGTTTCTATCCCCAGTTTGTGTTGGTTCTGAAGGCTTTCCTTCAGTGTGAGGGAGCTGAAAAGTGCATGGACTTGTTTGCCAGGCCCTCTGCTTCCTCTGAGCAATCCCTCCATGCACTCTGCTCCTGTAGAGGCCACGTCCACCTGGGGTTTGCTCAGCCTGGGTTTCTTCCCTGCCTGGAGAAACTACAAGGAAAGGATTCATGAGCCTTACGAGCATGGATGGTGTCTCATCCCCAGCGCAGAGCAGCCCCCGAACAGCCTCAGAAAAGGGTCATGGCTTCTCAGGCTTTGTACTGCCAGTTTCTGCAGCTGGTATCTCCACAAGGCTGCCTGCTGGGGCACGTATGAAAAGAAAGAAGGCATTTGCTGAAGACAGACCCTGTGAGGCAGAAGAATCTCTTACAGTAGCTCTAGAACTGACACTTTACATCTTTGTTATGAGCGTTTCCCCCAGTCTCTTATGAAAGAAACCCACATGCTGCTTCAAATTGGAGTTTGAGCTGGCATGGCCCTGCCTGAGCTCACCCCTCTCTTTCAGAGGGCTAACCACCATCACTATTTTTTTTTCACAGCATCATCACAAAGCCCACCTGTGATGCCCACTGCAGGTCCTTGCAGTTCCTGCATCCTTGCCTGAGTCTCTCCATTCAGAAGGTGTCCCTCTGCACCTGCACGTCCTCCACCTGTAACTGTAGCCCTTTGCATGAAGCTGCCTTAAAGCATATTTTGAACAGACTTGCCTTGCACTCCAGGTTGCCGTGTAGGATCTCCCTGCTTCCTGCAGCCCTGGCAGTGTGGAAGGAACAGCCTCAGCACACTCACATGCACCACAAAGCCTTATGGCAATGCTGAATTGCAGCCAGCTCAGTAGAGATCCCTGACCAGCCCCTTAGGAATTCCCTCTTCTCACAGTGGCTCCCTGCTAGCACCTATGTCTGGCATGCCAGCCTGGTTCTACTGCACATTTTCTTACTGTTTAACCTCAGAAGTGTACAATTCTTCATCAGAAGTCTTGCTACAGCCTGGCACCACCCTGCTGTTGTTTGTACCAGGGAATCACAGAATCACAGCATGGTTTGGATTGGAAGGGACCTTTGAAGATTATCTAGTTCCAATCCCTCCCCTCTCCCATCCCCTCTATGAACAAGGATACCTTCCACTAGACCAGTTTCCTCAAAGCCCCATCCAGCCTGGACTTGAACACTTCCAGGGGTGGGCCATCTGCAGATTCTCTGGGCAACCTGTTCCAGTGGATCATCATCCACACAGTAAAAAAGTTCTTTTTATGTCCAATCTAAACCCACACTCTTCCTGTTTAAAACCCTTGCCCTTTGAGAGGCAAGGGAAGGGAAGGAGATGTGGCAGGTTTGGTTGACCTGTCCATGGTAGATGAGTGAGGAGCAGTGCTAGGTTTCCTGGCCAGGCCAGGGGTGACGGGTGCTCTCGCACATTAGCATTAAGTGGCTGAGTAATGAAGGCATCTTCCTTGACTAATGAAGGCTGTTCTCCTGAATGACGAATATTGACACTGTAACCCCCAGCTGTTGCTCTCCCCAGGCAGGGCTTTTGCACTGCCCTTGCCCAGTCCAGCCCGCCTAGCGTGGTATGGGCTGGTGTCCCTGCTGCCTGGTGATAGTTTGCAGGGCAGCCATGCAGAGCTGTCTCTGGCACAGTCACGGGGATCAGCCTCCTCCCAAATCTCTCTCAGGTTTCCTCTGGATTGGCTGTAACCGTGTCAAATGTCTTGGCTGATGTGGCCGGGCAGGCACCCGGCACCTGTTTTGGCGGGTCCCTGTGCGTGGCACAAATGGACTCACCTGAAGGTGACCTGCTAATTGCATTATAGTTGTGTGGTCTGTGGATTAGTGTTGCTAAAAGTAAAGCTGGGTGGTGTTTGCGATAAGCCTAAGGAATAGTAAACACACAGGGCCACCCCAGCCTGACCACCCTGGCACAAGGGGAGCAAGGCTTTTACCGTGGTGGAAAAGCATGATGTTTCCATGCCTGGGGGAAGGGGGGACAGTGGCTGTATGTTTTCATGGTAAAAAATGTGTTAATGAGGTACCGACTAAGCAAGTTATGTTAATGAGATATTGATGCATACAATATTGACCTAATGGAGCTTGCTAATGAGACATCGACCACATGGCTGCAGTGCTGAGGAGCTGCGCTGGGGAGGCCATGGCTGTGCCAGGTTCTGGACCCCCACTGATGCACCCCACATGTGGGTCATTTTTAACACGAGGCACCACGCTGGTTAGTCAGGCACAGCTAAGGCAAGGAAATGTCCTACCCACAAGTGAAGCTGCACAGAGCTTTACTTGCTCCTTTATTACTGAGAGCCATGAAACAGACTATGCTAAACCGGAGAAAGGGACAGAGTTACCTTTGGGGGCTCCACAGGCTGCAAAATTAGAAAATGCCGCCAATGATAGACGTTTGCCTAGGAAATCCCCATGTAACCCTTGTGCTTGCCATCCTTCTGTGTATCTTGATATGCAGTAATAACCTGATCGTATAAAAAATGACCATAACAAACCCCCCCCAGCTAGGTCCAGGTAGCATGCAGGTTCTCAGCATCAATAAAGTCCTGCCTTCCAGAGCATTGTGTGGTGACACCACAGAAAGTTCTAATGGTGAATGAGTATTTCTTGCTCCAGTAGTTTTGCAGCCAGCACGAGTCATATTGAATTTCTTGCTGTTGCAGAAAACAGCTGTGGGGGCAGGACTGGTAGCCTGAAGATCGGAAGTCAAAAGCTCACATGGAGATCCCTGAGCCTTCAGTAGGGTCAAACATTACACCTCACTGCCACCAGAGCACTTGCAGGTTTTCCACAAGGCAAGACCATCTCCAGACACAAAGATGATCCCCATAGCAGAGAATGCAGAAGACCTGGGGATGCTTGTGAAGGGATGATCAGAGCTAGCTCAGCAATTTTGCCATGCAAGTAGAACCATAAATCAAGACAGTGCAGGGAGGAGCAAAAGGAGTTAAAACCCAGCAAGAAAAGCAGTGCCTGGCGTTTCTCAAGGACCAGGCAGAGGCTGGCAGCCTGGAGGCTGGACACAGGTCAATGGATCCAGCATGGCTCTTCTTTGATGTACTTGCAAGAATGAGATTCAGACAGCACCATGAATAAAGCCTTCCCCTAAAAAAATGTTACAGGCAGAACAGGTTTAGTAAGTTTGAGAGAGAAAGAAGAGTTAAAAATTAACACAAGAGAAGAATTAGAAAGGAAGGCCCTATGGCCACTGGGCAGGTTGTGGTCTGGGATTAAGAGCATCCCCAAGCATCCTAGTCAGGGAAGAGAGTGAGCAGTGAAACCGCAGGAGGTGCTGACATTGTGTGTGCAAACACACCCAAGAAACAGAGCCACTCATGTTCTTTAAGGTGTTTTTTCTCTTGTTCTTCAGAGTGTCCCTACCACAAGCCCCTGGGTTTCGAGTCTGGCGCCGTCACCCCAGACCAGATAAGCTGCTCCAACCCTGAGCAGTACACAGGCTGGTACTCCTCCTGGACAGCCAACAAGGCCCGCCTCAATGGCCAAGGCTTTGGGTGAGTTCGAAAATGGCTCTCTGAGGGGCCTCAGGGGCAGTGGGTGTGGGGTGCTGGGGAGCCCTGGCAGTGTGGGGGGCAGAGGGTCTGCCTGGGAGGGCAGTGGTAGAGGACACAGCAGGGCTGGTGGTGTCCCCCCAGGTGTGCATGGCTCTCCAAGTACCAGGACAATGCACAGTGGCTGCAGATCGACCTGAAGGAGGTGAAGGTGATTTCAGGGATCCTCACACAAGGGCGCTGTGACGCCGATGAGTGGATGACCAAGTACAGCATGCAGTACCGCACCGATGAAAACCTCAACTGGGTTTACTACAAGGACCAGACCGGGAACAACCGGGTCAGTGGAATTTGCTGTTCGGCCGCTGGTGGAGGGATGGCATGTGTGGTGCCATGGACACATCAGGTCTCGGTGGGAGGTGGCCCAAAAGGGGGGTCCTGTGGGAGCAGCAGGGCGGGTGAGCCTCGGTGCTCACTCCGCGTCTGGGGGCTGCACAGAGAGGGGCCATTTCCCCTGTGGTGAAAGTGAATATCATGCTGACCAGGGCAAAATACAATTTTTGTGTTTTCTAATGGTGATAGTGGAGTCCAGATTAAGCTCAGAGGCATCAGTTGGCATTGCAGAGGAGGCAGCACCTCCATGACAAAACCCCTTTCTCGGCTGTGGCCATACAACCCCAGCCATGCTTGGGCACTGATAATGGGGGCTGCTTCTTTTTCCATAAGTCTGGGGCCAGTGCACAATGACAATGCAGAAAAACCCCGTAGACAAGATCTGCAATTGGTTATGTCACAGCCCACTGAGCCCTTCTCACACTGCACTTCTTACTGGTTTGAAGTGAAAGATTGCACTGGGGACACTTTACAGTGGCGCCTGTGCAGCCCCGCTGGGCTGGGGGATGCCACAGCTGCTGCCTTCCAGGTGTCCTCAGTGTCCATCTGTGGGGGTGGCCCCATCCCAGCATGGGAGACTCTGGTGGCTTTGCTGGAGTACCAGTTCTTGCAGCCCTGGGGAAATGCTGTGCTGAGCTTTCCCCAAAAACCAGGTCCTGGCAGCATGAGAGGTGACATGCTGGCCAAGCAGTGGGGAAACGGCACTCAAATACGATTTTTGTCTACATTGTCTTATGTGAGAGCCCTGCCCATGAACTGCAAAAGCCAAATTTGACCATGCTCACTCCAAACACGCAGTGCCTTCCTGCAGATGAGAGAGAGTGGGGAAAGATCGAGTCTGGCCTAACCAGGAGAAGTGCAGGAACAATGGGGCAAAGTGACTTACTCAGAAAACTGAATTAGAGTGACAAAAATAGTCTGGCTGTTTTTAATGTCTTTTGTTTTGAGGGCAGAGGGGAGGGACCCTCCTCCTCATCTGCTCTGCACAGGCACCGCGGACCCATGGGACAGGATTTCCAGCCCCCTAAACCACCTACCACACCTCCCCTCACAGGTTTTCTATGGCAATTCAGACCGTTCGTCCTCAGTGCAGAACCTGCTGCGGCCGCCCATCGTGGCCCGCTACATCCGCCTCATCCCGCTGGGCTGGCACGTGCGCATCGCCATCCGCATGGAGCTCCTGGAGTGCCTGGGCAAGTGCGGCTGAGCACAGGCTCCGAGGTGGACGCGGAGGTGTCTGCCCCTGCAGCCGCCTGCCAAGGGGAGGGCTGTCTTGAATAAAACATTGCTTCACACCACACCTGGTGACGCCTCTGGTGGGTGACTGTGGGCACGCGCTGGGGGAGGCGGGAGGGATTGGGGCCAGGGCTTTCATCCTGTGAGATGTGGTGCTTCTGGCCCTGGGTGCTGGCTTGGGGAAAGCATCATCTAAGCATGGGTGGTTCTCTAATGCTTAACAGTCAAGGCAAGCTCTACTGAGAAAGTCCGTGGAGCTTGAGCCACGTCCTCCGTGCAGCCAGGCTGTGGGACCGGCCTCCCTGGAGGCACTGACACACAGCAACAGGGAGACAAGGGCTCCTCACCAGCCATCACAGCTCTGGTGTTAGCAACACTAACACAGAAAGCTGAAGCATTTCTGGGCCCTGGACAGAGTTGCCGTCATGTCAAAACACAGCTCTCCCCACCCTAAAAGCAGCACAGGCAGCTCTGCTCCATGTCTGGATGGATGGTGGTGGGGCGAAGGAGGCTTGGTGCTGCTGTTCCACTGCATGACTGGGGCTCAGGAGGTGGGGGTGGAAGGGTGAAAGGATGGACTGGGCGCCAGCCAGTGAATATTTGTATCACCCCAAAGCAGTTAAGCTTGACTGCAGCTAGTCAAAGCCTACTCTGTGATTCTGAAGGCACAGTCCAGGGTTTTTCAAGATGCCTGGTTTTGGAAATGCACTGTATGGCAAGGGACAGGAGCTCCCATGAAATTTGGAAGAGCTCACAGGCTGAATGTACAGCCTGAATGGATGGACCACACGCCACTGTACATCGAAGAACCACACTGAATTATGTGTCTTCATATAACCAATCCTACGTATAGGATATAATAAAACCTTAGAGGAAGAAAATACTGTCTAGGTAGAAATGGCCTGTGCTATCACTCTTCCAGCCTCCCATCTTCAAAGAAATCACTAGACCTTTATTTTCAGATTGAAATGTACAGCGATAAATAAGGTGGAACTAACTGGCACACAGTGCATTTCACAGTTCATTTGCTTCTTGCCCTGCCCTGTCCT
The DNA here is from genome assembly GCA_013396735.1 of Grallaria varia. NCBI lineage: Eukaryota > Metazoa > Chordata > Aves > Passeriformes > Formicariidae > Grallaria > Grallaria varia. The sequence goes on from VWZG01004672.1 coordinate 139,587, forward strand.
TTGCCTGCAGTTCACCTCTCCAGCTTTCATGGGAAAGAGACTTATTTCTAGCTTTCAACTAAATGGTTCCTGCTAAAGGAGGAGTTTCTCTTCTGATCCTTGCTATGAAGCTCACTTGCTAATTGACCTCTGGAAATTCACTTAACCTCTGTCTCTTACATAAAAAGAAGGGTGCTGAGAGGCTTAATTAATTAAGAGGTCCTCAAATGCTTTTAAAATTGCATTTGACTTCCACCTCTGCATAAATTCAGCATGTTGGAGCAACAGTGTCACTTGAAGGCATTATGAAAGTGGGACAGAACCAGTCAAAGTACAATTACATAAATACACAAGCTTTTCTCATAAATATAGAATCACAGAATTGTTTGGGTTGGAAGGAACCTTAAAGATCTCCTAGCTCCAATCTCCCTTCCATGGGCAGGAGCACCTTTCACTAGACCAGGTTTCTCAGAGCCCCATCAGAGCCTGGCCTTGAACACATCCAGGAATGGGGTATCCACAACTTCTCTGGGCAACCTGTTCCAATGCCTCACCACCCTCACAGTAAAGAATTTCTCCCTAATTTCTCTCTAATCTAAATCTACCCTCCCTCAGCTTAAGGCCATTTACCCTGGTCCTACCACTACCTGCCCTTTTGAAAGGTCCCTCTTCAGCTCCCTCATAGCCTGCTTTAGGTACTGGAAGGTACTATAAGGTCTCCCTGGAGCTTTATCTTTTCCAGGCCCGAAGTCTCTCAGCTTGTCTTCATAAAAGTGTGCCAGCCCTGTGCTCAGTGTAGTGGCTCTCCTCTGGACTTGCTCCAAAAGGTCCATGTCTTTCTTGCACTGGGGACCCCAGACGTGGATGCTCCAGGTGGAGTCTCATGAGAATGGAGTAAAGGGGCAGAATCACCTCCCTTGACATGCTACTCACACTGCTTTTGATGCAGCCCAGGGTACAAATGGCCTTCTGGGCTGCCAGCACACATTTTTGGCTCATGCTGAACTTTTCATGCACCAGCAACCCCCAAGTCCTTCTCCTCAGGGCTGCTCTCAATCTGTTCCTCCCTCAGCCTGTATTTGTGCTTGGGACTGCCCCAACCTACATGCAGGACCTTGCACTCGGCCTTGCTCAACTTCATGAGATTCACAAGGGTCTACTTTAAAGCCTGTCCAGGTGCCTCTGGATGGCATCCCTTCTCTGCAATGTGTCAACTGCACAACATGGCTGAGTGTCATTGGCAAACTTGCTGAGGGTGCACTCAATCCCAGTGTCTGTGTTGCTGACAAAGGTGTTAAACAATCCTTCAGGTCTTTACCTGCAGACACAGGGAGACTCATGCATGGCTTTGCAACTGCATGAAACGCAAGGGGGTTGAAATAGGAAGCAGGACCAAGAGTTGCCTTCAGCTTCATGACCTGAATTTTTAGCCTGGGATGCTTAGAAAGATGTGAGGGAACTGTCCTGAGAAGTCAAACCTGCCCAGTCTAAGCTATGTGACCAGAGATTAGCTCAGGCCATATCGTATGTAAGTCAATAGCCCCTTTCTCTTAACGGGTACATGGAGGAATTATCCCTTCACTTTCACCCACAGAAAAATTCCCATACCAATTCAGCTCCCCATTCCATGGGGTACTAATGCTGACTACACTGGGGTGTAGTCACTGCTGACTACTTCAAGAAGGTGGCCGCTTCATTTTTTTGGGCTCTGCAGGGGTTACAGAAAAGGAATCATTACAAAGAGATCTAACAGGCTGCAAGTCCTGGCTTTCAGCAAGCCTGCTGCTGAAGCTCAGAGGGAAAGATGGGAGACCCAGGTAAAGTGGTCCCTACTCAGTTCTTCCTAAATTACCCTGAAGAATGAGAAACTAGCAGAAAAATATTTAAAGTTTTTTAAAGCTGGACACAGGAACAAAAAAACCCAACCAACCAACCAACCAACCAACCAACCAACCAACCAAAAACAAAAAACAACAACAAAAAGAGTCACGGCCAGGACACATTAAAGAGGAACCCATCAAAAACTCTTATTACTGACACCTCAAGATCTGCTGAGAAGGGTCTCAGTTTACACGTGGCAACAATGCAATTCCAACATGATACTTTTGTGCAGCAAATGCTAAGGGCTGGAAACTATAAGGGTCTTTTGATTTCTGGTAGTGCCTGCTGAGGGGTTGGTGGGTTGGTAAGGTTCAAAAGGAGGAGTCGCAGAGATTCTTGCCCTGAAAGGAAGGATCCACCCTCGATGTCTGCAATGAGTCTACAGGAAGGGCAGGCAACAAGGTGCTTCAGAGGTATTGTTTCTGTGCTCTCGTGGAACCCTCAGGCTTGCAGATAGATATAAGCTGGGTTCTCAGAGTGAGGAGTTAGCCAGGACATGGCACTGACCCATCAGGCACAGAGTCCTGGTGTGCTTCTGGCCTGTTCTGCTCATCTGAGCCAAGCTAACGTATGGAAAGATGCTCTGGAATGTGTCAGGAATAAGATCAGCTGTTCAACAATGCCAGCGTTCTAGTGCAAAATCTGCATTTTTATTAAAGACATATTTTGGAAGGCCCATTCAAAAATACATTGTGCTCAGTAAAAATTAACCATTTCCATGCATGGATTTTAAGGTTACCACAGGATTTTTTTTTTCTCTTTTAGAATATTTACAGCAACAATAGAAATTGTACAGAAGTTAAGAATGGAATACATGCTCAAAAAAAATTTGGTAAGGTGTACCAACAACATGATACAAAGGGTTGTATACAAACACTTTACAAATGGTTTATTAACTTGCATGAAGTCATCCTTAAATATTCAACACATTTTAAAATCAATTTGTATTCCAGGATTAAAAAGGTTAACACCACAACATATCCCTTCCACAACAGAAAACACGGTAGATTTAAAAGTTTGTGCGCTTTAGATTTCTAGTAGCTGTTAAAAAACATCAGGGAATCTTATCTATAAATTTAGAAGTTTTGAAAGCTGCCTCCTCAGCCTGTTAATTTTGGAATAGTCTGTACTGGCAGATTGTGAAAAAAAAAAAATTAATTTTTCCTAAACTTCATTCTTCCTTCTTTCTCCCAAATGGCACAAACCTAAAATTAAGCATTTCACAGTGGAGATCTAAGCAGTCCTGGAAGTCCTTATCAGAGTAACCAGATTTTAAAATGCCTGCATAGAATTTCAAACAAAATTACGGTTTCAGGGAAGATTTTAGCTTATTGTTCCATATAAACCAAATATAATGTTACTCCTTTCAATGAGTCATATCCTTCAGTAGTACGAGTCTAAGATGTGCACTAGCAAAAAAAAAAAAAATAAAAAAAGGAAAGTTGAGACAGTTACCTATGCTCAAAGTTTTGCCTTGTAACTAACCAGTTAAAAGCTCTGCTGTTGGATTTACATGTCAAGAGTTTACACCAAGAGGTTCATATCCTGTAGGAGAGTTGAATAGTGGCTTCCATCTACGGAACATGCTTTAACGTTGCTAGTGGAAAGCTCTACGACAGCAGCTACTTCACAACACATTTCTAAGCCTGTACAATTAAGATGCCACCTTGCATTTCTCAGAATGGATCCAGAGAAACAATGCCCTGTGAAAACAGAGACCTGGTGGAACGAAAAGCCTGGTAGGCAGTGCGTTTTGGTGGGGGCACAATGAGGTAAGGTATCTCACCCAGACTGAATGGGAAATTAAAATGGAGAAAATCCTGAGCAAGTCTAAGGATAGCTGTTTGAGTAAAACAGCAAACAGGGTGGAGTTGTAGATAAGGCCTCTAACTCCCTGAAAATCTGCACTAGAGAAACAACAAAGAACAAGGCAACTGCAATATTTGAGAACCACAAAGGGAAGGGCAAGGGAAGACTGCAAAGCAGTGCAAAAGATGGCACTGGGATTCTAGAGGGAGAGCTCAGATGGCTTGGAGGTTTCAGAAATATTTTAGATGAAGGCCCATCACTATTTTATTACTTGGTTGCTAACAGTACGTAGAGGAAGAATCTTTTTAGAAGTCTCTTCAAAAGTTGGAGTCACTAATAAGCTCAGAACAAACAAACCCAACCTCGACCACATTCTGCAAGAGAGAGGAGGTAGATTGACTTGCAGAGAAGACAAAGAGATGTGTAGTCACTCTTAGGCTAAGAGACAAATTCTGCGTTCTGACTCTCAGGCCATGTTTCAAGAGTCACTTTTGCCCACCTGCATGTTTTGAGTTATGTTCTAAAAGAGCCTGGGAAGCAATCTGATTTGGTGGAATGAAAGTATCCAAACATAGCGGGGCTGGTCCTGTCACACCTCTCATGCATCCTCCACTTGTATGTCAAAAGACAACCTGTGCATCAAACAATTGGCTGCGCACAAGGTCACAAATTTGCATCCAAGTACAATTTGGAGCAAGTAAAATTCAGATCCAATCCATCAGATTTACCTATGCTGTCTCACGCAGTAGCTGTTAAGACAGTTGCTGACAGAACAGATGACCTGACACAGTTTTTCTCTTAAATTGGAAGAGGATCTCCTATAAAATTTGCTTTGCTTAATTTTCATGAAATTTTCACGATTGCAAAAAGGGAAACCTTCTGTTTCAGTACAACGTTGGAACCAAGTGATGTGCACAAGCCTTCACTTGCCCGATGAGCCTGAGCACTGACGCGCTGCTGCTGTTTGACTGTTTGAAAAAGGCGCCAATATCTAGAACTTTCAAGCTATGTTAAGTTAAAAGGATTTACTCAAATCACACCCTTTTAAACAAAGGCCAGAAGTTAAATGGCTTTTCTCCTTATTCACTACAAACCCAGTTAGTGAATTGTTAGTAACACGACACCATTAGAAAGAGCTGTGTAGGGAAAGGCACCTGTTCTTAAATAGTGTCCTGACTTGAAGGTCATTTAAAAATGGTTACATAGGGCACATCACCTTCCAACCAGCTTCTGTAGCACTCCTTTTTCAAATGGTGGGCCTACTTATACGAACAACAGCCTAGATGCGTGGTTTGTGATATTATCCCATTAACAGATGTGTTATGTATGCTTGCTGGAATGGAAAAAAACATACATTGCCACCCCAGAATTTGCAGTACATTATATATGACTACCCTTTTCCTATTCTTTGTGTGACTGGGATGCAAATGTTCTCCCAGCTCTACTCTGACAGTGTTCAAGACATAAGGAATTGATTACATGCAGGTATTTTTGAAGCATGTCTCACCATCGAATTATAAGACAAGAAAAAAATGAAACGAGTGAAACCCCCAATACTTCCAGAGCACAGCTCCTCTCAAAAGTAGCTGGGGTTTACCATAGCCCCCTAGATCACAACAGCACTTTCAGAGCTGTATAATCTGTGCTCCCATTCTTACAGGGAGGTCTACAGCTCTGAAGTGTTGAGAATACATAGCTTTTTCTGTGTGAACATGGGAGTCTACTCAGCTAACAGCTACAACAGCTTTTGAAGAAAAAAGGAAAGGTTTGTAAGTAGATCTTTTTAAACAAGATCTGACTTTAAAGAGACCTAACTGCAATGATAAGGAATGGCTAAAAGCCTACCACAGGCCACTGCTTCTTGAAGAGTCACTCCAGCCTTGCTCCCAGAAACAAGTTGGTGTGGCAGAGAGAAAGGTGACATCTCATAAGATGACCTGAGGGCGTCTCATACATTTGGAAGTTTGAAGCCTGCTTTACTATTGATCTAAAAGATCAAGTATTGACAAACAGAGTTTGGGGAATGTCTTAGGAAGAAGAGACCAATCTGGGATCACTGACTTCCTGCCAAGAACTCTGCCCAGGGCTCTGTCCTGGTGATCTCTCAGAGGAGCAATGAAGCTTGGACTGTGATAAATGGAGCATTAAACAGTTCTAAGGGACTGTTCTCCATGGTCAGGTCTGTTGAAAATAGATGTTGTTCTAGGTTAATACATTTATATGGCAGTTTAAAAGGACAGCTTAGACACACAAAATTTCAGTTAAGAAGAGCTTAAGGTGCTTCTTTTTCAGATAAAAAGAGCTCGACATCTACAGCAAAAACACATAGACAAGTTCAGGCAGCTTGAGTTCCGCAAAATGACTATAATTTCTGAAACTTAGTTTCTTTTATATTCACATCATTAATGATGCCATAAGGCAAAACAGATTGCCAAAGAATAGAATGTAGTTTAACTAAGTTTCCTTTTACTAAGTAAATCTATAAAGCATGTAGCACAAGACTCACAGGCCAGTGAAAAGGAAAGCTCACACTTACAAAATGGTTTGCTCTGTAATTCTCTTCCCTTTATTAAGTCAACAAATCTCAGTCACTATAATAAGACTCCTTTGAAAGCCTTGACAAAATTACATTAGCAATATTCTAAATATTGGGAAGTTAGATCAAGTTAAAAATACACAATTCATCCCAGCACCAGCTGGCTGAGCTGCTGGAATTTCTTTCCAACAGAAGGAAGAAAATACTACATACATTCAACATAATTTAGTATTCAACTGAAATCTACTATGGTTTGTTGCATTGGAGAAGAAAATGCAGTATAAATTAGGAACAACTTTCAGTAAATATGGGCCACCAAATACTTGAACATTCCTTGGGTCACCTTTGCTAACTACTTTAAACAGCTATATGTACAGTCAGAGATTATCCTGATAGAACTTAATGGGTACTGAGAAAAAAATCCTTTGGAAACATTCTCCTTGCTAGAAATCAGAACAGCCACATACAGCCCAGGATCATCATCCCCAGCATGAAGCTCTTACCAACAATCTAAAAATCTAGCAGAGACAAAAGGATACATATCCACAAAGCACAGAAGAGCCTAGTCTGAACACTCACTGGGAAACAGAATCATCAAGCTTGGAAGAGACCTTCAGGATCATCTAGTCCAACTGTCAACCCAGCACTACCACAATCACCCCTAAATCATATCCCCATATGCCACATCCATGTGCCTCTTGAACATTTCCAGAGCCAGTGACTCCACTGCCTCCCTGGACAACTTATTCCAATGCCTAACCGCTCTTTCAGTGGTTTTCTTTATTTTCTAGTATCTAATTTGAACCTCTCCTGGCACAACCGAAGGCCATTTCCTCTTGTCCTTTGACTCAACACATGGGAGAAGAGGCCAATCCCCACCTGGCTACAAACTTCTTTCCGGTTGTTGTAGAGAGCGATGAGATCTCCCCCGAGCCTCCTCTTCCCCAGACTAAACAACCCCAGTTGACTGCCCTAAAGAGACATTCAAACCACACTGCTTAGAGCCCCAATCTCTCTTGGACAGTGCTTTTGTGAGGGATTTCAGTGGCATCAGCCCGTTTCAAAGCAGGGCTATCAGGGATAATGTAGCTGTGACCAAGCAGGGAATCTAAAAGAGATTGTTAAAGTATGCTGCTAAACTCTGACAGTGATGACTAGTAGATATCACAATGTCTTTCCTGGATGCCCACAGAACTTAGGAAAAACTGAATACCCTTTCATGTCTACTGCACTTACATATGCCCTATATATGATATATCAATACAGTATGTATCATATATAGAGAGATATCATGTATCATATATATATCTATAGAAAAATCACATGCACATTTCTTGCAGGCAATTGACAAAGAAAGAATCTTATTTTGTAATTTTTCAAATTTACTAGACTGACTTTCAGCTGTGGACAAACCTGATATAACATCCTTCCATACTGTTCTTTCTGACAAAGATTTTTACAGTAGTGGTGCCGAATTTGCTGTTGTTAGAACTTTGGTATGACTCAAGAGGTACTGAACAGCATGTCCAGTTTGCATTGTTTTCCAAGTAGGAAGTTCAGCTCTTACTGCCTAGCTTCTTCTGTTAACTATATCTATGGCTAAATCATCACATTTACATTCAGGTTAATCTCTTTTTGGAGAAGACAATGTATTTGCAAGTACAAGTGTCTTATGACGGCAGCATCTAGAAAACAAGCCACGCTGCAGAGTAATGAGGGAGTTGAACTAATGTGTTTAAAAAGGAAAGATTGTATTGTTCTGACACTACAGGCCTGGCTCTCCTCTTATTGCACAAAGTTTAGACTGGCATAACTCTTTTGACTCCTACTGGCTCACCTTTGTTTTAATTTACAGGTAGCAACAGAGGAATCAGGGTGTGTATTTGCTACACCTGACATTCACCAATGTAAAGGCAGTTTGAACTATGTTGTACAGGAGACTGGAACCCAAGATCTAGTATTTTGCTGAGACTGGTAACTGAACTGGGTATGGGAATATTCGGACAGTAAGACCAAAGGAAAAATTAAGCTGCATGGCAACCTTTTCCCTCAATATCCAAATATCAGATTTGTAGATTTAAATACATCCTGAAATATAATAAAAAGTGCAAGAGTAGTTTAAATTTTAATACAGTGTTTATCTTATTGATTGCTAAACAAGATGTAAAATACACATATGCATAAAAGCTTATACCATGATCTGCAGTGCCATGCTATGCGTAAGTGTTGAAGTTTTGCATTTCACTTGCAATTCATGCTATATTTCTTTGGTTTTCACCCCTGCTATTAAGTGGAAGAGCACCTGCTTTTGCTTGTAGTCATGGGGCACTTTATTTTTTCAGAGGAAACACAAATTTGGTACTGGGGCTCTGTGCTCTTGATGCAGATGCAGAAATCACATTAATATTACCAGGAAAGCTAAGGACACAGGGGAGAACATACCACATTTAGATTACTGTACAGTCCTGCAGTCTCTTACATTTAGCCAATACTTCCAACAAAATAGCCCAATAATAAAGCTTGGAATTGAATATTGTCTTTTGTTTGTTACCAATAATGCCTGTAATGCTGGGCTCTCATAGCCAAGCAAGATTCATACTGTTACAGTCACATTTATATCCACATTCAACTTCCTTTTATTAGAAGTATAATACTGCACTTTATATCACAAATGTATAAAAAATATGGCAGATGGTGTCATAACAATACTTTTCTTTTAAATGAATATATTTAAAAAACAGACAGTTATTTTCCATTTATATTTATTTATATATAGAATAAAATACTCCTGATGCAATATATAAATGTTACTGTTAGTTTTTTATAGAAACTACTGTAGCTGTTGCACTGCTTCACAATGTTTCAAACAGCTCAAAATAACTTTACATTATAACATAAAAGATATGATTATAACAGTACGATATTAGGTCATCATAAATAAATATTACAAATCCTATCAAATATGGAAGTTTAAAAAACAAATTTAAGACATACAATTTAACTTTAAACCCTTAACAGGGATACACTTTTATCACATAAACCCCACTGTTTCAACTAGGCAGCAAAAAATGTAGTAAGGGCATAGGTCTAGACATGAATGTTTTCACCCTTTTAAGTGCCAATACATACCAGAAGTCTCACAGCTTTCAGACAGAGATGTGCTCTAAGCTGGAATGTAAATGAGAGAAAATGGCAATGCATTTTCCTCCCTGACCGGCACACTCTGCCTGGTATCCAGTGACATTTCTGATGACTGGTAATTCATAGTTCAACTTGTTTTACCGTATAATCCCTGACTCTCTCCGTGGTGCCAAACAGCATAGCTCCACATGTACATATTGCACACCTTTATAAAGCTGAAAATGCAGTCTTACCATCACCAGAACCATCACCACTCTCCTACGCTGATCTCCACCCAAACTGGCCTATTTTCTGGAGTGCAATTACAAGGCTGTCTCTTTTAAGTCATTCAGGTTTGGCATTCGCGACCGGTTTGTCCGGGTGTACGTGTGCCCGTTCTGTCCGCTCTTGGAAGGCAGCTGATCGGAGTAGGGAGGCCCGTCACTCACGCTCCTGTTCACTGGGGACACGTGCCAGGTGGGTTCCAGCTGGCTCGGGATCTGCAGCGTTGGCCTGGTTTTGGGCTGAGCCTCCTGCCGCACGTTGCTGCTGCCGCTGCTGGAGCTCTGACTCATGGGGTGAATTCGCACTTCAGAAAAAGCTTTGGCTGGCTGACTTGGTAAGGGCTGGAAGCGGGGCTCAGCAGCAACAGGATGGTTTGAAGAGAGGTGTAAGAGCTTTCGAAGAGATTTTAATGGCTGGCTCTGAAAGACATGCAGAAAAGCACTTGACCTCCTGCCCTCCATCATATCAGACTTGCTAAAACACAACTGTCCTAACCTAAACTGAACATCTTCTTCGCTTTTAATTTGTATTCATTTGATATATTTCACTACAAGCTATGACTACACATCTGAGAAAATGTCTTCTCATCACAATTCAATCTACTAGCTACCTGAAAAGGTGGAACCTTTTATAAGTCAGAAAAAATTTGTTCCCATCAATTATTTTATCCTTGTTTCCTTTGAGAACGCAGGCATAGACAATTGCATTAGCTGTCCATCTGTCACTTCTCTAGCTACTGCTTTAGAACCTCAGCCTCATTTTGTGAGGCACAGATAGCAGAAATACAAAGTTCTTAACAATTTTGTGAAAGTCAGTTAGGGGCTAGAGAGAGTCCGGAGTAACCATCTGCACTGAAACAAGGTCTGGCAGAACTCTGCAGAGCCACATTTTGTTTGCTGGCAGCTGGGAGATAAGCAGCTCTGGTCTCTCACAGCTTCTTTAACTGGCAAGTAGTTTGAAGGAAAATGGAGATATGGGATTACTGAACATGGGTAGCAAGAGCCTGAGGAAACCTGAGTACATAAAGTGTTATGAAAAAAGCCTCATTAAATTCCACAGCTCACAGAGCAACCTGTTTCTTCAAACATTGCAGCTGCAACAAACCCTCTTTTCCAGGTTTCAGTATGATGGCAACAGAGCATGGCACAGCAGCTCCCTCCCAAACCCCATCCCCAAGCCGGTTGTAGAACTGGAGAAAATAAAGTTGCGTTAGTGAGTGTTATGCTCCAAAAACGCAGCCTGCTTAAGATGCAGTCGGTGCATCAGCCACACCATGACGTGGACTCGATGCTCTGATGACCACATCGAGCATCAAAACTGTGCCTTGCAGCAGAGCAGCCTCAGGGTTCACCATTCCTTAAGAGATGACTTGAGGGCTTTGCTACAGCACTTCACTGCACCCACAGACGTGCACTGAAACACTGCTTGCTTCTCATACAAAAACATAACAGTATTTCAAAGGCTCAAAGACTGACACAGGGACATTTAGTCTCTCTTTTCATTGTCATTCATGCCTTGATTTTCAAAAAATTATGCAGGACTGCAGGCACATGACTTTTTATGTTCAATGAGAAGGTTGGGAAATAATGTTAAATGCAATTTTTCTATTCACCAGAGAAAAAGCTGTCAAGATACCTCATTGATAATAAAACATAGGGAATTGATAATGTCACTTACATGAGGCTGGATTTCTGTCATCTTCTCAGGATGCCAATCCTTCTGTCTGCTGCTCTGGTGATTAGAAGGATGAATGGCTTTCTGTAATGCCAAGAGATCCTGACCATCAGTGTTAGGCATCTGCAACAAAATATTAAATACTGGTCTCCTCATATATTCTTAAAGGTAGCTGTAAATAATTTCCCACAGTTAATTACAGAACACAAGTGAAGCCCATTACTGCAGCAGAATTGCAGTGACCTTTCAGTAACTTTCCCCACAGTAAGAGCAAGTGGCTGTGGAAATCATGCAGATTTGCTCTACCCTTCGCCCTTAAAGCATTCGCATGCTGTTAGTGTTACTTGCTGTAAGAGAGAGCAGTTAAACAAGACCTCAAAAATAAAACAAAAAAAATATTGTTGAGCCTCATCTTCATTTAAAAAGCATTCCATACTGCAATTAAGACCATGGACCAGTTCTATAAATTTGTTCCTGAGTGAAGCAGACCAGAATCTCTCTAAACTGATGACTTGACTGATTTTGCCATCAGAAAACCAAGAGCTTTTTCTTTTTCCATCTTTCTTCTCCTTCACAAATATCCCAACCAAAGCAAAAATTAAGAAACAGACCCAGGTGGAACATTTTTGAAGAAGGATAATTTACAACTTACATGCAGTTTTTTTATCTAATTTCAAGAATTCTAAGTTAAAAAAAGGACAGTCAAAAAGTAACTTATTTTTAAAGCAAGCTGTCTTTTATCATGAACAATCAGGTCAAACAAAAATACAACAGACACATAAGCTAAATTTTTTTTTTCAGAGAAACCACTGATTAATTAAATCTATACATACAGGAGCAGTTGGTATAAAAATATGTATTTATGATATAGCTATACGCCAAACAAGATTAGTTTTTTTCCTCATTGAAACACAATGAGACCATTTATTTTTAAACATACACAATTTCATAACTATTTTCCTTCTTTAGTCTTAGTCCCAGGGCTCATTCTCTCTGAAACTGCGTATGTTACATTTTCAGTATATCACATACTGTAAATTAGGCACAACCTATTTCAACAGAACTGCCAATTTTACTTAAATTTATTGAACTGGCCCAAGATACTTAACTGGCATGAAGAGGAAGTGATACCGTGAAAATAAACCACATGCTGCTGTAGTCAGTAAAACAAATTTACTGGAGCATTTTACAGTGCTACTGTACTTAAAAATTAATACCATGGGTAGAGTGACTACAGGAAGCTTTTTCAAAGAAGAACTATGCTTTAAATTATTCTTTGAATTAAAAATAGGAAAGAGGGATTTCTTGATGCTTGGATTCTCCCCGTTGGTTGAGTCTGTCTGCAATATAAGACACAAAAACTAAATGCATAGTATTTAAATTCAAGAGATCTGTCCTTAGTATATTAATTCTTTTCCATATCTTTTTCTTCCCTTTTTTTTTTTTTAATTCTGACAGTACATGTTATAAAGCCTCTTTGGGAAAAATACAATACTGACTGAACACAAAAGTCTATGGAACAAATTCAAGGAACTCAATGCATAGAAAGCATGTAAAAAAAAGATCAATACACCTCTTCTTATTTCCATGTTCATTAGAAATTCAAAATGAGTTTCAAAGCCTTTTGGAAACAATTGATAAATCTTGACTTTACTGAGCTTTCGATTAAATCCTGTAACTGCCAATCATTCCTACATATCATAGTGACCTAATGTAGTATAACATTTCTTATTTTTATATAAAGAAAATATCAAAGCTACACTAACGATAATAGCAATTGGCTTCAGAATGAGCAGTTGATAGTTACTCTAGAAAAAAATAAAAGTATTCTATTTTTAACTTGCAGAAATAGAGAGGGCTCCAAGATGAATTATTTCAGTTCTATCATAAATATGCCATTAACAACTTCATGGATAACTACAAGGACACTGATTGTTTTATTTTAATTTCTGTAGCACAACAAAAGAACATATAAATGGATGCACAAACAACTAACAGAACTAGAAGGTCTTAGAATTATGAACGGGACTATTTCTCCCCTGCTCAGGTGCAAAACAAGCACAGGACACACATGCTGTGCCTTGCATTATCCTGCCTGTCATTACAACTTTATAATGCAAAAGAATTCTTACACGACTAAACAGAATGATGGGACCTCTACCAAAAGCAAAGGTTTCAAACAGCTTTTGCAGCTACTAGAGGCCATCCAAGTAAATGAAAGAGAGTCAATAATTAGCATAGTGTATGTTTAGGAGATTTATGGTCAGAAGAATTTCCTGTTTTAAAGCCAGTAAATTAAAATGGAATCAAAGCATTGCTAAGAGAAAGGCTCACCTGCAACAGTTTTTTCCAAAGCAGGTAATTTCTTGAGACTGATAGCTTGGAATATGTGCCAAAATCTGCAGAACTCAGGCTCCTCTGAAGATAGTGCCTACTGACACTGTGCACAACCCTCATGGATATCAAATTGTTTGATGGCAGATGACAGAAAAAACCGTAACTCTAGCAATCCTCAAAAACTTTTACTATGTTACTAAAAGACTTCAAACAAGACGGATGAAGGAGAACGGATAAGAACAGCTCTGCAAAAACAATATTGCAAAGAATTCCCATAATAGGCTGTAACAATTATTATCTCATGAGGTACTGCACCTGGAGAACTCTAGGGAGAATGATTCATGGGAACAACTCTGCAAGAGGAAGCGTCAGGAACTGGGATCAATTCTGGGCTATTAGATATTTTGAGAACGATGTTACTAAAAAGTTGCCTTGAATCCAATTTCAGGTATCTTTTACGACTCCTGTAACGATCACCAGAAAAATGAGACTTGCCAAAGCATATCAGAAGTAAATCACATCTATGATGTGCTTCCCAGCACCGTGACAGTCCTTAGGTTTAGTTTGTAATTTGCTGCAGAAAGTCTGTGTTTCAGTAAATAACTGGTATTTTCTACTTCTAGGACACTATATTAATTATAACCCTCAGGAAAAAAACCTGGGTAATCTCAAGCTGTCTGTTAGACTTTTAATATGAGATCATAGAAAACATTATTCATGTCATTGAAGAGCTAATATTACAGTGCTGTTCACAGCTTTTATTACTGAAGTCAGACTTGGTGTTGCACTGAAGGCAGGAATTTTTGTTTGTGCTGAAAAGAACATCCCACTGTTTGCTAGGTAGATGTCTTTAACTAAGAGATGAAGAAGAACAAGGAACAGTGTCTGAACCAGACACTTGCACACACATCAGTGGTACAGTCTATCCCTAGGTACTGTCCTCTTAACCAGCTGTAAGTAGAAATGAAAAGATGTCTCTGGTTGGATAAAAATTCAAGTTGATCTCAGCAAATTTCTAGCTGAGGATGCAAGACTTGTATCATTATCTTACTTCGCTAATTTATTAATCTTCCTGTGAGAAACCAGGTATAAGTAGCAAACATATTTTTCCCTTGTACAAAACCCCTCTCTCCCTTCTCATTCCCCTGCACTCCCCTTCTTAAGACTGAGAAGAAACAAGAGTAAGGACTATGTATAAATCTGTCCTCTCTTGTAATCAGTGATGGTTTCAGCAGCTACAGATCAAGGTGCTTTTGATTTAGGTGTTTTGTAAAGTGCAAGATTTTGAGATGCAACACAATCCAGTCTACATTTCCTTCACACAGTTTAATCTGGAAGTAGTTGATACGCTATCAGCTGAGCTAGTAGAATGCTCCCTGCCACCATGCCTGAATGGCTAGAACCAGAGCAGACTATAACACTGCAAATTTAGTACCTTTTTTTTTTTTTTGAAAATGCATCACTGGAAACAATATAAAATAATTCAAGAGCTATAATTGAGTAATTTTGTTCAGCTGTCTGATACAAATGATTATATTTGAACTGCATACAGGTGTGAGGATGAACAAGTTCAAAAGGAGAGGAAGATGCCATTGCCCTAAATCTTGGTCAGCAGGAATGTGAGATGCTTTTTTGAGTGCCAGCTAATACACTTATGCACATGTTCCACATAGTTCAAAGAAACTTTACAAAAAACCCCAAAATTTGGTAATCACTCCTCTCCCCCAGTTCTCAACAGATCAGCCTTCCACCAACACTCAGAGTCATACCACCTCATTCCTTGACCTTAGATATTTTAATTTAGTTACTCTCCTTTGCCAGGAGTGAGCACGATTTACTCCATTCTGAGAATCTTCAAAACTATAAGGGCATTTACACTTACAGAAACATCACAATTTTATGCAAATAAAATTTTAAATGTTTACTGTTTTCAGAACTGTCATTTGAGAATGAGATTATGTTTAGGTTACTTCAGTTATTAGGGAGATTATAAAACTTTGTGGAGCGTCAATAAACCACTGTTCTCTGAGAGAAGAAAGTCCTTTCTCCCTCCCAAAAAGTATATGAAAATGTAAAAATGTAGAAGAGACACCAAAGACTTATACTGAGAAACAAAAGCCATAATCCATTCCCCCAACAAAACATAAAGAATATTTAAGATACATCATCCTTATTCCAATCATGGGATGCAGCAAGAAGATGGAGGCTGTTACCAAGACACTCCTATGAAATAAAGACTGGAAAGAATTGTTATTTATATAGCCTGACTTCCTCCATATGGGTGCCTGAAATTATTCAAGCTCTGAGGACACACAACAATACATTTACTATTCTTGGATTGGTATCAGCAGATCCTGCAAAAGAATTTGTTGCAACATCAGCTTAAAACTTGCATTAAAACTGGCTCTCAAAGAGTCTGAATGAAAACGAAGATGCACAGGACTAGTAAGTGAAGAGATATTTGAAAAGACGGAAAAATCCACCCTGACCAGGAGAAGAGTTTGCCTTCCATATAGTGAGAAGAGAAAATAAAAGAAGAAATAGATACACACATGAGCATAAATACAACAAAGGTACTGTACTAATCTAGCATATTAAAATGGTGTAATTCAAAACCAATACATAATTTCTTTTATTAGAAATGCTGCATACTTACAGTTTGAGATTTCTTCTTTTTCTTTTTTATTGCCCTGAAAAAACCTTGCTTTTCTTTCTCCTTGAGCTGTTCTGAGTTAAGGTTTTCAGGACTTTTCCTAAATATGAAATAAGGTATTGTAAGAGAGATTTTATTTTGGTATTTACTTTGTAAACTCTGTGTAATACTGAGATCTGATGCCACAGAATGGAAATTATTGATTAAAGTTAAAAGATTCTTAATGTTTTAGCATTCATTGGTTCCAGGGTTACTATACAAATACCACATAGTCTTAATAAATGTGATAGGAAGTACACAGTGTTAAGGTAAAATGATTAGTTTAAACCAATGAATAGTTATTTAGGGAAAAGGAAAGCATGCATGTCTTCTTCTAAGACAGAATTTAGTACTCAAACCAAAATATCACACACGAGGTCTTTTAGAAAAATGAAAAGCATATCTGAGAGAACATACAAATGGCGATGAGGTATAAAAGCACAGGTTCAGTTTATCCTCTGCTTGCTGGAGAACCAGGAGTCGCAAAGTTCGCCAGAGAGAACCACTTTGCTGACATGGTTCCAAATTTATCATCGGGGAAGCTGGGGATCTACTGTTGTCCATTTCAACTTAAAAACTTCAGTTATTTTGTTACGCATGGGTGAGAAAGTGCTGGCAAAAGGAGGTGACCCAAAAATGGAAGAGGTGACTTGCCTGAAGACTGACTTTCCGCCTTTTAGCTTATGTGTCTGAAGTAACTACAGCTGATAAATAACATATTACTTTCAGTATACACAGTAAACCATGCATGTAAAGTACTGATATTGGGTAAAAAGATGGTTTACAAAGGACATTGGTAAGACATAACTGAATGCAGTTCTAGTGCCCTTTAAAATAGCTTGAAAATTGAAAATGGTACAGGAAGGTGTCACAGAAATAACTGCAGAGATAGAAAGAACGGCCTCCACTTAAAAAGTCAGATTTCTATCTCTTTATTGTGTTTAAAAACATAGACAAACTAGCCCCAAATATTTAGTTTCCTTGGCTTATGTATAAGTACTTATTCAAGAAGAAATTACAGAACATGAGAAAGATCTTTAAACTCAAGGGCAAAGATGCAACAAGAACAAGTAGGTGGATAATGAAGCCAGAGACATCATATTAGAAATAAAGCACTGATTTTCACAAAAAGCATCATCAACGGCCAGAATAAACTCTTTAGTGAAGTGGATTTCCCATCTTTGACATTTCAAATCACGACCTCATACTCTTCCAGCAGGCACACATTACTCACGCGAGCCTCTGGGCCTGGACCCCAGAGACTGGACAACATTTAATAGCAACTAACATACAGAAAATCATACTGCGTGATTGAATAGTCTTTATTCACTCGCGTTGTGTGCAAACAAAAAAGAAATTATTCCATTGTCTCAGTGGATAGCCTAAAGGAAAGCCACAGTTTCAAGGGCTCTGGATGACAAACAGGAGCAGCTTTTCTTGGAGTAACTGTAATGTAGCAACACTTAGCTGTCTACTATAGTTGTCACTGGCTTCTAATTCTGGCTTTAAATGCCATGCTATCAGCTGGTGATTCAGCTGCTACTACATGCCAAGCTGGCATTTGTTTTTTCCAAGCAAATGTGAAACACATAACTGGGGTAAAAACTATTTGAGTCATCCTCGTTATTGATAAAATTATCATCACTCTGGTAGCTGGTTTGATCAGTTCCTCCATTTCTACACAAAACCACCTCAATCTCAAAACATTACCTGGTTCTAAATATAAATGCATGCAGTGTTTAAGTGCTGAATAAAGTGCAACTGTTGATTAAGAAAATGGCTTTAGTGGAAAGATTCATAGGCAGGGAGTATTGTGGAAATTTTTCTGATTTAGATTTTTGGAACTTATATCTAAATCCAAGAAACACATTCAGGTGCATGACAACATAGGTTTAATGTGAGCATTACAACACTAAAGGAAAAAATTTCTTGTTTAATATAATTATTATAACATATTTTAAATATACTGGATTCCCAAGGATTCCTGTTCCTGTCACACCCCTGTATTTGGCACTACTGCATAACAGATGTAAGGCACTCTTGTATTAGTCACCTAAAGCACTGAGAGTAAAGACTACTGACAGCTGTGCAGATTCACTGAACTCCTGAGACCGACTTAACGCAGACAAAATACCTGTGGAATTATTTACTAAATGATTTTTCTTGATTTGTTATTACAAGTTGGAGTAAAGCACACACTCCCAGTATCCTGCTTGTACTCAGAATGTCATGTAAACAGGGATAAGATCCTTCTGGGCCTGTTCCCAAAGGAGTAACTGCACATCCACATCTACAAAGATACCCTAAACTACAGCCCCAGTGCAAATTACCAACCCAATGACTGTGTTGTCCGCTGAGGAACCAGTGTCAGATCATAAACAAATCTCCAGGAGGTTACTCTATATTGTCCTTTTAAATTTTTCAACATCTTGCTATGGCTTTTCTGTTCCAAATTCTATTCCAAAATGGAGGTGCTATTTTAAAAGGTGAAGTTAATCTTCAGAGAGCAGCTTGGAACAATTTTTGCCATACTTGTAGCCAGAGAGTAACTCAAATGTGATTCTTTTCTTTGGCCCAATGAACCTGGATGAGAAAACTGCTCCCTGCAGTTCAATAGAAAGCAGAAAAATTAAATTCTGCACCATTATTTCCTCTTTAGGACTACAGTGACCAGAGTAGGAAAATAAGGGGCTGAGAACTCTGCTCATTTTCAATTGCTGCTTACCCAAAAGTCAGCGGCTTTATACTGACTGGTTTATGTCATTAACTCCTGTGACTCATATTGCAGTACAGTTGACTGAAAAAGCATTGACCTTGAAAAGCGACTGCTTCAAACACATGCTCATTATGTGAAGACAGTGAACATATATAGCATTATAGCAGGAAGCTTCAACACCAGGATTCTGTACTGAGTAAAAATAGAGCAGAACATTTTGATCGATGATGAAACACTGGTATATTTTAGGCATCCCAAAAGATGATTTTCAGATAGTGGACAGTACAGGAAAAAATCAGGACTATCAGAAAAAAATCTGTACGGTAGAGTCACTCAACACTAAACTCTTACAGCATACTGCAAGTATCTTGGCATTTTGCATAAAGCTTCAGCTTTTGATAGCAAAGTTACACCAGAATCTGTGATGTCTCTTTTACTAGCAAGTAAGACTAGCCCTAGATAAGAGCTCCCACTCAGAGAGCTCATTTTCAAGAAGGATCCAAAGGCAAAATGTCTTGTGCTTTGTTATTTTATATTTGTGTACTTTTTGCATGCTCAGGATGCATAATGTAGAACACATTGGTTACTCTGGTCTGAGACACTTGGAAAAGGCATAGGTATAAAGAGAAATTCTGTGATTATCACTCCCATTTATTTCCCCAGCAGGAAAGGTATCCAGCTTCATGCAGGTACACTGAGGTGTAGCAGCGCACATGCACGTTGCAAGCAAGCTGATGTGCTTTCATATTAACTAAAAAGAATAATTAGGAAGCATGTTGGATTCATGCTGTCACAGAGAGAGTCATCTTGCAGACAGCTCTTTTTAGGAGACAACTCTTCATGGTTGTTTTAGCTATTTTTCAGGAACTCTGATCTCAGGCAGCCTGGCTTGGAAACCCTCCAGCTGCCAGGGTAATGCTCCCTTTACTGAACCAATCACAAGTACACCAGTAAGGTTTTTTTTCTGATGGAGGAGTTACTGAAATACCCCAACTTTTTTTCAGAAGATAAATGAACCAACACTAATTCTCCAAGTTAGCTTTTAGTTTTGCTTAAAGTAAGACCCTTAAGGGGCAGTTACAGAGTCACCATTTCGCAAAGGCAAGAAAATGTCAGAAACTAATGAAGCAATTCAAATATCATTTAAGGTAAGAATCTCAGTCCCACAAGCTGAAGCTCACAGTAAAACTTCTTGGTCTAAAAGTCTGTCACTGAAAGTTTAAAAGTCAAAGATCAAATCTGAACTTTGTTTGGAGCTGCCATTTTTTATTTTTCATGTGGAAAAGGAGGGTTTATTAACTGGACTAAACCCCAAATCTACCATCTTATATATACAGCAGCATTCAGAATTTGCAATTTCCTGATATTTTCTACAAATTCCATAAAAGAACTGGAAAGTATTTATAATGCAGAAACAGTCATACTGCAGACACAGCTGAACAAGCTTTAAACAAACTTGTTCAGATATTGGTAATCTTCTAGTTTCAGGAATAGTAAGTGTGACCACATTGTTACACTGATACTGAGACAGTGATATAATAGTCATCTCCTGTTTACAAAATCCTGTATTGTTTTGGAGTCTTGAAACTTAAGAGTGGGAAGAATTTTAAGCTTTTCACTCTCCTAAGAATGAGATGCTGTTTCTTTTTTTCTCTTTTTTTGAATGACAAGAGAGTTCGTGTGTGTTTATATATATTATATGCATATAAAAATAATAATAAATAGTATATGTATTTCCTCTTTTTATTATTTTTGCAGGAAGGTACAACATATGCTAGAGAAGATATGACAAGCTGCTTGTCTTAGAATGACTACACTTGTACGGACATGAAGGGTCTAAACAAAAAAACTTTCAAGAAGCCCCCCAAATATCTTGTAAGCAATCAATGCAAACACTTGCAATATGATGTGAGATAGAATACTCCTTGTTGGAATTTATTCTAAAGATATATTTGGAACTATGACAATGGTAAATATAACTCAGGCCAATGTTCTGGCACACCGGTAGAACACAATTAAGCATCTTGCCCTTACCTACTAATTTTGCCAAGATCAGGACAAAGCTCATATAAGTGAAAGAGAATAAAACATCTACTCTTGCATCAAAAATTAAAAATTGAGCAAGATCAAGGTCCTTTAGAGGAAATTAAACTCTGGCAAAGAAATGATTTTCTAAAAGGATGAAAAATTTGCCTTTTTTCAAATCAAGTTGTCTAAAGTTCAGAAATGATCTAGTAATTTAAGAGTAAAATCTGATGACAAAAGTCGAGTTTATAACATCTTTATTTTAAAAGGCAGGACAGTGGGGACAGCGAAGAAATGCACACAAAGACAAGGGAACATCTGTGACAATTCAGTCTAGCGAACATTCACAGAATTTTTGACAGAAGAAAGGCAACACAGAGCAATACTATGAGAGAAGCAATATTTTACAGTGGCAAGTCCAGGTGGAATACATGTCATTCATAATTCGACATGAATTGTCATGTACCAGTTATGTATGTCAGTCAAACATCAAATATTTACTTCATCATAAAATTGATGTAAGCAGAATCACATTCCATTAGAGCTTTCAACATTTTCATAAGCATTTACACATCTTCTATACAGAAAATTAAGTAGAGGAACATAAGACTCTACACCACTCAGGAATCTGATTAAGCTGCATTTATGGCACAGAACAATTTTGCAACAAGATAAGACCACTGCCAGGACGACTTGAACAGAGTTAACATGTAGAGCTGGGCAGGAAACACCTCGGGAAAATAGGGAGTAGGAAAAGCAAAGAAACAGAAGCATATGCCAAAATAGCAGCAACTTGATGTTGCAGTTACTGCTATTCCTCCCATTTCATAAGAAGAAATGTTTGCTCTTCTGTAGGTTCTTCTCTCAAAGGAGCTGTTCCACTTTGTGAAAATATTTGAGTACATTAATTGGATCAAGGACTTAAACCTAACTGTCTCAAGGTGGATGAAAGGCCTTACTCACTAGGCCATATTCAGTACCTCTGTGGTCCTTTCACTATTTTAACAAGATGAAACAGCTTCAAGAGAACATATTAAGGGAACCAGGCAATGTGCTCCAGAATAACCTCTAACTTCTGGTTCAGGGCCTTCACTTGTTAGCTCTGCAATCTTGGTTCAAGCCTCTGGTTTAAATAATGAAGAACAAAGGCCTTGCACTCAAGTTCCCCACATTCCAAAAAGTAATGCTGACTCCAGAATAGTTGTTATTTTGAGAGTATCTCTGGTTTTGACTGGCAATTCCATCCTGGAGTTGAAGAATCTTCCCAATAAAAGGTTAGTGGATATCAGTCTGTTCCTTTGAAAATTTTGGTTTTTTAATAATTTGGCATTGTAAAGAAAAAAAATATTTTGTAAAAAAATTCCCAACCAGCTCTAATAACATAGGCTATTATTTCAGTTCAGAGTTAAAATAACATTACATGTTTCTTTGCAGTCAAGGCAATATATCGCTGAATGATATTTAAAGCAAAACAAGATTCCAGTTGTCTTAAGTTATATGCAAGATAGAAAGATCCAGATAAGAAGCACAAAAATATGTAAAAGGGTTCAACAGTAGGAATAAATACCTTCTTTAGCCACACAAGTCACAACATAAGTACCACCTTTTTACATAAATGACCGGTGTCCTCAGCTAACTTCCACAAAGTGGATGTAGGTGGAGCTACTGAAGGACAGGAAGCAGACTCTAGTGAATCAGAGCAGGTGACAAAGGTTCTGGAGTAAACATCTTCTATTACTGACATAGGTATACAACCTGAACACCAGCTGAAATACCAACAAGCCACCACTCCCCAACTCCCAACTCCCCCCCACCCCTTTCTATTTTAAGCACATAATTCACAGGTTGTTTGTGTGAGAACACATTAAGTCAACAGACCACAGGAGCAGTTCTTTAGATAGAGTGACTTTATCGCACTTTCAGAGAGAAGTGTTTCAGAGAGTGGTATGAAGTTGAACCATGCAAATGTACACAGTCCATTCCTCCCACCAATCCTTTGAAGCTCCATTTGCCTTTTTTTTAATTAGTGAGTTCTTTTGTGATTAAAAAAAGTAGAAGATTAAGAGTATTTTAGAGCCAAACAGCTCTCAGAGAAACAGAAGTAAGGTATTTCCCTTTAAGTCCTGCAAAGCTATGCACACGCAGTCATTTTATTAGCATAATTATAGTTAAGTGCTTTATGTTATATAATGGAGCCATGTGATGCTTTCAATCTTTTAAAATCAATATACACCATTAAGATGTTGCTTAGTCCATTTTCCCATAGAATGTATTCATTTCCTTCTGTGGTGCGTAAACAAAAAGAGCAGTGCTCCCCATAGTAGGGTGACAATATTCTTCATTAATACAGTCCTATTGTATATATGGAAACATGCACTTTGATATTTTTTTCGATTTGTATGACAATTCATGCTTCTGGAACCCACAGATTGCTACCCATACTATATGCACACAAGCACTCTGCACTATTTTTAACTGAAGATTAATAGTGGAAAAAAATTGTGAAAGACTCGGCAAAGTATATTAACTTTAACTCATTCACATTATGGTGCAATGAAGTATTTCTTGCTGCTCAAAAGGGGACAGACAACATGCCATGCTGTGCCAGTATAGCCAGAGGAAGCAACTCAGCACACAGACAATTGCAAATCTTAAGAAAAGCGTGGGTTTTTTTCCTCCTGCTTCAAACACCTTTTTTCCCCTCCATTCTCTACACCTCAAATACCTGCACACCTGTAAATAACAACTCACCAGGTGTCAAAGGTTGTTTGTCTCTTTGGGTGGTTTGCCACCGTGCTGCTGTCTGCTGGTAACACAGAGGCTCTGTTTGACACGTTGTTTTCTATGTACGTACTCTCTGGACGCGGAGATGGAACTGGACAGAGAAACAGCAAACAATGTACACTGAGCTCTGCCAAAAAGCCCAAATTTCACTTCTCTGCTTCTTCTCTCCCTCTTACAGAAACAAGAGCATGAAGACACAGTTGCACTTCAGGTACTATTGAAAAAAAAAGCTGTAGTTTTGTGATACTTGCAGGGTAATACTAGTTGTAAAATGAGACCATCAGCAGAATTTGGGAAGTTGTTAAAAGCTTTGGGAACACTTCTATTTGTAGGGAGCCATAAGTGCTACTGATATTTAAAAACCGGAAATAGAATAAGAGTTTGGTATACTGTTATTGAAAACAAAATACTATAGTTTACACTTTGTCTTCACTTTAGACCTTAAAAAATGTAGTACCCATCCTGAAAAAAAACCCTAACACTTTGCATTTTAATGCAACTAAGAATCAGAGGTAATGCACAAAAGATTAAAGTATCAAAATCAGATACTATATATTTTTTCAAACAGACATACTGTGGTTTTGAAAACACATCGTACATAGCCAGAACATAAATTTATTAGAATTGTGAGTGTCCCCAGAAACATCTGCACTGGATTAAAAATTGATCAGACACTAGTTGCAGCATTAATGCAGCATCACATTATCTATCAAAACTGAATCTGTAAGTTTTTGTTCAAGCTGTAGGACAAAAGTACATGCTAACAACCTTTGTATTAAGTCACTACTAAGAATTACATAAATATGAATTAACTTTTTTCACAGTTACTTGTATATATTATTGTCACTGGTTTTACATATAATATTAGCAATCTATTATTGAAATATAGTACCATTTTACCAAAGTAAAAATTAAGTCTGTCTAGAATGTGTTTATTGGATAGATATAGGTAAAGAGGAAAAAACCCTCTAGTTTAAAAAGGAATTGAATAAACCTCAGACCTAGATCTTCCTTAGCACACGACTTATGGAAAGTCATTCTTCTTTAAAACTTCTGTTTCACTATGTGTCAAAAAAGAAGGATAATCCATGACCAATTTTAGGAGTGCTATAAGGACTAATAAAAGCAATACGGGACTGAGAATTCTCAAAGATTCTCTGTTGCATGTGTGACAAAACCTTACACTCAAAAGCATTGCTCAAAACAGTATGAGCTTTAATATTGCTCATGGGTTTTAATATTGTAGTGGGACACTTGCAAAGACTGTCAGATTTTAACGTGTCTAAATCAGGTCATCAGCCCACTGGTCAACCCGCAGAGGATCAGAGGGAGATTTGTGACTCTGCTTAAGGTTATTAGGTGACGCATAATCGAATTTCAGCTGATTGGGACTTCTGTAGGTTCAGGGGAGTCCCACAAGCCTCCTAACACTTGAAGGAGAGTAATTAGCTTATTATTATCTTTTTCAAAACAATTACCCAGGTTTAGCCATGAGGCAGCTGCTCAGAAATTGCCATCTTTTGTGTGCCATAACAGAACAGTACATGCACATACACAACTCTGTTTTATTATTTATTCTGAACTGGAATTACATAAATGTGCTTTTGCTTGCAGGAAACCCTGATCTTTAAGTCTGAACAAAAGAAATGACATAGGTTTCGAGCAAGGAAAAACAGTTCCATGTAGCACAGAAACAGATCAGTGAGCATGCCAATGTGTTACAAGTACACAGGTATATAGATAGAGTGTTAACAAGAATGTCAAACACAAATGAAAAAAAAAAAAAAGTAACTGCTTGCTTTGGTAATATTAATTTTTTTGTTCATCTTGCCCTGATAAAATATATTCTGCTTTATAAGGCACTGCAGTGGATATATTTTTCAATTAAATTGAACTCTCATTTACAAATAAATAATATGATACTAATAGAGTTACCACATACAACTTAGCAGGCAAACGCAGTCTCTGAAAGTGGGGTAACAATTCTTTTTTCAATAAACTTTTGTGGTTGTTCATGTTAAGCCTTGATATCCCTTTCTACTACTTGATTTACATTCCATGCTAAAATTCTTGATTAAATTTGAAAGATCAACCATAAAATTACCTCTGTAAAAGCTGCCAACTCTTCTTGGAACAGGGTCATTATACAGAATTCTATTTTCCTTAGTAGATGCTCCATCTTCTGTGTGTGGATCATGATATGCTCCACCCTAAATAAAAGAACAATAAACTATTTAAAATGAAAGACTATTAACTGATTTGCAGTTTTTAACCAACATACATAAGCAACAGAAGTCCAAACTTCACCACACAATTTTCCTTAATAACTTCCAGTATTAAATCACAGACATTGTAATTAATAATTAGTTGGTTATGTTGCTTGCTTGCTTTTTCCAAAATGACAAAATTTTCCCTTTAAGTTGCAATTTTAAAAACTTGAGCCTGTTTCAAAACCTCAGATTTTTGCTGTGAATGAAATGCAGCTGTAGAATCTCCGGAAGAATATGTTATGGGAGGCCTTGTTAAATTAATTTCTGATGGAATTTGGTCACTGCTACTGGCAAATTTTAAAAAGCAAACAGGAAATGCATATAGTTTTTTATAATTACAATACCAAAGCACTGTGATCTATTATCTATTATTAAACAGCAGTAGCTAGAGGTACCAATAGGCACAAAATCTACTGTATGCAAAATAAGAGGAAGTCTCTGAACTAAGAAATCTATAGGTGAATGGTTTAGTCAGGCAGGATAGCAAAAAGAACATAATTATCGCTAATTTATTCTATTTTTTCTGAATATGGTACTTCCTGGAAGTACTTCAAGCAAAAGCTTAAGTGAACCCTTAGAAACATCCACATGTACATAATTTGCCACCAAATATGGCTTAACCCCTCTCTTAAATGAATCAGAAGCTGCAATTTTTTCTGAGGAATGGATGACCAGATAAAATTTAATGCTCTCTGCAAGACCCCACAGGAAACTACCAAAAGCCCCATAAGAACTGAAATCCAGAATATCCAAGAAGGACAAAGGTTAAAAATCAAAATCACAAAAAGACCCAACCAGAATTAAGAACTGGGATTTCAATTCACTGCATGAGCAATTTGCAAAATCTACTTTGCCTTTTGTTGCTGATGGTCTGGCCTCACTGTCACAGATAAAACAAACCTTGAAACGGTGTCAAGACCAGAAAAAATGCTTCAAATCACAGTTGGATTCTTCTAAAATTTAGCAGAGACTGAAGCATTTGATTAAATGAGTACTTGTGTTAGCTACCTCTTCTTTGTTAGCAGTTAAATTTCAAATATGAGGCAGTAACAGCAACTTGTACTTGATTGTCTTCTTAAACACTTTTTGTGTACATTTAATTTAAAAATAAAAAGAACTCTGAAAACAGAAGTGTTGTACTGAGACCCGAAAGACCCCAAAACTAATACTGAAGGCAAGTTTGTTGTCGTTGGGGTTTTTTGGCTGGGGTTTTTTTTGTTTGTTTTTTAAAAAACATTTAGAGCCTGACAAACAAAGAATATTTTTCTTCAAAGACTTGGTAGAGCTAAAGAGAAAATATGTATGGAAGTGAGGAAACTTCAAAAAAAATGAGCAGAGAAAGAAAACCAGGAGAACTGAACAGGAAGGGGGGAAAAAAGGAAAACATAAACAATCTTTGAGAATACTTAAGTTATTAATGATTGGTTTAGATCACTAATTTTCTGATTCCTAATGCAGAATGCAGAAGAGGGATGGGGAAATGGGTAAATTGGAAGGAGATTAAGAATGACTTCCTTGTGAAAATGACTTTAAGAGGCGTAAGAAGATGGACAATTTAATTCTGATTTGTTACTGAAAGCAGTATAAACAAAAACCCCCAGCTTTGTCAATTTACAGAGTTAGCACCCATTTCTGAAAAGTCATTTTCCCTTCACACTGATGGTTGAAATAGAGATTTAAAAGCATTAACTGAAGGCTTAAGTTTAAAAAATATTGACCTTAAGAGATAAAGGCAAGCTCTTTACAAATGAATAGGCTTTCCAAAGCAAATGAAAATCAACAAAACCATAAGCATTAAGATACACATCAATTTTTCTAATTAAAAAAAAAAGTCAACCAGTTTTCAAAACACAAAGAATTATCTGATAAAAACAATCAGCCTCTAAATAAGAGGAAGCAAAATAAAAATTAGTTCAAATTACTAACTGCTGCATAATGCAGAAAAAGAACCCTAATGCACTGAAGAATACAAGTAGCATGAGCTTTTACTATCAAAAGCTCAAATGATATTATTGACCTTCCACAGTAATATCCTGAATAAAGAACATTTAACTTGACTGAAATGAGAGAGACAGAAAAATAAGTACACGAAGAAAAATGACTGATTTTGAAATGGAGCTGCTGTAACCTCTTCTAGGTAGCTTTTTTTGCCTTTTTTTTTTTAAATTGTTATTCCATTGCATTTCTCCTATTTTGATGAGATATTTTTCTGATGTGTGAATACACATAATTCTGAATGGGGGAGATATGGTTTAAGTATGACAAAACATGTCTTTTTTTCTGTACTGGACTTTTTTATGGTATTTGTAGACCACTATTACGGTATTTGTAGACCATGTGTACCACTATCAGGAGGTACACATATTTCTTAGATGAACTAAATAGTGCATTTTAGTTTCTCAGAGTAAACCATAATTTTTGGATCTTAAATAATACTTGCAGTACTTTGACTTCCTTCCATTTGTCAACAAATCTGAACTAAATGTTCTCTCATTACGAGTCAGTTTATCACAGGTGCAGATATAGGAAAACAAACATTTTTGTGTGCTTGTCTCTGCACCATTTTGTTACTATAGGAATTTAAAGATTTGAGGACAAATGCAGTCATCTTTATCCATCTGATCTGTGACACATCAGACAATTCGAGGTGTTGTGTAAGGAATGCAAAACAACAACAGAACCAGCCCTTCCTCTACTCGTTCATTAATGTTCCCAGAAAAACAACCAGGTGACAGTAACCACTGTAAGGAATCAGTTACCAGTCGCCTCTACAACATAAAATCTTTAGACTACCCCAGCTATTTATCATACTAATCAAAAGAAATATTGCAAGCTTTGATATTCCTCTGGTAAATTATGGCATTTCAGCAATAATGTCCTGAGTAAAACGCTCACTTCAAAAACTAACCTTGGCATTCATAACAGAAATACATACAAGAAAAGCTAAATAAAAACACAAATGAGAAAGTTAACTTAGCAAAATGCTATGATAAAAACAACATCAGACAATGCAACCAAAGATTAAGAACTACTAATGAAATTTTAACTTCAGAGACACTTTTTTTCTGTTCTCACATTTCAGTGCTTTAAGATAATGGTATTCATAGCCCATTTTTTTAAAAGCAGCTTGAAATATTCAGCCCTTCTGAAAAAAAACCCCACACCCCTTGCCTTACAACAAGACAAATAAATAAGTAAATAACTGCAAACAAAAAAAAGGGAGACAGAAAGCAGGACACTGTCCACACATGAAGTAAAAAGAGTAAGGTAAGTTTCCCGTAGGAGGCAATATTTTGGACTAACCCTATTAGTATCTTCCGTACAGTCTTCTCGTGATGAGCCAACAGATCTTGTGAGTGACTTATGCTGCACCTGTGGAGATAACAGTTGCAGGCTGTTTGCTCTGGCTGCCATCCCTTGCCCTACGCTTAAGCCACCCTCTGAGCCCTTTGACCTCACTCTGTCCCGGCTCACATACATAGAGTGTCTATGAGGGCGCTGCTGTGAAGAAAAAGGACTGGTATAACCTAGACCATAGGAAAAAGATTCATGTGGAGCAGAGAGAGAGTGGGAATGGCTTCCATCCATGTGATCTGGCAGTTTTAACTCCTCCATTGTTTTGGAGTGTCTTGTTGGTGGTCTTCGGGTGTCCAGGGTGCCCTCGCTGCGGTTATTCCTCCCAGATGGACTGAGCAAAGTTCTGTTATCGCTGTGTCGGGGAGCAGTTGGACTGGTGGGAGAGTTCAGGTCCATACAGCTGGATGGAAAATACCTGTTGGTGTTTGGTTCTGCAGCTTGGGCCCTGGCCTCCGAAAGGTTGCCCACGGATTTCGAGTCTGTCAGAACTCCATGGCTCTTTGACTTTGTCCGATAGGAAGGGCTCTTAGAAGACTGTGGGATGGTGTCGATGTAGCTGTGGCGGCTGTGCTTATCGCCGGGCTGCAGCGTCCCAGTTTTGCTTTGAGAAGTTTCCATAAACGAGTGCCGGTTCTGCTGAGGCCTGGTGTTAGACTTCAGGTACTTTGTACCTGAACCATCAGAACTTTTGGGGTCCACATTAAAATCAAATTCTGTTTTTCCCTTTGTGTCCTTTGGGCTGAGAAGGTGTGGCATGTTATTATTTGCTATATCCTTGTTGCCAGATCCAGGTGTGTTGCTTGGTTTCTTTGCATGCATTGGACTGTGTGCAGGTCCAGGGAGGTTTCCATTTAAAAAGCTTTCGTTTGCTGGAAGACCCTCTTCTCTTGGTCCACCAGCCCCTAGTGTCTGCATATCCTTGCTGTTTGATCTGTGGTGTGACTGCAAAGCAGAACTTTTGCTGGCTTGATTTCTATATTAAAATGCATAAAGAAGCATTAATATACCAGATTACATATTCATGAATTAATAACTTCAAAAAAGTACACTCATTTCAGTTGCCATTTAAAACCACAAAATTTAACTGCAGTAAAATCAAATAATGCCAAACTGAGGCATCAGAAGTTCCACCAAAATCTGCAAGTGTTAGTATATTGTTGTTTCTGGTTATATTCTGATGGACAAACTCAGCTTTGGTTAATGGATTTTGCTGACCAAAAAATGAAGATATCAGATCTAATCACAGAAATTCCAACATATATTTATGCATGTATGTGAGTACTATATGTGCATATCACTATGGCAAGCACTACATTATGAAAATTAGCTGTATATCCATTCAAAAAGAATCTTAAATACACCTGGCATATCAAAGGAAGGTAGAACAATAAAGTATGTCATCACTGTCAAAAAAACATGATACAATCAGTGCTCCAGGCCATCTGATGTATTCCTGATTTGGAGGGGGAAGGAAGGGGAAAGGAGGGGGAAAGAGATTATTGTGCTGGTAAAGACATCCAGATAGAGTGAGGCTGAGCTCACTGCTCCAGGGCAAGCCCTGTAACACCAACCCCAAAACCAGGTCTACCTAAGGAACCTCAGCTTTTGCGGAACTTGGCATTATCCCAGTTCTCAACACATTAACTCGTCCCCAAAGCTGCACTTGAAATGCTCTGAAACCAGACTGACTTGGTGCAGAGCTCCTCGGTGAGGTCCTTAACCTCTACTCTGCTTTCCTGCTCTTCTGGTTTTGGAGTTACAGGACTGAGATATGAGTTGGTTCTGCAAACACTCAGCCTGAACTTATTTGAAAGGATTTATTATCTCATGTTTTCTGGTATTCTTCTGTGCTTATGCTGGCACTGCAAACTAGCCATGACTGAGGAGCACCGCAGCTGTACTTGTTTACCTTGATGGACCCAAGTGGGCTATGAGCAATTAATTTATTTCTACAGCAAATCTACAATAATGTAATCCTGATATATTATTGAGGGTTTATGTGAGAGTTCATTGTACCTTTGTTGGTCCTTTTGATAATTATAGTTGGATAACACTAGCAATTTTTATACCTAGGATTTTTGTATCAACCACTTTCCATGATCTAATTATGCATTCTATTACAATTTCTAAAACTTCAGCAATTTTAATGCCAGTTTAAAATATCTTTTAATTAGCAGGAAGTGTATTTTTTAAAACCTTAAGAGATAAAAGGAATCTAGTATTTTTAAATCATGCAGCTAGGAAAGCCTTTTAGACAACAAGTTTCCCATAGATCTAGGTTTTTCTTTTTGATGCCACATTTCTAATGATAAAACTTCTATCCTAAATAACTGTAAGGGCAGCTAAAACTTTTTGGAGTGTATCTCTGAAAAAGGGCAAATTATAAATGTCCTCCAAATCTTAAAATGAGGAGCAATTTTTTGAATTTCACAGAAAGAGCTAAAAAAACCCATGGCCAGGAATAAAAGCCACTAACATTCTGCATACTTCAGAGGGCGGCCTTTAGGAAAGCTTTCATCAGAGGAATACCGTGAGGCTTTCTGTACTGAAGTATTTTATCCACCAGTAAATCTGGTTCATTAAGGTATTAAAATCAAGGGGCTTCTCTCAAGCTATGTGGGTCCAACAAGGCAGTCACTGAGCAAATACATCCAGCTTTGAGTTCAATTAGACTAGACCTGATTCTTAATAGCAAATTAACTTAATAGCAATTGCAGACAAAATTCTGTTCCTCTCCCATTTGGAGCATGATCAATGCGCTCAACTTCCAGGACATTTAGCGGCTAAAAATCTGTGTGATTTTTTAACATTTAAATATCAAAATCTTGGACAGATTTGTGCAGATACAGCAATGATAGCTTTCCAAAGAACAGAGCATGCCTGTGGAATCTCGGGCATCTTCCAAACCACAAAATTCCTATTGTTGTTCAAGAAAAAGGCTAACATTTTTTTAAGGTGCGTAAGCCAACTTCTTTTTCTTTGTCATACGCAGAAAAGGCTTCAACAGACAAAGTTAGCAAAAATTTCAGCTTGAGTAGCTATAGTACAGTAAAGTGTCTACTTCCTCTGTTCAGTGAGGCAACATGGAACAATATGCATGTCTCTCTGTGTCTGAGCTGACAAACAGCTACTTCTCTTTTCTTGTAGGTGATGTTGCACATAAGCATGGCAACAATTTAGTCACTGGCAGAGCACATGTCAGTGAGAACAGTGACAAGACTACATTTACCTGTTAGACAGTGTGTTGCTGTCTGCGTGGTAAGGTTTCCTCTTAGCTGAGCGGGAAGGTGAACTTCCACAGCGATCCAAGAGTCTCTGGGTTTGAAATGAAGGATGGTTCAAACATTGTTCTGTCAAGTATCTATCTGCTGGATCTAACTTCAGTAAGTTCTTTGAAAAACAAACCCCAAAGTTTAAATGTTAGTATCTGTATTTGCATTAGCAAAAATATGTAACAAAATAAAGAACATTGTTGAGATAACTTTTTACTGTCCATTGTTTCTGGCATTAGATATAACCGCTAGAATAACTTCATGGTGCATTAAGCTACATATGAAATGGAATGAACGCTTAACAAAACCTTTATTCTACTTAAGAGATGGAAGGCCTCAGCCTTGTCAATTACAAAACACATATATGCATGTAATGATATATATACACATACAGCTAATGATCGTTAAAATGTTTAAAACACAAAAATATCTAAATTTTTTAAAATATGTTTTATGTATATATCTATATGTTTTCAATATATGTATTTTAAACGTAATTTTCAAGGTATACCTTACAACACTGTAGTTTTGAATTAAAAATTTTAAATTTACCAGTAAAAAAATGCTTCAATGCAACAGGCTTTACAAACAGAACAAGCATATGGGAACATTTTTAAACAAAACCAAGTATTATTTTAACATTAGTATTTTTAAAAATACACAAATGTAAGAGTTCTGTTTTTAGCTTCTGAGGTTCAAGTCCACCTATATTTTTGAAGAATTCTCTAAACTGTTTACAATGCATTCAGAATGACATTTGCTTTATACTTCTGTTAGACCAGTTGAGATTCTAAAAAAGACACTTTTTGACATGTAGAAAATATTTAATCACAAAATTGAAAACAGTAGCTTGGGTATTTTGGTAAGTTTGAAAGGTTTCTTGCAGGAACAGAGCAATACAAAACTTACCTTGGAATATTCAAACATGCATGACTGTCAGCAAGGTTAAAAGTTTGAATGGCTATTAAGTAAAAAGAATAGCTACTTTTTAAGGGTTATAAATGTTTAATAAAGAACTCCTCTATGTGTATGCATGCACGTGCATACACACACAACGCATATCTATATATGCATTAATGCAGTCACTATTCAGCCACTTCATCACAAACCAGTTCTCCCTTCACAGGATCCCTGCACTTCAAAATGGAAAATGCACAGGAAACAAGACAAGTGACAAACTACATTCCTATGCAGTTTGGTCACACAGTATGCAGTATCCTCTTTTCTCAAGTTCACAAACTGTGCAAGGAAGGATTAACTGCTTCTTTCCCCTTTTTTTCTGGCGCTCATCACTAGAGTGGCTCAAAACACGAGAAGGCCACATGTGAGTTCTATGTTCCTCCACAGAAAAGAGGATGTCCAGAGATGTTAGTGCCTGTATACTAACTTACACAGCCTGGACAACAAGCAAGGAGAGCTGGAAGTTTATAGGGACTCACAAGGCTGGAATCACCTGCCTGGAATCACAAGAAATAGTGGGACAGAGCTCATGGCTGAGGCACAGTCACTGAAGGGGTACAACAGGTTTCAGAAGGAAGAGGGTAGAAAGGGAGAAGAGTAACATTCCATACTGAGATGTCATAGTGGGAGTTTGCTACCAACCATGCACTGGAGAGCATGGAGAAGATGAAGAGGACAACTGTACAAAAATGAGCAAAAGTCTCCTGATCACAGATCCTCACGGAGACTTCAACTATCCAGACATCCAGCCTGCATACATGTTCCAGGAGATTTCTAGACCATGTTGGTGGCCATTTCCTAGCACAGCTACTGGAGGGAAAAATTAGCCAGGGGTAGGATTACAGTCTACTTGAGCTGCTGTTCACCAACAGTAAAGAACTGGGGACAAATCTCATCAGAGAAGACACCCTGAGCTGTGGCAACCAGGAGTTGATTACAACTAGGTCTGAAAGGATAGGTGGAAAGATAGATACCAGGGATGGGACCCATGACTTCAGGGGACCAAACTTCAGCTTCCGTAAGGAATTACCAGGCAGAATCTCCTGAAAAACTGCCATCAGCAGAAAGGTGTTCAGGAGAGGCAGTTGATTTTTACAGAAAGTGTATTGAGTGTTCAGGAACAGAGTATCTTATTGTACAGATGACAACAAAATTTTTATAGGTTCAGATTGGCTAAATGGGGAGTTTCTCAATGAACAAAAACGCAAAACAGCAGTGTGTAAGAACTAGAGTCAAGGACAGGACACAAAGGAGAGCTTTAAAAGCAGTGTGTTAGCATAAAGGTGCGGCCACTTCAGAAAGCCAAAGTCCAGCTGGAGCTAAGGTAAGTGAAGAACATCAAGGGTAAAAAGAAGGGGTTCTACAAGTATTCTAGCAGCGAACAAAAGCTCAGAGAAAATGCATGTCTGGTGCATGGGAGAGATAAGTGAATGACAGATGATATGAAAAAGACTGAAATGTCTTTTTTTCCCTAGTCATCACTTGCAAAACCAGTTCCCAACTTCCTAATGCATGCTTGGAAACCAGCATGATTTGTGAAGGAGAGCAACAAAGCAACAAGGTCAAAGAGATGCCTCTTCATTAATCTAGTCCAGAAATGCTCTCAAAATAGACATATTAATTACTCACTCCTTTAGCTGGCATAAGTTGAAGCATGGGTTATTCAGTAATCTAGTAATCAGACCTGAGGTCACTGGAAATGCAGATAATGAGGAACACAGCAAGTGTGGACATGTGTCAGTGCCTATTTTCTGCAGAAGAGATAGGCATACAACAAAGTATGTGCAGCATTTATAGCACACAACTTAACCACAAGTCTCTTCTTTTCCCTTCTTGTAGTCTGCTCATTGTTTAACAAGGTTCCAATTCCTGAATTAAGTAATGTACGTCAAACATAAAATATCCCTTCTGCAGAATTCCTGAGCTCTCTCACCTTGCAGGGAGAAACATGGACAGAAAAGATGAAAAAAATGAAATTATTTGGAACCCTGCGTTTCCCTAAAATTCAAGTGCTTCGTTTCACAACTTTGTGTTTTTTAAGTCAAATCAAAAGATCCTAAATGACACTGAGATATAACATAAAAATTAGGATAAAATGAAAATAAACCTTGCCCCAGAATGCGTAACAGTGGTCTAAAGTTTAAACTTGACATTGCTGTTCTGCAATATATGCTCCTAGAGCTTGAGCTACAGATAACTATGATGCCAGAAAAAAGGTTCCTGCAAAATAGAAAATAGAAGAGAAAGTATAATACTAAACCAAGCAATTATATGGACCTAGGTATCTAATTTTGCAGACTCCATGAAACCAAGATAAAAGCTACGCTGACTCTCTTCATAAGGCAAGGAGATTAAATGAAAGTGATTTGAACTGGTTGTGGATGAAAAGACTAGAGCAAATTTGGTTGATTTCTCTTGGTTACAATAATATTGGTGAGAGTAAGTAAACACCCAAGTATATCCCAAAGCTGATGATCTCTGCTTTCCAAGTTTACTGGTGCAGATGGGCTTGGAACCATTTAGAGTTGATTAGCCATACCCACACTTCATATTTGCCCCATATTGCCTTTAACTCTCAGGTGGTTTTGTGATTCTAAACCCAATTTTTGACACTGTGACTCCTGGCATTTGCAAGGGATATTGTTCTGATTCCTAGAATATACCAAGCTTTACTACAAACAATGGAGGTATCAAAATATTGCAAAAGGAAGTTCACAGGTACTTTTAAGATGTATTATATCAGGCAACAAAAGTAAAAAGTTGCTTACATATTTTCCTACATATTACAGACAGAAAATAAAAGACATTTTCCTACCTTCATAAGATCAAGCAATACACCACTTAAAATTCCCAAGTATCTTCTTTCTAAAGACTGTGGATGATTGACTGCTGGAAACTATAAAAAATATAGGGTCAATATACTGATAATATAAACAAGATATACATAAATACAATGTTTCAAAAATAGAAACTACACGGCGAATCAAGGCATGTAATTAGTGGGAATCATAAGCACTGGAAAAGTCTGTGGTTTATGAAACATTATAAAATCCTATGATGAAACAAGTAAGTGTTGATGTATGGTAAGCATCCAGTCAACCAAGGTATTCTTGATTATTAAGGCAGCTAAGAAACCTCCTCAAGTGAGAAATAACCAACTTAGATTTTCTGAGGCACTATGATTAACAAGAGGTAGGAGGTTTAAAATAGATTCAGAACTAACATAAGTAACCTATTATTAAAAAAAAATAAAATTAAAAACAGCTTTGAGAGAATTTGCGAGTGCAAATACAGTACTAGTTAAATACTCAAAGATTAAAAACCAATTCCAAAATGTTTTTAGTGGAAAATGCGAAAACCCCAAAGGTTAAAGTTCAGGATTACTGCTGTGGTTCTGCTGCAGTAAGATC
Source organism: Grallaria varia (assembly GCA_013396735.1). Lineage (NCBI taxonomy): Eukaryota > Metazoa > Chordata > Aves > Passeriformes > Formicariidae > Grallaria > Grallaria varia. Next base: position 176,694 of record VWZG01004672.1, read on the forward strand.
TGGGATCACCATGAGACGTGCACAGTGCTGGGGGGCACCTATTGTTTGTACTAACATTACTTCTCATAAATTTTTAATGAGCCAAATGGCAAGATGTTCTTGTCTTCATGTAGAATGACAATCATAAAGATTTTATATCTAGATGAGCAGGGAAACATGAAAATGTGCTGAAGCCATGCAAAGCAGTAGTGGCTGTTCACTGGAATTGTTCTGATTCTTCATATAACTTATTTATAGAACAGTATTTACAGCCCTACACTGCCACTCACATTTTCCACAGAGGCATGAGCCTATTGGTACTTTCTGATCCCATATTATTTTATTTCCTTGGGCCTTCAACATACCATGGATGTTTTCCTCCTCAAAAGAATTGAAGACATGGCACTAAATACTCTCTAAACTTCAGGAGCAAGGAAGACTGTGACAGGGTTTTGTGTGCGTAGATATATATATATATATATGGAAGATATGGGCAGGAAGAAAATACAAAGTTTGCAAATGTGCATGTGGTGCTGCAGTGTTTGTATTACACTTTTTTTAAAATCTTGTGTTACCACATGCTAGTATTCACAGTTACAGTAATGTAGAAATTCACAAAGTCTAAGCATATGGATAAAAAATTCCACACTGTGGGCTAGTTTCTATCTTGCAAATACCTAGCACTAGATCCAGCTTGTAAATAGTAATTGGGTTGATCGCAGCATACCTACTATCTGCTCTGCAAAAGAAAATCTTTCACTATTAAGCTATGCTATATTCAGAAAAAATGTACTTTTAAGGTTATTTTATAACATAGGACATTTTTTCCCATAAATTAACTAATGAATATCATATTCCAAACCAGTATTTTTGTAGTATTTTTGAAGCTTAAGCTATTATTCAGATTTTATTTCAGTATTCAAAAACTACTCTCTATGTTACTGTATCCTGACTTTACGGATGGGGCTAAGAAGGCTGCAAGGCCAAGTTACCAACTATTGATCTGGGATGAGAACAGACTCGTAACTCTCAACTTTGTGCTAATCACATTAGATCCATGCTGCCTTCTTGAATTTCTGTACTTGAAAGCTACAAACCAAAGATATTTCATTCTCAGCCCAGGACACTACAGAGCATTTATTCAACTAACATTACACTGCACAACCAGAACTGCTGTAAAATAACGTAGAAGAGGCAGTAATTTGTTTTGCTTACAACTTTTAAAGTATTTTTTCCTGACAAGGTGTTATAAATTTTTTAAATAGAAAATCCCATCCAAACCATTCTAAATAGAATGAAATACAAATAGGACCTTGCAAGAAATGCTTGTCTAATCATTGTCTAATCACTAAAACCCTCCACTGATGAAGGGTGTAAAAACTTCAACAAGAACTCTTTGGAATTATTTATCCCTGTACCTTAGGCAATTACCTTATCACCTCAAGCCAACGATTTCTTTTCCTATCATCATCAGCTAAACCAAATTTATAGCAACTTTTAACACGTTTTAACACAACTAGATCCCTACTCTTCCCCTTTCGCATTTTCACATTCTTTCTATTTTGAAGTAAAACTCAAATCTTGAGTCTTTAGCACAGATAGGGACTCCTAAAACCTTTGTCTGTCTCTTTGTATGACTTACACTAATGATTTCAAAACATTTATCAAGATCATAAACTCACCTTTCCAAGTGATATTCATCAATAAAAAATGACAACCAAAACTGAATTACAAGGAAACACGAGTACAGTCACTGACCAGATATTGTTAAAAATAACAGCTGTTCCTTATTTATTGATTCTGGTATTTTGCCATAATGCACGTCCCAGTAAAATTCTTCACACTAGTGACTCTGTCAGTGCCTTATAATGGCAAACCCCTGAAAGGAACAATGCTGTCAGTAGGAAGAGCTTTTTCACTCATGCGGCTTACATCAGCTCCCCAGGAATAAAAGTCAAAAGGCAGAAAGTTCTTCTGCCACGGTAGTAGCATCTATAGCTCTGATTTTTCCAACACAGTAGATTGAAGACACAAGCCATGAGTTTTACAGAACCTGATCTGACAGAGCTTTGCCACTAAACTTTACCACGTAAACATGGCAGGGCAATGTTAAATTGGATATAAGAGGCAAATTGCATGCCAAAAATGTCAAAGCGATGAAAGAAAATCTTTAATCAACTTTTCACAGGAAAACAAGCATATTTATAGAACTCCATACTGCTGTAATCAGAATTTTACTTTGACTATGTATCCTATACTTACACAGAAATACATGCAATAGATAATGCACAATGTAAATGAAAAGAACCTTCAGAGCAGCATGACAATACTGCACATACTGCACAAGTAAATAAAAAAAGGAAGAAAAAAGAACAAAGCTCTCCCTTACCCGCAAGCCATGGAAGCGTGGGTTGCTATAGAAGAGCTTCATCTGCTCAGCTGGCAGAGGGCCCAGCACCTTCTGAATGGTAAAGAGCTGGTCAATCTCACTCTCGCCAGGAAACAAGGGCTGCCCATCACTCAGCTCTCCCAGGATACAGCCTACAGACCACATATCCACAGCCTTTCCATAAGGGGCTCTGCAAAGTGAACGTACAATGTTTTTCATCCACCGGCACTACGTTCTTACTGAGCTGTTTCAATTTATTCGCAGTATTTCCCAAGGCCCACTTCCTCACAACATGGAAAAATAAAGTCTGCTATGAAAGAAACTACCTCAAATACCAAGCCCTGTTTCGGCCCTGGGTTTCATGATGTCTCTATTGCTGCTTGAAAAGGCAGGAGAGGAATTGTCAAGTGCCCCCAGGGATCTGATTCTTTGTGAAAAATCTTATATACAGAAATAATCTTTCTGATTGCGAAGCAGTTACCACTCCCAGTTAAACTACTACTAACTTCCCTTCTCTCCAGGGCTAATTCCTGTGCTCTGCTCCTGCATTCCATTTCTTTTTCCATTGTGCTTAATAGGTGGATAGGCATACAGAGTATGGCCACTGGGAGAACAGAAATGATAAGAAATCTTTGCTTCACTATTCATACAGTGAAATTTTAATTAGAGAGAAACCAGAATGCTCCAGAAAGCTATTCCTTAAAAAACGCGAGTGAGGAAGCAATGAATGCATCATAAAGTAAATAATTCCTGTTTTGGAGCAAAGTCATGGGTGGGTTATGGGGGAAACTTCTTTTCTGTACACCTGAGTGTTTTTGAATTGTAAAAAATTTCATAAACATCCAAATTATTCCAAGAATCTCTTTTGGATCCTTGGGTTTTGAATAGAATGACTGGAGAATTCTTTTTATGCCAAAGAAAAAGCATATAAAAATAATAAAGACCGGAACAAAGATTGAACTGAAAACATTATTTCACTGACTCTCTTCTTTCTGAAGCTTGTAATTCAGTAACTCAACCTCTGTTTCAAGAGATTTAAGTTACAGCTGCCTTGCCTATTTCTGGAATAAGACAGCACCAGGAGTGGCAGGTGATAAATCCTATCCTAAATCTGTCATCTTCATTCCTTATGCTGATGATGGAAGATGTTTAGAGAAAGAACATGCTCAAACTAAAATAGGTTACTTTTCCCCATTGATTACTCATTATTATTTACTAAGCTTGTGGGGTAGACACTTGGCCAGAGGAACCTGTAAAGCCTTAATCTGGTTAGGTGAAGGTGAGAAATCAATTCTAGCTGGACCATAGCCCGAGTGAAACTACAGGCACTGAGATGACTAGTGCAGGAGACTACGGTAGCTGGGAAAGCCAAAGCAGGCCACCAAAATTTCAAGAACTGCTTGCCTTGAGAATCTGACCTGAGACACTGTAGTCCTCTCAAAAACAATCATCCCAAAATCAATGTTTGCCCCATTGGAATTGACTGCTGACAAGGAACCACCATAGGCAAAGCAGAGCATGCCACAGTTCCTGAAGTACTACTACAACTACAGTGGCTCTGTGGGTTCATACTTTGCTTACAAATCTTGCATAGCGACTACCTGTGGATTTGCTGACTCAGTGCTGGACCTTTCTGGGATGCTGCTAGTCCAACCCACCCATTAGGGCAGAGTGCTAAGGAAGGACTAGTTTTACTTCTCACTGCAAAAGGCAACACAGGCAAGAATGGGCTCCAAAGCCAAGGATCTGCTCTTAAGATGCTTTGTGCCTGTACTGGAAAAGTGAGGCTCTCTGAGCAAAACAGTTTCTGAGAATGCAGGCAAAAATCCTACCTTTTTATTATGACAAAAAAACAAGCACATCTTTATTTACAACTCTGTTAATATGCAGTTTTTTCCACCAAAATGTGAAATGGGGAAAAGGCTGCTGTAGCCTGGGGTACCGGAGAACAAGCTAGGAAAGTCACAACCGAGGAATGGGCTAAAACTCCTTTGAGGCATGGACTATTACTCTTCCTTGCTCTCAAAATAAAGGAAGCTAAATCACAGCTAAGAACTTTTCACTATTTACTCTGAGTCAAACAGAAACAGAACAGAAAATACCCATTTCTTAAGGCAGTGTAAACTGCAATGTTGTTGTTTGAAAAGGCATGCTCAAGACTCCTGTTGGCTGTTAGGATCAGTCTCGTCAGATCACAACAGAAGAAATGCACGAGTGATATGGCTGGATAAACAAAAAAACTCCTATAGGACAGACAGACCATAAATCAGAAGTACTACAGTCTACGCCTGCACATAATAGACTCTCCAAAACATGTTTTCATCTAGCAATTTAGTATGCTTTAAAATCTACTGGCTTTTAGCAATATTTTGTCATCAGAGGGTACAAAGTACTCTACCAGCAGTTAGTTACCTGAGGCTCTCTAAAGTGAGTAGATTTTAGATGTTCTGTGAATAATTAGGCAGCAATTTCTTTCCTCTCTTGAAATTTAAGTCTTGAACATTATCACTAAACAGAAACCTCTCTGGGACACATTTTAAAAATTGAAAAAGTAAAACTGTATTTGTTAAAATGTATATATTTAATAAGCTTGGGAAGACTTTTGAATATTAGATGCTTATAAAGATTTGGTAAATACAGGGAAAAGGGGAATGGGAAAGATGAGTGCCTGGGAAATAGAACAGGATAGCCAAGAAACATGCATCACTATGTGCCAGAAAAACTTGGCTTTAAAAACATACACAGCAAAGTTGAAGCATTAAATACACAAATCCCTTCCATTTCTCTACAAGTTAATCAAGCAGATTTAGGCAACTACAAACAGACATGATTCCTGTTAAATTTCCTTCAGTAACAATTTTGAAAACTGCAGGTCAGACTAATACTATGTTTGTCAAGCTTTTTAGTCTTTCCTCCAAAATCCTCATTACTACTAGAGAGAGAGAGAGCAAAATGCTGTGTACCTAAAAAGGCCACAACTGATGCTTTCTTTTCAGGTCTTTTTTTATATTTATATCTGCACACACAGATGCATTTTGCTGGAAGCTTAATGGTTTTCTCCAAAATACGAAAAATTGAGCTTTGAGGTTTTCAATGGCAACTTCAACATACTATTCTGCACATAAGAATGCAACTGCCTGCCAATTTCATTAAGATTAGTACAGCTCTGGGAATACTGGGATGACTTTATTGACAGAATAATCATTACTTAATGCCTTACCTGTTCAAAAAATATTTAGTTTAGGGTTAACAAAAGCTTTCAACAAAGACTTGTTTCCCAGCAGCATGAAACACTGTGCTTAAAGATTCTTAGGAGTGACCAACACTTCTTTGATTCGTTCTGTGGCTTCCAATTCCTTCTTTTAAGAATATGTGCATATAAATACATATGCACCATACATTGGAATTGTATTCTATGAGAGCATTCATGTAGTTTAGATAAATACCCTCTTGAACTTGATAGTAATGGGAAGTTCACATATAGTAGATCTCCAGTTATTTTTTTCTCCTCCTTTTCCCTTTTGGGTCCCAGGAATTTGACCATTTATTATCTGAAAATCTGTTTTATCTTGTGAGGTAGTAAAACACTCATTTTACAGATTAATAAAGGAGAAAAACTAAATTGTCTGGCTGAGGCTACTGTAACTATTTTTGCAGGCAATGCAATGCTAACTTCTCAGTGCTTTATTAAAATGATTCATACAGCCTCCTTCAATAAATTCCTCCTGACTACTAAAAAGCTAGGGAAGGGACCTTTGAAGATCCAACACCCCTGACATGGGCAGGGACACTTCCACTAGACCAGGTTGCTCAAAGCCCTGTCCAGCCTGGTCTTGAACACTGCCAGGGGTGGGGCATCCACAGCTTCTGTGGGCAACCTGTTCCAATGTCTCACCACCTTCTGAGCAAAAAATTTCTTCCTAATACAGTTTTGACCCAAAAGATGAAGATAACTAGGAGTGTTGCATTGCGAGAGATGCACAAGTGCTGTGTGATGTCCACCACAAGGCTGATGGAACATTACAGGCTGTAGGACTACCATGGAGACCTTTCCTGACAGGTCATACTGACTTACTGGAAATGAACAAAACATTATGAAAATCTGAAAGCCTCTTGAAATCTTGCCTTTAAATCAACCGTAGTTCTCCACCAGAGAAGTTTACAAAAGGTACTTGAAAAACTGTGAAGAATCAGTCAAGATTGCTCATGGCAGTTCTACAAACTGTACTTACCCAAGCAAGAGTTCAGGTGAGCGGTACCATCTGGTAGCCACATATTCTGTATAGTTAGCATTGCTTCCTTCAGAGAGATTACGAGCAAAGCCTGTCAGAGAAAACAGTGTGAAATATTAGATCCTATTTTAAATACAATATGCACAGCACCACTGATTTTGGCAGTAAGAGGTCACATCTATTTATATAAAAGCAAATTGTTTACAATCCCTGCTGCAGAGTGATTTCCGCAACAAGTGCTTTTCTACTGAATGCATGGTTTTGATACAACAGTGGAAGTCAGCATGCCTGCTTTAATGACTGCCTTACTTGTGTACTCTCGTCACAAGTCTGTGGGGTTTTGCTATTATTTTTGGTGCTTTACATAATCAAAACATCAATAAAAGTTACCTGTCATTATGCCACATTGAACTATTACCACTAAAATTCACTGAGATGCTTTGTAGAAGATTCATAACATTAGAAATATCACACATGCATGTGGAGTAGACTCTTCCGGTCATTGATCCTAATTACTACAGTCTCACTGCATTCAATTTTTTCAAATTGGTCAAAAAGGTCATCTAAGGACCCTCCCTCTCTGACCTGGCAAGGAAAAGGGTCATCTCCTCAAAACTATGAAGTACAGGAATCTACCAGCAAAACTGTTTATATCTGTGTTTGGCTCATTCAACATGTTTTGGCTTCCCAACTGCTTTAGCATCACATTCATAACAAGCTTCTTCATGAATTAGGATCGGAAAGCAAGTCCAAATTAAATTGTTTTCCCACATCATTTTCTTAACAACAGAAAAAAAAATTTAAAATTTGTATTTATTTGCAATTGTACCAAAACTTCACTACTGTCCTAAGGCATAACAATCATGACCAAGCTGAGAGAAGAGTACATACACTGGAAAATGCAAATGTATGAATAATTTAAACTTTTATTTTTGTTCTCCTTCATTTATAAAATGTCAGTCGAGCACCACACTAATGTTGGTACTGGATTCTTCATCTAGAAGTACTGGAGAGAAGATGTTGGCACTGTTTTCAAAAAGTAGCAAGATTTTTACTGTTTTAAAACAAATAATTAACAAGAAGGTCAGACAGGATAGACAGATCTTGACAGCAAGAGCTCACATTTGTAGGCTCCTTACTAGAGCTCAAACTAAGACAAGCTTTTGGGACTGAAATACAGAAACAACATTTTCAAAATGCTTTCTTACTGGGATGTGGCATTAAAACTGAGTCCAAAATTCACTTGAGTGAAATCACTATAAGTCTTTCCATTATTGCATGAGCAATGAAGAAAGAATAAAATTCTAAAGTGCTGCAGAAGTACCAGGCACAACTTTATTTTCTGAATCAGTAAGTGCTACTTAAGTGCAATAGTCATTTTTCATTATGAGTTCTTTTGCAGAAGCTGCCAAAATTGCCTTTCCAACACAACTATATTTGCGAAGTTGTAATTTTAAAATTTTTTTTAAAATTATTATTATTTTGTGTTCTGAAGTGTATCTGGCAGTTTAGTTTGAAGAAGTCCAGTTCCACTCATCCTTGTAGAACACTTCATTTAATCCAAGTTGAAGCAACAATTTGGACTCAGATCATTATTATTAGACCAATGATTATAGAAAAAATTTTAAATTTGTTAATGACATAGGTTACAGCTGTTATTTTTCACAAGATACCTTTAATTTCAAGAATTAATAAACTTAAAGGCATGATGAGGAATGGATATTTCAAAGTTGTTCCAAAATAATAAAAATTAATTTCTGTTCCCACAAAGTCTAATGAACATTACTGATGCTGCTGGAGAAAAGCTGGACAATAATTTTTTATTACTTGTAACATGGGGATTGAGTAAATTTCAAAACATTACTATATTTAGAATTGCTTAGGCAGCCCCGTTTCTGTTTCAAATTACATGAGCTATCTGATTATCTTGCCATTGAAAAGTGTTTCATTCATGTATTTAAAGAAAAGGGAGAGATAACCAGGAGCTACACTGAAGAGGTGGGACAGCCGAAACGTGAGAAGCCCCAGACTGAAACGGGGAGGGGAAGAAAGAGAAAAAGGTGTCACATGATAGAAATAAACACATGTGCTAATGTAAGACATGACCCTGGCAGCATGTGAGCCCTTGTGCACTGGAAGAATGAACAGGCCAAGGATGCATCCTCCTCCCTCCAGGCCAGTCTATTGGAACTCGGTCACAGTCAGGAGTTAATGTAGTCCAAAAAATCAGCCCCCAACTTCACAGGTTGGGTGCAGCACAGATTTGGTGTGGCAAGACAGAAAGCAAAGTTATCATCATGCGCTTCAGTGCCATCTCTATATTGTTGGGCGATAAAAGAAACCATTTGATAGATTCAATACTGCTCTGATGCTATGACACTATGCAGAACGATGATGGACAGAACTAGCAATTGAGGACAGCATAACACCTTTCTAATGGAACAATTGCCTTTTTTTTTTTTTGTTTGTTTGTTTTTTGTTTTGGTTTTTTTGTTGTTTTTTTTTTTGTTATGATGGAGTTAGCTTATTGCTCCTTCCTCCAAACTGTGCTGAGGTATCAGTTATATCAAAGTAAGAGAAGGAAACACGAGAGAAGATTAAACTCTAAACAGTGAGAAGGAACAAATTAGAAGATGAAGACACAGAGGATGATTTGGGTGAGAGTGACTATGGAAACAATAGCATTTGCAAATGCATCATGATGCAAGAAGAAATAACAAGTAAACCCAGAAATTTCAAGAAAGAACTTGAAACAACTCAAAACATGGTAGGAGAGATGTCAAGGAAAAAAAGGAGGAGATCATCAGTTTCTTACAGAGTAATAAGGCACATTTCAGTTAGATATATGGTAAAGCATTCTAATGTTAATGACATGCACATACTTTAACAGATGCCTAGGAACACTAGGGAACCTCCATTACCCAGAATAAGCTAAGCAAACACCCCTCAAGAATGACACAGACATTCTTAATCCTTTCTTTGAGTAGGTGGAAGAACTAGAGGATTTCTGGAGGTCTTTTCCAGCTTGCACATCATATAGAGATTAAGAGATTGCTAGAACAAGTAATTTTGAAGACCTGGAGCTGAAACAGCAAACACACTAGTCAGAAAACCAAAGTAATTCCAACAGTCAGATGCATCTGCTGTAATCAGCACTTTGTACTGTTCTCTTCTACTTCTATTGGCAGAAATGACACCCACACAACATGTGTCTGGGCAAGCACAACATTCAATCTCAGTTTTACCCAGCACGGTATGTACAGAACACATGGCACAAGGATTAAGAAGAACTATCTTATTAAAAATCTATGAGGTTTTCTATTCAAACTGTTTTTCTCCGCGGGCTATTTGAAATGGATACATAGTCCTTTTCTTTGCGTTTGCAATCACAGGAGGAATGTGACACTGTATGTGACAAGTACCTGTGTTCCAAAATAAGAATTAAATTAGGTAGTCAAACAGCGTATGTTAAATCATGTTAAAAGGTAAATTCTTACATCCTAATCTGTGCATATTCAGGGAACACCTGTGACTAATACCATTCTGACATGGATTTTATAGTAATAGCTTAAGCTACTATAGCAACAATGTCAATTAGTAATAATGCTAAAAAAGTAAAGCTGATCCCCTATTATAAGAGTTGCTTGGAATTTTAAATTCAACTAAATCTGAAAGATTGATTAAAATGAAAAATAACCCACATGAACAGTAAGAACAACAAAAATTCCCTTAGTTTGCCTTCCTTGACGCTGATCTCTGAGTACATTGTGACTGCATGCCCTTTCACCAGCAGAAAGAGACCACGGCTGGAGCACATGGCGTGAGCAAGCGAACAGACCACAGAGAACATCACTGCCAGCAGAACTCACATCATCCATACCTAGTGCCAGAACAGACATCCAAAACATGATCCTACCATTTGTTCAGCTTTTTATTTTCCTGCAACACTACTGCAGAGGGAATGCTCGCACAAGTTCACATGCAAAGATTTGTTAGTTGATGGCATATGACAACTCTAATGGTGTTACTTTCACGGAGGGATATCCCCACCCCAAAATAAATGAGGGAGGGAGGGCACAGGACAGGGAAGGATGTGTGGGGTGAGCTGTTCCCATCAGGACCCACTCATGCCCCCACTGACTGCTCCTGCCTGAGGTGATGCTTGCCCAGGTTGGAGAGGGCATTGATCAGGGACAGGCACTGCCCAGCGCTGGTTGTTTAGCTCTGCACGAGGCAGTGATTTGGTCCCTTGGCCACTCAAAACTGTCATGGAGGGTGCAGCGGTGGAGAGGGAGCCAATGATACACAAGCCTTCACCCCTTGGAGAGGCTTGGCCCTGCCAGCCTCAGTGGGGTTTGCTTGACAGGGACAGAGCCCCAATCATCAGTGTAGAGTGAGGGAAAAATCCTGCCACAGCAGCTCTGGGCTTTGGGAAGGCACAGCAGTGCAGACAGAAGCCCTGTGGATAGCAAAAGGGCAAAGGCACCGAAGGCGCCACGCAACAGCACCCTGGTGCTCTGTCAGAGCCGTGCAGTTCCTTACACTGCAGGATAAATGGCTCTGAATTCAAAGAACCTGTATGGACCAAATCTTCTGAGGTTTTTCCCAGAACAGTTGTTGTTTCTGAATGTTTAAGTAAAAATGCTTTTAGGATCAAAAGAAATAAGCAGCACTACAAATGACAAATGCCTTTCTTCTATTCCTAAAAAACTATTTCAATCTATTTTGTTAGCTGTTTTTCTTTCCTTTCAAAGTTGCAGAGGTTTGAAATGACAGCTTTCAAACTGTTCTCACTGAAAAGGGCCCTTGGGGTAGCACTGTGGAATTGCCTTTTATTTACCAAGAGAAACTCTAAACTTTTCAGAGGGAACAATATTTTATTCTGTGCTTATGTAGCATGTAGAATAAAAATACAGATTGTTGGAACAGTGTACACTCCTCCCTTTTGTCTTCTGGGGGTTACTCACATAGGCAAAGTTCGCCTTGTACTCGGGTGATGATTCTGCAAAGCCTTAAAGCTGATATTAAGCAAGCACTGGTATGTCAGGAAGTATCAGAGTTAACATAAGATGTACAGCTCTGACTCTAACCTCCAGTCACACCAACAGTCCACAAAAGCCAGGGGTTAAAAAAATACATTAAAAGTATAAATCTGCTGTGTCCTTACTAAACAAGGAAGAATTATATTTTCTTTCAACACACAGACCAGACAAACCTACAGTTTTGCTACCTTCCTAATCCACTTGTCATCTGCGCTGCTCTCAGCGGAGTGTCAGCAACAGCACTACCAAAACCCTTGTTTAATAGAGGAAGAGAGAAATGTACTGTTTCTATTGACATATTAATACAGATATTTCACAGGGTATGCAAATTAAGCCCAGAGATCTTTCGAATTAAAATACTAGCCCCAAACTTGAAGTAGTAATCAATTATGACTGTTAAAAGGCTTTTAAACAGTACATACTGTAGAACTCTTACAGAATAAGGCAAAACTCCACTTCAAGAGATTTTCTTGATAAAGGTGAGCAGCAGGTATCTATCTATTGAACTTACCAAAGTCACACAACTTCAGAACATCATTGTGGCTTATTAAGAGATTCTCTGGCTTGATATCTGAAGTATCAGAGTGGGTGAGACAAAAAAAAGGCTGTTAACTTGTCTTTAATTTTGAACGTTGTCAACAAATATTATTTCATTATAACGTATTTAGAGATATTCACACAACCATAAATGAAGCATTACAAGAGCAACTGCTGAAACAGCTTCCAGCAATTCAGTTTGTGCACAGGCAGAAATAATTTTCTGCTTTTTGAAGTCTTTTAAAATGTTTCCCCACAAAATATGGGAAGACAAAACGCGCATACAGATATTCCTGGGCAGCAAACCAATATGCACAATATTGCATATTGCAAAATAACGGAAAGAACTGATATTTAATTACCCAGTTAACCAACAAAATGTTGTGTGTTGTACTCAGCATTTTCAGTTATAATGACCATCTTGATCATCTCTTGTAATTTATTTGGAAGAAAATGTTCTTGCCTAGTTTTAAGCCTTTTTTTCATTCCTATATGGATATTGTTGTCTACTACATGGTATATTTTTCAAACTACATTTTACAAAATATTTTCAGACTCTTATGTTTGATCAGTCTTAAATATAAAAAGCATATTTTATGAGAATTTTAATGTATTAGAAACATTAATTAGAAATGTTACTCTTGCAAAGTCACATAGCAAAACACAATTTTATTAAATCAAGATAAAATACATAAAACTAGATAAAGTCATACATCAAGATATGGACTGTAAGTGCTTGAAGTTTAGGGGAGACGGAAGGAACTGCTGTAAGAAGCAAAATATGGGGGGCCAGGTTTTAAGTTTTGGGTTGTTTTTCTCCTAGTATTCTATTATCAGATTCAAAAATGAAATGACTGAGTGCCATGAAATGTTCAAAAAATTCCTTTTTCTTAAACCACATCTGTACTTCAGTTTCACTTTGCTGTGCATATGATACAATCTTTATATCATGCCCCAAAGACAGCGGATAGCAAGTTATATACATAGATGAATCTAGTTTTAAAACGTAGTGAAGTCATGCAGCAGACTTAAGACCCAGGCAAACTGACAATTTTTTTCTCTGTTGATATAAAGCAATTGCTTCTATTTATGTTAAATGTAAATTACTTCAAGCCGTAACATCTTTCCCTGCAAAAGGCAAGTTCCTACACAGGCCTTATTTCCATGTGGAAAACTACACACTTACCTCTATGGACAATATCATTCTTATGGCACCAATGAATTGCTTTAATTAGCTGGTAAATGTAGCTTTTCACTTTTTCTGGTGGAACTCCATTTGGCATTTCTTCTAGCAATTCAAGCATGTTCTAAACATTTAAAAGACACATTATTTAAAAGAGTTGTACTCTTATTGATGGAAGATAAGATGCATTCAGCCTTCTGAAGCAACAAACTTAGGCTACAGAGCCTGGCGATGGAAAATCAGTAATTTAACATTCAAGGAGAGTACTTTAATCATAAGCACACTCGTGCATAAAGGTTAACCACAAATACACCACAAGTCCTTAAAAGACTGTCATCAAACCAGTTATCCTAAAACATTGAAAATGTCATTTAGTTAAAAAACTTTGCTTCAAAAGAAAAACTGAGTCAGTGTGGCTGTATGAAAAGTTTAGCAAAGCACAGCATTTTGTAAATATACAACAGTGCTTTAACAAACTATTTTCTTCATTCTTTAGTTCTGCTGCTTTGACATTGCAGAGACACGATTAATCACAAACCTCTTCTGTATATGAATGGGTATAAAACAACACAAGCCTGTTAATGCAAATTATGTAAGAGATATAAAAACGCCTCACAGGGGCATAAATAGTAACCTTGGGACTACGCAATAGCTATGTATTAGCTACAGTGATCCTAGACATTGGCACTACAGTAACTATGGCCATCTCAACTGATTTGTGGATATACCTAGGAAAGAAAAAAAACTTACTGTTTATACTAGCAAATTTCCTCTTTGAAAAAGAACACTTGGATTCCCATTATGTTAGCAAATGCCTCTAATTTTGCACAATTAGAAGTACAATGGAGTTTGTACACTGAATTCTGAATTAACAATAGACAGCAGCAGCACTCTTGAAGACAGAAAAGTTTTATTTATTGAAAACTGAAGTAGAAGTATTTTGGCTATATTGCCTTACACAACTCATTTTATTATGGATTTGAGCATTTGTAGATTTTTTCATTTAAAATAAATTTACCTTCTTTTGACACTTTCTTTAGTGTAGAGAAAATATTTTGAGGTTTCTTCTGAAAGATGTTTTAACAAATACAAGACAAAACAGAGACTCTGATGATATTTGAAAACCTTTCTAAGTTTTTCCATCTATGAGTAAATATGGGAACTTATGTGCTTGAGTGTAAGTCTTCTTAGAAATACACTTCAGATCTGAGAAAAGGAATTTTCTGTTAAGTAACCATATTGATTTTAGTTATACTCTTGTCTACATGGAAGGCCATGGATCTGGATAAGTAAGTCAAGAAGTTAGTGTTACAAATACAAAACAAAATAGTAGCACCAACACAGCAAGACATAATCCTATATGAAGACAGTAACTAAGGGGATGATGAATAAAGGAGATTAGACTACAGCTGAATTTAAGTAATCTGGATTTCAGTATTGCTGAGCTAAGATTCCCTAAAAAACACAAAGAGCTCATCGCCAGTTAAACAAAAAATTCAGTTTACTACACCACATTTGCTTTAATTTCTTCTACTCTCCCCTCATCCAAAAATCATCCTAGTCTTCAAAGCAATGATACTGAACACTATCATTTGAAAATGAGAAATGTTCATGACTGTGAAGTTCCAATGAAAAGAAAGGTGGCCATTAATATAGAAATGACATTAAGCACAGACTATATGTGATGCCTACCTTTATCATTAAATTCTTTTATTCTGATGCAAATAATGTCAGATATTGCAGCCCGGTGTTTTAACTGATATTAACAATTTTTGAGGTATGCCCCTTATCAGATCAATTAAATGTCTTTTATTTATGCTGCTCTTTCAACATACTACTACAGAGAGTTTAGGCAAGTCAAATATAACAGAAAATTAAATGTTTGTGCTAAGTCGGTGTGTGATCAAAGACATTCCACGTGTCTGGAACAATTACAAGGAACATGGGCGAAACAAGTCAAGATTTGAATGTTAGATATAAGTAAGATCCACCACATCAGAAGTTGCTGATCTGCTGGTGAAACCCAAAACTTATTTCTGCCAAACTGCGGGCTGATACAGGTCACCTCACATTATGCAATAAAGTTATACAACAAAATAAATTGTTGACTGAGGTAAATGAGACACACTATTTAGGGTGAGAAATTTTTAGACAACGGAAAATTGACTGAAGAAGCTAGAGTGCAACATCACACTGGTGGGATATTAAATGAAAATTTCACTCAAGGGAACAGTATCTCATGAAGGCTACAAAGATACGCATATTTAAGCTTGCCTTTTTTTTTCCCTACATGTATATGGATACCCTCTAACTATTGCCAAGACAAAATGCTAAGTGGTTAGAATTCAGAGGGAAGGTCTACCTCCATCATGAAGGTTGCAAAAATAACAAAAGACCAATCTGTTCTAGGTTATTTTTCCCTGGAGACAGACCGGGATGCTTGGCAGTAGTAGGCCAGCTAAGGAAATTTTGGAATAGTTTCAAAATGAGGTCAGGATGGGAGATAATGACAGTGATCTTTGCCAAATCCCTCTAAGCGACTATTGATAGCGGCCTTGTTACAGAAATATACAAACAAATCCTATTTTTAACAGGGAGGGATGGAGAAAGTTGAAAGAGATTCCAAGGTCAAAAGTGTATGATCTTGTTTTGAAAGACTGTGTCAAGATTCATTACACAACATAACACAGGACAGTTATCCAGCTTTACAATTAAACTGGATTAAAGAGTTCAGATGGATTTTTTCCTTCAAATCATAGGTATTCCAGTCTACACAATTCGTACACGTTAGGGTTCATATATGGAAGAATTTTTTTAAAAAATACCAGCACATGAAGCAAAAACAGTAGTAAAGTTATCAGTGTCACTTTCTCACAACAAATCTCTGATTACAACTGAGATTGTATTAAAGTTTCTGCTGCCCCTCTTTATAGATTCCATTAGCTTAATTTTTAAAAATAAAGGCAATTTTAAAGACATTTAGCTTAATTTTTAAAAATAAAGGCAATTTTAAAGACATTTTCAGTAAGCTGATGATTTAACTGTGGCAGAGATACTAAAAACTCAACTCACTTTTTCCACATATTCAAAAACTAAGTATAATTTTCCTCTTCTTCTGAAGGCTTCCTTCAGCTCCACTATGTTCTCCTGTTTCAAAGTGCGAAGCATTTTAAGCTCTCGTAAAGTGGTTTCTTTGACTTCTTCATTTTCTGGAGCGCAAAGTAAAAGTGACAGAGTAAGCTTATTGAGAAACAAAACAAATTTTAAGACTGAAGTACAGATTTTGAAGTCCTGTAAGTTCCCACACGACTTCCAAGGGGAATCCAGCAATGCCAGACCAGTGTAGCAGCCACAGAAGGCACCAGAGTAAGTACTAATGCAATGAAGCCTTGAATCTAATTCAGCGGAGTCCAGAAATTTAACTGTTTTGACAATTTGATTTAACTGATTTGACAATTTAATAGTCTGAAAGGTGTTCAAGAAAGCAGTGTTTTACCAATGTTTGTACACTGCTTAACATTAAGAGGCCCTGAACTAACAGGGTTCTAAAGGATACTACTAATGAAATGCAAAGCAAACTGGACTACAGTAGGTTTTATTTTTCATTTAGTAAAGTGAAATCCATTAATTCAGTAAATTTGCTCATGCACGCATGGAAACAATGTTCTTGTTCTCTTAGAACTGTTATCTACAACAGAGAGAGATTAAATGGGATATGCTTGCATAAATTCAAAGCTAAATCACATTGCAGCTCATGTACCATAGAGACAGTCAGAGGCAGAAGAATTCAAAACAAGGAAGATAACTTGTTTTTCCAGGGCAAAAGGCAAAAACACATTTGTAGGGGAGAGAGAATAACACAGATCATGCAAACGCAATAATCATCAACAGCAGAGAGAGAGGAAAAAATAAAAAATTGAAGTGTAGCAGGAGGGTAGGAGAAAACAAAATACTATAATCACAAATGTTTTGATTAAAAATATATAATTTAGAGCAATCTAAATCTTTTCATTTTAAAACTGAGTGCTTGATGTTGGTTTGCATCAGCCTGATTATATAATCTCATCTGTTGCGAGACAGACTCTTTCGAGCGCATTTAGCATTCGTATGTCAAAGAACAGCAAAAATTCAGTGAAACAAAAATGTCAACAGAAACAATTACAGTATATTCAAATTTCTAATGAACTACCATATTAACAAGACAGATGTGAAATGGGCTGAATCAAATACATCAAAAAAACTTCTGTCATATTTCCAGAAACTCGTAAACAACCAGCTACAACTCTGAAAAGCAGTCATCAGTCATGTAAACTGATATTACGCAATACCATTCCAAAGCCAGACCTTATGGCAATGTTGGGTTTTTTGTTTTCATTTTTTAGTAGACAGGTTAATACAATAAACCTGTTTAGGGCTTAATACCGAGATTTATTGTCTGGAATCTGTACTGAACAGCTACAGCAAGTTCCAAAAAGCAGTTCTGAAGTACTCTCATGACTTGGTCAACATGGTCACCACAATTAAACTACCTCCTGCATCCTTTAACAGGGATTTAAAACAGAATTCTAGACAGCAGGGCTAAAACATCCATCAAATGTGCTGTTCAAATGTCTGGGGAAATGAGCTGCAAAGCAGAGTTTGTATTGGGCAAAACAAGAGGCAAATCAGACTTTGCTGTGTCTGACTGTGAAAACTACAGTCCTTGTAACCAACAACACTTCCATGGTCATCACCAATCCTATAACAACAACAGAAAATAAAAGTTTGCTAAAATAAAGTGACTGCTGTTTCTTGAAACAACATTCCTAGCTTTCAGCTAAAGCCTCAGTGCAAGGCAAACCACAACTGCATTGCATCAGGCCAGGCTGACTCCTCTTATTACTTCATACTTGTCTTCTCCTTGTGCCAGGACATCAGGGATCAGGGGGACATCAGGGACCAGGGCTGACTCCCGAGCACACAAAGCGGACAGTTGTTCCCGTGGTTGGTTGCCAGTTTTTCCTGTGATAGGATATGGTGATTCTCTGTTCCCCAACAAATCCAGGTCACAGAGACAGCCTTGTCCTGTACAGTTCTTTGGGTGTATTACTGGGTGAGGAAGGGGTGGGCGCAGCACTTGGAGTAATTTCCACGTGTCCTGCCTTCTGCCACCTACTTTGACAGCAACAGTAAGCCTTGCAGAAGTTGGCTCTTCACAGAGTCTGCTGTGAGAAGGCAAAGAGCAAGTTTCCTGAAGAGAGTGGAGCCTGCTGAAGTGAGGACGGAGCTGCTGCCTCACCACCCAGCTCCCACCATGGATCCCTGGGGGCTCCTGAATTTGTCTTTGTATGACTGAATATCTCAATGACTTCTCTCAGCCTCCTCCATTTACCGCTTCAAGTTGCCCTGACATTTAGATCCCCTCTCACAGATGAAGGGTGATAAAGCCCAAAGACTCTGCAAGCTCCTACTACAAGAGGAGTTCATTACATTTTCTGGTCACATCCAGTTTCCAAATGGCAGATCTTACTCCCATGTATGGCACCACAACCTCAGCCACATTAAAGCAGATGCATCAAGAAAGGAAGGTAGCTATCCAGTTAGCGTATCATGCAGTCCCCAGGCAGGTATGAAGGACCAAGTGCCTTGAATATATACAGAGCTAATAAATCATTTTAATTTTTGAATCATATCTTGATAAATGAAACTTCTTATTTTAATTAGAGATATTAACAATGTAGTTATTGACATGAATGATTATGCAGCAGAAAAAGTTACCAAAAAGTTACCTTCGCTGTCTTTGAATTTCTTGATAGCCACAATTTCATGTGTCTCCTGTAAAACAAAAGCAAAGAAAGGGAAATAAGCAAGATCTGTTGTGTGTTTTCTCTTGCCTTTTTTTCCTCCTGAGCATCAGAGAAAGAAAAAAAGAAGCATCTAGAGAAATTTCATAATGCAAAAAAATTAATTAAAAATCTGGTAAATACCTCAGTGACCGGGCCAAATGAAATACAGACCTACATTAACAAGTACGTCACCGCTAGGAACCCAAGTATAAAAGCAACAGAGTTAAATGCCAAAAGTTCATATTTAAATACTGTGTAACAGATACCAGTTAAATTTTCAGAAGAAAAAAATTAATCTTTTTTCTTACTTATTCAGATCTTCTAACAATCAGAATCTAACCAAAGGATGAATGTGGGTGCTTATCTTTATGAGGTGAAATGAAAATACTGTGCTAGTATGTGGCTAAGGCTTATATTAAGACCTATAGTTTTGGTTGCCAAAAGTTTTTGGGCTTCAAAGTTCAAATATACAAAAAGAAAATTATATTATGAAAGTAGCTTCTCTATGCCTCCTTATAAAAAATTGTCATCTTAAGGGAAGCCTATCCAAAACCAGAATCAGTAATTGCATTTGGCTGAGTTCACCTACGCTTACAGTAAGTGATAACTCCTTAATGTCCACCTGCCTTTGCATTCCTCTAGCATTCTCTTCTCACCAAACCTGGTCATCATTACTCACATTTTCTTTGTAAATGGAGACATTATCTCTTGCTGTGTGAGCAGGAATGCATTTAGCACATGGCCAAAATGTAGCCAACATGACAAGACAAGTGCAGGTCTATTCACACAATGATGCAGCAATTGAATTTTAGTAACAGGATGCACAGAGTAAAGGCATGTGAGCAGAGAGGCAGGAGGTTACCTGGGTTACTTGACGAGTTAAATCTAGCTTACTCACCCTTTTACAAAACATTTCAGTTTTCAAAAAAAAACCCAACCCCAACAATACACCACTATTAATAGCATACACAGGCTGGATCAGAGAACAGCAGTAAAAAGTGAAGCCCTCTTGGAATACTTGATGACATGTTCATAACCAATTATTGAGTAATAGAAACACTCCATTTTTCATTTCAAATCATCGTAACACATGAACCTGCAAAATACCTGATCCCATTTAAATTAAGAGCACCTGAAAGACTACTGTGGATAGTGAATAATGTGAATAAGGCCTTTAAGTGAAAATCAATACTACTGACTAAAAATGAATTTTCAAACAAACATAAGAATGTATGTGTATCTCTGTGTGTGTATAATCTGCATGTTTAAAGAAATAATCCTTCAATCATAATTCATAACATCTATCTGAAAAACTTTGAAGCATTATATTGTGTATTGATTTAAGTGACCAAACTATACCTGGCCTACATTGAAGAAGGAAGTTAAGCAGAAATAACACACACTACTAGCTCTTAGAGAGGACTTGCACTGCTTTTCTGCTTCCAAAACCTACCTTCACACACACTGGTCTAATGTGAAAGCTGATAGGTTGCATAAATTCAGCTGAGATACTACAAAGGTCCAACCACTACCCTTTGTTCAACCAATTTAAACAACAGTAAGGACAGGGATGTCAGAAATGAGGAGACAGTGTACATTTCACGTTCAGAATTATTCTGAAAATCATGTCTAAAACTTTTATGTCAAATACAGTTACACAATAATTTTGTTTCAGGAAACTGTTACAGACTGAATGGTTTAAAATAAACTGAACAAACTACTTTACTGATTATATTTTTACTACTACATTATAGTATTGTTATATTTATTAACCCCAGTAATAATAGCAATAGGTGTTAGGACTAAGAAGGAACATTAAGAGGTTGATTAAATTTAGCTTGTTTGACTTCTGGTATCTACTGGTTAGGTGCTCTGGCTGATTAAGGCTCTGAAAGACTTTTCAGAAAAGGAACATTGCAATTGCCCTCGAAAGCCTCTGCTGACTGTAACATGCCTGTGTATAGAGAGTATGCATACACCACTTTGCAGGTGAGCCAAATCTATCCATTAGTATTACATGCCTATTTCACATGAAGTAAAAGAAAAATTTGTAGATGTTTCAGCTACCATCAAAAGGCTGTGTTTTTATTCTCACAGTAATAGCTATGTACACTGAAAGAAATATAGGAGTTGAAAAACATATCCTTACACAGACAGAATTCTGCATCATTCAAAAAAACTAGTCCATGTGGCTTCTCTGCCATACCCTGCTGTGTACAGTCGATGTGATTCATTTGGAAATTAAGTTTTAAAAGCTCTTGGGTCAAGGTCTTGCAAAGACTTATATAAGATATGCTATCAAACGTCCTGTAGGATTTTGACTACAGTATTTAAAGCATGAGTGGCTCTAGGAATGACAGGAATAAAAATACCTCAGCAACACACATAGGGCTTACAAAGTTATCCAAACAGTTCAAAACAATACACCAGTTAAGAAATTTTAATTTGAAAAGTTTTATCACTAGTATTATTTCATTAAACTAATTAATGATGTAATAATTAAGCAATCAAGAATTTATACATTACATATTCCCTATCTTAAAAAAAAAACCCAAATAAATAATATTTAAATAACCTGAAGTGAAACAACAAATGAGACATCTTAGGGAGGAACATTCTCGTCTAGGTTTCTTGGAGGATCTCATCCTATCTAAATGGTAATCCCTAGGAATCCACTACTGGTGAAGAAGTGAAGCCAAAGCTAAAATGGAAAAAAGGACACTGAAGTTTTATGCATAGATTTTTGAATACAATGTATCTGCATATCCAAAAATCTCTTAACTTCACTATGATGCAGAACACCTCCAAAACAGCAGGCGTGCTCTGTCAGGCAGAAGAGAAGATTGAAGCCAAGTGCACATTTCTCAGTTCTTGGTCTAAATGGACCAAATAGTTTGCATGAGGTGACATAAAAAGTAGTTTCATATGGCAGAATCCATCTCAAATGTGCTGTTGCTCTATTTGCCCTTACAGCTACTAATTTTGAACTAGATGTCTAGTTTCCATCAAATTTACAGAGAAATAAGGACATTTAAAAAAATAAGTCTCAAATTTGTCAGCCTTATATAGAATATCCTTCCTTGGGAGAAGGAAGCAGCAAGAACTCAATCTCCTGTACACCGTATGATGTTGCAGATCAGCAGCATATGTAGACTGTGCAATGCAATTAGCCATTGTACGTAACTGTCACTCAGATAAACTAATACAGAATAAGATTGGAAAACAGTGGAATATTTTTTCTATATGGACCAATGCAGCAGACATATGGTAGAGGTGGTAAAAATATGCTTCCTGGATCAGGAGACAGATACTACAGCTGGTCAGATGCCGGGTAAACCTGAAGTTTCAAACAAGTTCTGACAGGCACTTACTGCAAAGCAAACAGACACCACCACCTTACTAAGCCTTGAGGAGATGGACAGAATAGGGGATACCAAAAAAAAGCAGAGCTTTGAGCAATGAGGGAGTTCAACAGCGATAATTCAGACTCCTGGGGAAATCTAAAAGGCTCTTTACAAATCAAATTTAGACTCTGTTACTTAGACCTTTACTTAAAAGTCCTTTTGGAGATCTAGGATCTTTTGTGGATCTGGTTTTCTGCTCTTCAAAAACAGGCCAAATTGGAATTCTCAAAAACAGAATTTTCATTCACTAAAATGTGTTTTTTGCATTTCAAAAGGTTTTTTTCAAGACTGTACTACAAAACAGAACAGTACTGAAAGCAATATTCAACCTGATTGTGGAAACCCTCCTTAGACAACAGCTCAGTATCCAACTCATGCAATGGAAAATTCTCACATCCAATTAAATGCACCATCCAGGTAAATAAGCTGTTACTAGTTTATTCAGTGTTTGAGACTTCAATGAATGTCAAAGAAAAAAAACCTCACATAATCTTTTCTGATCTCTACTACTTATTATTACCAGCTTATATTATGCAGTATGAAAATCTGAGTTCACTTTGCTCTAGTTTTCTTCATTCAGCTAAGTTTATTACTAAGCATCTCATTATCATGTTCTAATAGAATTCTGGTCTCAGTATTTTACTTTACATTCTGAGGCAACAGCAAATTTGCAAATGCAGAAGTCAAATCCCTCTTAGCTTTGGCATTACATGTGATTATCAAACACATGTATTATAAACTTTCTATGATATAAAACTACAGGGAAAACACTGTTTTACAATTAAGTAAGCAACAACAGATGAATATTACTGAAAACACTTTGTGTAAAAGTTAAGAATGCACAAAAAATGATTATTCAGACTACATGATTACATGTGTCTAAAATGGGGCAAAATATAGCCCCTCTTTATGTACAAACCTGCTAATACCTTTTAATAAGACTAAGACAAAAATTTCTGTTCTATTTGCTTTACATATAAATACAGTGATGGAGAGGAAGAAGGTGATACCTGCTCATGGGAAAAGGGTATCTTCAGACCTGGAGGTGGGAATCACTTCATGCTAGGGCTCAGTCCTCTTCTTTACCTCAAAATATGTGTGGGAATTGCCTCCAGAGAAAAGAGGTGCTTTACGGTCTGCCCACTTAGCTACAGATGAGAGACAAGTAAGGCTATGGGAGCTGAGCAGGTCTCATTGTTTCCTCACAAGACTGTAATAGCTGGTGTTTCCTGCCACCATTATCAAACTAGAAGAGTACCTAATTCAAAACCATTTAATTTTATGTCATTTAAAGGGTAGAGGTCCCCTGTTTTTCCACTGTCTCCACAAAATCTATCTGACATGAGTCACTTCTACTATATGTAATTATATATGGCACAAGACACAAGTGATTTCCAGAACAGCAGAATAATGTATCTGTTGTTTTCTAGAAAGATCCCTGATGTTAATGATGGGAGTACTCAAGGACAAAGATGCTGCTCAGTAGAAACTAAGATCTTAGAACTACAACCATTCTTCCCTAGAAAGAGAAAACATATCCTATTCTTGAAAATATCATATTACAAAAAAAGAATCCCTTCAAGAGATTTGTCCCTATTTTGTTTCAAGGGTTTCTGTTAGGACCTTTTTTTCTTTTATGTATCATGGAAAATCTGACACAAAGCACAGGTACACATGAAGATTCTTGAAAAATAGGCAAGATTCCAGCCTTATGAAAGTTGCATCATTCACCTATAATCTTACTGTCTCACCCTATAAGATCACAAAAATTTCTCCAGCATGGATTTTTTAAGCAAACAAAACCAAGTGCTTATAAAAAAATCAACCAGCATGAACAGAGACAGCACATCCCATGCACAAGCAGCATATCACTGCCTCTCCTCAGGCTCAAGCAGTATCTAGTACTTCACATCAGGGATTTATGCTGATGTATTAAGTGCCATACTAAGATACGACATGGCAAGTTCTGTGATTGGCTGACGCTTTCCATCTTCACAAGTATGAGGCTGTAAGGCCCAAAGATAAATGCTTGCTCAGCTACTGTTAGAAAAATTTAAATCAATTGCATTTTGTACTTATAGATAATATTTACATGTTATAAAAATAATTTAAAAGCGAGCAAGAGACTGATTTGATCCTAATCGAACCACAATTACATTCTACTATTTAGTTTGCCACAGCAAAGACACACATTAAAAAATCAACAAAATTCAGCCAAACATATCCTATGGTTAATGTCTTTTCAGAACAAAACAGTACAGGTTTACTTTGCCTTGCATAAGCATTATTATGTCCTTCAACATTTAAGCATTTAGAATAGATCTTTCAATAATCTCGATTCTAGCAAAATCACAGAACACTGAGCAATCAGCAGAGGCAATAAAAGCCCAGAAAACCATTACAAGATGTTAAAGCATTTTAGTTGCTTAAAATCAAACTTTAAAAAAAAAAAAAGGCCAATTAATTTTTCAAAGTTACTCTCAAAACAAAAAGAGAAAATATTAACATTTTAGTCAGTATTGGTCAATGTACCACAAATGTAAAAATGTAAAAGTCTTCAAGCCCAGTCTTTATGCCAAGCTACATCACAATGCAGTTTCTGAGGGGTAACAGGCACTCTCACCTGCATGTAAATCAGGTTCTTAACCCATCACCCAGACACTGTCTCGACTCTGCCTTTGCACAGCACTAACAGCCTAGAACACAGCTTCTCGTCTTCTACAGACTTCTAGTGTTTGGTGCTGCCAATATTGCTGGCACTTACTTTCAAAGTCTAGTGGAGTACCTTAAAACATTCTCTGCAGAATACGAGAGATGTGCAAGATAATGGATTCAATTTCTTTTTTCACACAGTTTGATATTAAGAAGTATAAGTCATAGCACTGTGTCTTCTACACCTAAAAACTTTGGAGAATTTCCCTCAAGAGGTGCTTCACTGCTTTAATCTTGTATTTCTCCCTTGAGAAAATTGTAACTCTCCTATTTTTCAGTGAAACCCCCACACTTGGTTTATCTAAGGAATATGACATAGGCAAACATTCAGGAAATTACTTCCTAGTCTAAAAGCCCTCTTTATCTTTAGAAGAGACAGAACCTTTGGTAAATAATGTCAGAACAGTATGTCTGAGTTATCACAATGCCTTTATTTACTGGAAAATGGCTTAGAATTTTTTGAAAACACATGTATTAGAGTTTACTTGAGAAGAAGCACCTAGAATGAATCACCACAAATCAATTTGATATCTCTTGAAAGCAGAATGTTATTTACTAACCATCTAAGTGCAGGAGAAGACTCTTAATGGAAAATAGATTTATATACTTCATATGCCATTTTAATAAAGATGGCCACACTGTCTCCTGACTGAGGAACAACAAAAGGAGGAAAAGGGAAAGCTTAAACCACTCAAGACCCACTACAGATCTTCAAGGGGAACAGGTATGGAAGCTCAGCTATTCCACTGGGGAAAGAAGCACAAGAAAAGGCTGAAACCTTGAGCTACAAGTTTGACAGGAAAAGACCAGTAAGTGTGTGAAATGATGGAAAGAGACTTCTAGAAAACGCAAACAAATTGAAACAGTTTCTCTGACTTCTATATGTTTTTCAGAAACACAGCAACTGTGTTGTCTGTTCAGATGTTATATTTTCATCACCAATTTTACTTCTTTGGTTTAAATCATGTGTAATTTAAGGGAGTCATAAACAGCAAGCATTTCTCGTCCAACAATCAGACGAATGAGTAAGATCAGTGAATGGCCCATCTGTATCCATGGACACACAAACTGGGGCTCCCCTTGGAAGTGCCACAGCCACCAGGGGCAGAACTGAGAGACACTGACGGCTCTGCCCCCACCGGTGGCAGAGCCTCTCCAGACTGCAGGAATTTCACAGGCTCACAGGACAGCTGGGGCTGGAAGGCACCTCCCTGACAGTCATGAGTGTCCCCATCACTAGAGATATTCTGAACAGCCTTTGAGGTATCCAAAGTTCCCCAGGAAAAGATCTGGAGCAACGTGGTACAGCAGGTTGTGCTTTGAGCAGTTACTAGGAGGCACACCCAAATCCTAAGGAGTGCACCTTTACATTCTACAAAAACCTGATGTCTACTAATTTAGGGTGTAAACACTACCCGGAAAAGAACACCTGAAAGGAAGTGAACCCCCTCAGTATTTTCTACTACCTACTAGGCCGATGATAATGGTTAGCATTGAAACTTTCATTGTTCCAAGTGGATTTTTCATATTTATTCACAATCTTCTCCAAGCAAGAAAGTAAATATGAAGCTCTAAAGAATTTGTACAATAACATAATGAAAAGGATCTGGAATAAAAAGCAGCTTTTAAATACTGTAAGTATAACTATTCTAGGTTTTTATGACAAACTAGAACTATCGTAGCAATTTTTAAAATAATCTGCTCTTCATTTCATTCCCTTGTGGCACTAATTCATATAATTTTACAGTGTGACAGTATTTTTTAATCCAAACCACGGATGTAAAACAGAAATCAAATTCCATGAATGTCTACAAAATTTTTTTGATACTGAAATGTTAATAATAGCAATTTCAGTTACAAACCTCTGTCCTCTTCCTCTTTGATTTTTTTTTATTTTTTGTTGTTGTTGTTGTTTGGGGTTTTTTTCCTATGTGTCTGTTAGCACCGGAAATTGTGAAAACAAAAGCTGTTTATAAATAGCATAGCACTGCACTGGGCAGATACCAGCATTATTTAATTACTTCTTATAGCACAATCCTGACACCTGGAATACAAGTGATAACCAAGTGAAAAGTGTAGAAAGGCAACTTGTACTACTTTTATGGCTTCCTTTGAGATGTTGCTGACTCCATAAATGCAGAGGTCAACAGGGCATTATAATTATACTGTATTTCTTAGTTTTTTGTTGCTACTAATGCAATGTTACTTTCCCCAGCACCTTGTAACTCAAGAGTAGGTAGAACTTACTGGAAAATACTTGTTTGTTTGGTGGTTTTTTTGGTTCTTTTAACATTTTTCAGTGTCAAAGTCACCAGTGTTGTTATCCCAAGTTTGAGAGTCAAAACGGTTTCAGTATGATTGGCTGAACTTCTGAAGTTTACCATATTTCAAGCTTTAGTTTTGAAATCTTTACTTCTGCAATGGATACAATTTATTTCTTATCTGGTACTTTCACATTTGAAATTTTTTTCTTTTTTCTTATCAACAGTCTCACAGGTATTTTCTTTACTTTGTAAAACAAGACTACCATGAACCAAAGGCAAACTTGTCAAGCAGGTTCCAGAGGCTGAAACTGTTCAGGTGGAACTTGAATCAGCTTCAGATTAAGACATCAAACACCTGCCTGTGAGTTGTGTGTTCAAGCCTCTACTAAAACAAGCAGAGCTGAAGAGCCCTGAGTTGACCAGTCACTCAAGACATGATTCAACAGCCTAAACATGGACATCTAGTAGCATTTAAGACTCTCTAGATATCTACAACACTCACATGGGATTGGTAGAGAAGCAAATCTCCTCAAGCAGAAGGTAGAGGTAAGACAGCACCCCAGGTATCACCACTAGCATTAGGGGCTTAGGCAACTAGAGCGTGCCTTTTAACCCCAAAGAAATGTGTATTGAAGCTTTACGCATCTGGGGGGAAAGCCTGACCTACAATGTTCTTCTTCTCTAGAATTCCACAAATGAAAACTTTTATGTTTAGTGCTTTCAATTAAAAAAAAAAAAAAAAGTAAATATAAAACTTCAAACTGAAAAATTTTTCCTTCCACATTTTGGGCACTCAAAATAGTGCGATACTGCCTTGTCCATGCAATTTAGTATGTAAAAGCTGTAACCAAATGAAACCAACACCAACATCTTTGGTATTCTGGTCTCAGCTCATTGATAGGTTTGGCTGTGGAACATCTCCTAGATATCTACATTAACCTTAAGAATCTCTCATTTTGTGTCCTTTCCATCATACATTGTCTTCTTTCTCCCCAAATAACACTAAGGGTTACAAACACCCCCTTTCACTTACTTCAGATCTTTAATGATAATATTTTTCTGTTGTCCTCTGGGGCAGGGATGATAAATTTGAACAGGAAATGCCATTTGTGTTTTCAAGCCACAGTTCTTTGGCTATTACTCCCATTAGACAACAGTATTATGGAGAGAAAATAATTCCCTTCTCCATCCCTAATGATTTTGTGACATTTACAAAAAGGCATCTCTTTGCTCTGCAGGTTTTTTTCCCCCTCAAGAAATATTTTTGTTGACATTATGCTCTTAACAAAGCAAATTCTAGGGCAATCTTCTAACTGAGAAAGCCCTAAGGATGCAAGTTGGTACTATTTTCTTTTCCTCTATTTTTTTATTGCTTTAGCATTATAATACAGCAGGACCATTTTTCCTGATGTTTTGTCTTGCAGTTCTCTTCACTTTCTCTACCAGTCTGATGGATGCCCTAGAGAATACTAAATCAATGCTCTTTCCTACTTCCCTTCCAATTTAGCTACTTTTAAAAAAGATTTTTCCAGTCTGTATATTGATATGTATTTCAGTGGACACCTTCATTTCTTCCCAAAGTTTCTACATTCAGGTTTGCAGAGACAGAAAGGCTTTTCTTCTCTGGGATTATACAGACACTGTAACCTCTGGTTAATAAGAGAGAAATTCTTGCCTCTTCAGAAAACTGCCATTTTGCTCTGCCAAGCATTTAAAGCTGCATTCCTTCTAGAGATTTTATCTTCTTTATAAAATAGCATTAAGGATTAAAATTCAATCCAAACTGCTCAAAAAAAGAGACAGCAGGTAAGATTCATACCTGAAACACACATGAGCTTTGCTGATCACAGTTGCAGAGGTCAGAGGAACAGGAGGGCTGCCTCTACACAAATTGCATGGTAATTTAGCTAATGTGAGAAGCAGAATATACATAAGGAAGTAAAGGAATCTGCACCCAAGAAGTCTTCTGTTACTACTAACAGCTGAGAAGAAATGGCAGCTAAGTCTTCATAAAAATAGCATTTCTACAGATAAAATTCCAGCTTTGGAGCTAAATTGAGAAACAGAGTTTGTGGATTTGCTTCAGGCAGTTTCTGCAGCATCCAAAGACTTGTGGCTATATCAGTACATTTTCTCTTACATTTCATTTAATAGAAAAAAAGTCTAAACATCACAAAAGTTCCATGAAGACTAAAAAAAGCTCTTCTAACAAAAATTGCCCCTACCAGTAAGACTAATGCATCTCGGATCTTGCACACACACATGCTTTTGAACCAGGAAAAAAAAAAAGATACCATGCAGAATTTAGGTTCACTGTGAGAGTTTGCCCAAATGTGGCAAACTAATACATTTTGGAAAAAGGGAAAGGAAAAGTGTCTTGATCTCACCAAGTTTATTGTCAGAAACACTGGAAATACTATGTGGTGAGAGGGGATAAAAAAGTGCAGAATGAAGAGCTAAGGGCCAGGGAATGCACAGGCTAAAGAAACTGGGAAAAGGTGGCAGAAAAATGCAATCTGAAAACAGATTGGAAAAGAGAACTGGGATAAGACACCTGAACTCAGAAGTTAGTATTAAAACCAGCATAACAAATAAATTAATCTGTGCAGATCTAAAATTTTAGTGGAACCCAATTTAAGTGAAAGCAGAGGAATGCTGCGAATTCAGAAATAGCTGCAAACCCACTAAAAGCACAGATGAGTCTCATTCCACAGTGTTCTGGTATGCATGGAGGATGAAGGCAACAGGTTACTAGCTATGCCATCTCAAATACTAGAAGCTGACAGCTGTGTGACAACTGCGTGGGTATCCATATGGTGTTATATGATGAATTTTGTATTTGAGAAGTCTAGAAAATTATGTGAAAAAGAAGTTTATCACAGTGTATATAAGGAAGGCAGTATTTGAGAGGAAAAGGTAACATTCTTTCATTAGAAATACTGGTACATGCAATCGAAACTGAAGCCCTTCTTCAGGTCTAAAATAGAAGCAGCCACCTCCAAAGCTAAATTTAGACTGAGAACAATTATATTCTGTGTTTTAAAAGACTCAATTAATCTACATAATTTCCTAAAGTAGAGTCTATCTCATTTAGCTTTAGCCAGCTATGAGTTAGATATTCAATGTGCACCGTCAAAGCTTTCCCTGCAGCTAGTAAAAGCAGGGGAAGGAGACAAGATTTGGCCAGAAGGTTACTGATTTTAATAATTTCCAGATGGTAAGAATTGCTTTTCGGATGTTGGACTCCCTCAGCTTATATAAACTAGGGAGATTGGTTATGCAAGACCTAAGCACTGAAACAGTGGGCGAGATTAATTCCACCCAAGTTACTTAACTTTGCAGCCCTTCTGTCTGTTTTATTTTCGCATGCACAGACTTACATGTATGCACATGTTATTAAGGTACTTTTCAGAAATCTTATCAAGACTAGTAACCTCAGAATCACAATATAAAACCAATCGAGTTTCTTTGAGTTTCACTGCTACATTAAGATCATCACATCCATTGGATTGTATTTGTAATTCCCATGCTAGAAACACAAATAAAGTATTCCCAACAGTGCTACTGAAGTAAGAACATCTCCATTGCCAACGTAACTGTGCGGCATCAATTCTCACATCCCACCAAGCAATCTGGCACAGCTAGCAGCCAGACCAGAATTTCTGAAGCTCATCCTTCTTCTTTAACCTGCACATTAGAGAATAAAATACATGTTCACTGGTGAGCATCTTCATGAAGCTATAAATATCCCTTCTATGAGCTTTGCATTTCCTGTCCCTGGTATAATTCAAGGTAGTACCTGAGATCAATAAAGCCTTAAATAACTTGCAAAGAAGGCCTCATTAGAAGGAGCCCATTTCCTTATGTTAAGCTTCCAGAAGAATGCTTCAGACCTGATCCTTGAGCAAGATCTCAGAAATTAAACATGAGAAATAGTCTTAAGAAAAATATGGATTTAGATTGTATATTATATATTGGTCTCCTAGAGCCATATTTTTCTCAGTTCTGAGGCACTTTAATGATTCATTGGAATAGAAGTAAAAGAAAAAATAACAATTGGGAAAGCTTTAGGATTCTTCATGGAGTAAAGGTTTCAAACCTCTTACTAGTAAAATTTCTCATTAATATCTAGTAACAGTACTGTTACTTCGGATTTTATTGGAGGACACAAAACCTTTAAGATTATTGCAAAAATCCAAAAGCTGAAGTTGTAAAAGTTAGCTTGGAGCTTCATTGCAGTACTTGGTCTAAACTA
The DNA here is from genome assembly GCA_013396735.1 of Grallaria varia. Lineage (NCBI taxonomy): Eukaryota > Metazoa > Chordata > Aves > Passeriformes > Formicariidae > Grallaria > Grallaria varia. The sequence continues at coordinate 208,516 of VWZG01004672.1, forward strand.
GATGCAGACATGGAAAACAAAGCTTCATCAGAGGAAGGCTGCCTTCTGTCCTTTGTAAACTGATATAGTAGCAAGCCTTCTGGTGGTACAGAGAGTAAACAATGGCTCTAACAGCAGTTTGCTGACTAGCATTTGTGCTTGAATGTGCTAAATCTGACTCGGTTTCATTATAACATGAATCTGGGTGTGATTTAAAAACAAAAACAAATAAAAAAAATCACAATATAAAACCATATAGCCAAAGGTCTGGGTGTGACTAGAAATAGAGTAATATAAAAAAATTAACAAATTAATCATCAATTATTCTAAACACGGTTTAGTTTTTCTTTTTTTCAGTAAGGATTTGGTCTCCTCACAGAGTTTCATTCAGGAAGTACTGGATGAATAGTCAACTATCACCACCTCTTCAAAAGAGAAGTGGCCTTGCAGAATGTTAATTGTTAACCTACCCTACACTAAAAATCAAGAGAAAAAAAAATCCAGACAAATCCATGGACAAAAGACCCCGGGACCTAATTTTATCTTTACTTTTGTATTTTCACATATTTGTTCTTTGCAAGAATAAACTATGCCCTCATAATTTGATTCCTAGCCAGATATGTTCAGAAAAGCCATGTTCTCCCATTGAAAAATTCTGGGACTTACTGTTTACTGTAGAAATAGAGGTATCAAAACTAAACAGACCTTTCATTTTCACTTTTCTTTTAATAGCTCAGAAGTGGTAAATGATTGCCTTCCTTCATACAAATATATTTATGTAAAAAGTACACGATGCTTTAGCAATAAGGATAAATTTACAGAATGTTCCTGAAACATGATCTGCAGATGAAGAGACACGTGAAACCTGAGAAAATATAATCACAAGACTTCAGTTATGAGGTTTATTTCAGTTATGAGTTTATTTCAATTTTTGTTAAAGCCTTGTACATGCCTGCTAAACAACAGAATTACTGCCATTCATATTTTATAGTGAGGCACAACTGTTCATCTGTCCTTACATTCACAAAAATAAAAAGAGCCACCATAACAGTGTGCTAACTAGTACATATAAAAATCATCTAAGAGGCAACAGAAGGACTGGGCTAGTATCAGTTTGTAAAACCGACCAGAAGAGACCACTTTGCTGTAACTCATTAACTACACAAAAATGTGTATACACTCTTATGTGTGGCTCTGTACATGCACCCATGTGTAATTGGAAGGATGTTGGTAAAGCCACAGAAGCTAATCTTCACTGAGAACCGTAATGAACAGAAAGAAATGCTACAGACAGGCTGATCTCCCCTGACTTGCTTCTCTGCTATTGACATCATCTGAGAGCGCTGCTTTGCAGTTTCTTTTATATGAGGAGTATGGATGAAGGGAGCACTACATCTCAGAATTTCTGACCAGAAATACCATGGGATGAATGTTGTTTGCCCTCTCTTTAAGCTTTCTAAAGGTCACTAGGGAAGTTTCTATGGAGCCTCTATTGCTCCCCAAATAGTTTTGATTCCTTGGCACTACAGCAACATTTATGGCAGTGGAAGCAGGAAGGACATAAAGTTAGAGGAGGTTCAGAGCCCAGGCTTCAATTCCATCCGATACTATCTTGTATATGCTTCTTAACACCATTTTTCATTGGCTGATGCTTTGAAGGGAAAAAAAAAAAGGTATTCACCCCTTGAATGAGGTTTTCACACAAACAGTCCCAGGAAATTTGATCCTGTAGGAGCAGCAGCTAGTCAGCTCTGCTCTGCAGATGGCATTGCCTGTAACACATTTCTGTGCATAAACATGGCATTCCTCCATCTCTGTTGGAAATGTTAATTGATTTCAAGAAGATAGCTTGCCTCCTGGTCAAGATACATACTGTCAAAAGAAGAGGTAGGTGTAACCAGCCAACCAAGTTTTTTTGGTCCTACAGAACTTCATCTTTCCACACTTCAGCGCATGAGTACACTTATAAATGTCGCCTACTTCTGTCCTACCTGAAATCCACAATTTTTTAAAAAAGCCTCTCTACAGCCCAAAGGAAAATTGATAATGATGGTAATCCTGTTCAGTTAAGGTTAAGTCTAAGAAAACTGTTTTGCAATTAATTTTCAGTACACTGTAATCTGTGGTAATCTTCTGTTATTAGAACTGTATGAAAAAATATGCTTCATAAATATACATTTGGGAAGGAGTTTTCCTCAATATTATAAGGATTCTTTGTGGACTCAGAGATTAGAACAGTTGTTCAATAAGGCAGCACAATTCTATACCAAAAACTGAACACAGAACAACCATCCTTTCAGAGAACATACACACCTTGTTTCTGCTGCAGAAGGATGTAACAGGTATGGGTAAGTATGAACAGAATATGGGGGGAAGCATTGACAGAGTACACACACAACCATGCACAAGCACAAGCAGACACAAGTTTCAAGAAAAAATGGTATTGGTAACAGAGAAAACTGCTCACAGGATGGTGCTTCAATATAAAAATGGAGTAAAACATCATGTCGCAGCACAGCTGACTCAAAAGCAGTCCCTGCATTCTAACAACAGGAGGATGGCCATGAGATTGTAGCTTATAACATGCAGGAGCCTTTCTCCACTTAGCCCATCAGGGAAGCAGATTAGAAACATACTTTTCAAACACAAATTCCAAACAAGCAAAAGCAAAAAATAGACTCATGGAAATTGAAGTAAACAAGATTGAAGCCAAGGACAACATCTAAACACAAAATATATAGAAAAGATGTAAGAACTAGTTTGTCATCACCACCAGAAGGACCATCAGAGATGTAGTGGGGACTTGCAAGCTACTTACGCTTTCCCTCCGTCCTGCCCATTTGGAGATACTGCCCAAATCAGACACCTTCCATGGGCACATGTACACCCCTTTATACTTCTAAAAGTGTGTGTACGAGGGTACAAGTGAATCGAGGAATTGGCATCCGTGAGAACAATCATTTCACTTCAAACTTGCAAATATTCACCCTCCCTTTATGTAAGACTGACACTGAACTTCGTTATCCCAATTTTTCTACACTGCACTGCTCTACAGAAATGAGTCTTCAAATGGAAGAAGAAATAGAAGATGCTCGATCAAAGTTTTTAAGGCACAAGCAACTAAAAAACTGGACAGCAATGTTGGCATCTGCTTCCAAAAAAGAGTTACAATTACTGTTCAGAAACAAATCCTCACATTGCTACACATCTGGAAAAGGGAACATAAAGTTGCATGAAGTGGGCGATTTCTCACAGTGGGCCATTATGTTCTAAGGTGTTAGGATTTAAAAGGGACTTGCACAAAGATTGGTCTAATTAGCAATTTAAGCTAAAAAAAAAATCATGTATAATAAAAATGCAAATACTTCATAAATCCAGAGCGCGTTATAGTTTCCTCTAAATAGATACCCTTTAGAAAAGGAGATGTTGGCATGCAACTGGACTATTCTTGAACAAAAAAGCAGGGAGTAGATTCATTGAGCTTTATTGTCCAGGTGCAGCTACACACAATGAAACAAAAAGAAGTATGTGAAGAGTTTCATAATTGTAATATACGCACAAGGGATAGACAGCAAAAAGAATGCTTCCTGTCCTGTGCAAACATGTCACAGTTGCTATCAGTTGAAAAAAGACTGAGCACTAAGCAGTCCTAGCAAAAAGGCCTCTATTCTAGAGATCAGCCTGCCCTCCTACTGTACTCAAAATTTCTTGATCACCGTACTCTGATGCCAGCTTTGCCTAGTCCCTTACTTAGGCTTTTAGCTGTAGTCAAACACCACATATAGTAAGCAATATTGAGTTCTTTGCATGAAATTTTACACATTTGTATAAATTTTAACAGCTGCAATCATATAAATGGAAACAACTTTCCTTTTTTCCCTATTTCTTGTTAATCAAGCTCTGAATGAGAAGTAAATACCACTATGCTTTAAAAGAAGTCACAAATTCCTAGAATTTTTAATCAAAAAGAATAGAAAGTTTTATATATTTTAGGAGAGTATTCCACCAATTAGGAGTTACAGAGAACTGAGTAATCAAGGAAATGTAAATTGCTTTAACCATGACATTCAGATTGACAACTATTTAAAAATACACTGTAATATTTAGTGATGAAAAATATACATGTGCCATGAAGAGCCTATAGCTTTCAGATGAAGTTAAATGATAGGAAAGTTTTCATTACTTTTATGAATGTTCTACCTATACTGTCAAATGTTTATTTTCCAGGACTCCTGGCTCTGAAAAAAAGGCTTTAAATTAACAAAACAAAACAAAAAACAACAACAACAACAACAACAACAAAACTCCCTCCCCCCCAAAAAAGAGAATGTTCATTCAAGACTTTTTAGTGTATTAAAATTTTAGATCAACTGAGTTTCTACAAATAATTTTGAAAGTCAGCTAATGATCTAGACCTATTTTTACTATGCTACATCTAATAATCTACATTAATGATCTTCTGAAACAGTGAGTTGTGCTCCATTTTAGTGGCCTTTGTTTAAATACATGGAATGTCTAGAGATCAGTGATTAACATCGTATTCTTAGAGCTGCTCATAAGTCCTAGAAAAGTTCAAGAACCCAACAAGAATCCTTGGCAGGAGAACGATGAGCCTAAAATTTAGAAATAGAATTTTCTTTGCAACTATTATGCTACACAGTAATTTGCAATTTGATGACAAGACCAGACTGTAATCCAATATTCAACCAAGTTCATACTACTACAGATGTAGTCCTATAATTAGCCATATGCTGTTTCCTCTCCTGTATATTAACTTGCATTAACTATAAATTCCCTAGCTTGCACCACTACTTTCCTAATGATCCAAGACCCTACATCAGGTCTCTAATTCTCACCTATTTCAATTTCTTCTGCTGCTGCCTCTAAGAAGTACTAGTCATGTTCTTAAACTTTAATTTCATCATAACACTTTCAACTTTTTAAAGAAAAAATAATTTGTATGGATAGTCTGGCTTTGTGCGCTCATCACATCCACATTTAAAAATAAGATTTCACTTACAAGGACTTTAAAATGAGATACAGCACTACAAGCTGTTTGCAATTAAGAATCATTAGGGGCAGCCACAGAACACACTGCTGCAGGTCTGAATATGATTCCTGTACTATTGCAAGTGGAATGATAAATAATCCCTTTGCAGATGGAGTGTGCAGCAACTACTAAGGGGCATGTTTATTTACTGGCAATATTCCAAGGAAAGCTGTTACTTGCAGTATGAACAGTAACCTTTTACTCAGTAAAACCAGTATCTACAGCAAGAATTCATAAAACGTATCATGCAAAATACTATCAAAACCACATACAGTTTCTTTAAGAAACAAAAGTTCAAAAGATGTCTCGTTAATCCAGAGCCATTAGTGTGACAAACTGGAAGAAACTGTCTGAAAGAAATACTGATCTGAGAAACCGTGACTGCAACAAATTGCTTATCTTTGACTTAATTTAAATTGAAAACCATCAGTTACACATTTCACATATCCTTCTAAAGCAAGATGAATCACTCTTGTTATTTTTAACACAGGCTTCTATGCTTCTTTCAGCTACCTGCATTACTGAAGTATAAGGGTGATCCCACTTTTCTCCCTCCCCCTTGTTTTGAAGATCATCTGCATCATCAGGTCTCTCTGCATCCCATCTTTGTGCTGCATGTAATTGCATTACCCAATGTTATAATGACCAAGCCAACTTAAGCAATCCTAATTTGTGGCACTGAAAGCGAACACCCTCACACTGTACTGCTTTAAACTGAACACATCTGAAAAAAAAAAATTAATCTTAGTATCCCCTTCCACAGCAAGTTAGTTTCTCTACTTTGAAAGCTCTCTCTCATCTTTGCCCTGCACCTTCTGTTTCTAAATACTAGCCTTTGAGAGCAAAGGAGGGAAGGAATGAGAATTTTTAGTAATGAATACCACCCATATCTGACCAGGGTTTGTAACACGACATGTACAAAGCCGGTGGTAAGGGGATGGAATATCCTCCAAGGGACCTTTCATACAGAAGTCTGGATTGTCATAAAAGACTCGAAGGGAAACAACACAACTGCTGACATCAAAGTGGCACCATTCCACTGATATGGCCACTGACTGACCAATGTGAATAACAACAAAAATTACATTTCATAGAATCATAGAATATCCTGAGCTGGAAGGGACCCACAAGGATCATCGAAGTCCAACTCCTGGCCCTGCAGGACAGCCCAAGTCACACCATGTGCCTGAAAGCATGGTCCAAATGCTTCTTGAACTCTGTCAGGCTTGGTGCCCTGCCTGGGGAAGCTGTTCCAGTGCCCAAACACCCTGGGTGAACAATCTTTTCCTAATATCTAACCTAAATCTCCCTTGAAACAGCTTCATACCATTCCCTTGGGTAATTTAATGCACTGAAAAATTCATTCATACCCCCTTCGTACAACCAGGCCAGGTCCTCTTAAAGAAATCGTTATATGTGAATGAAAAAGGTAGCAAGGCTTCATATTAGACCAAATTAAATAAATCCTTGAAATAGAGCATATCCTAGCACTGTATAGCAGAAGTAATAAATGTAAGACAATACAATGCAGCAAGAGCAATAAAAAAAAAACAAACCTCACACCACCTTCCTTTATCCTCTCAGCTTACATAGCCTTACAGGTGTGAACCCCAAACTTCAGTTAATCCTGGGACTCAGACATCTAGGAAACAAGGACAAAACCAGAGACCTAATTTTTTTTCCCACTGATGCGGGTAAGTCATTTTAAATCTGATAGGTTACTCAAAATTAGTGCTTTAATGGCCTTCTAAGAAATATATTATGAAACAACTCTAAAAATAAGTGCAGAGATATTTTGGAACAAGATTTTGAGGAAAAGAAATAACAGGCAGCAATCTTGTGATTCAGAAAATACTATAGCTCACCTTGGGGATGAGGGGAGATTGAATAAGTAGTGGTGGTCTTAACCTGTGGGAAATTCACCAGCTTAAGTTTCTATGCTCCATTCCGCACAGCTATCTGATCTTTGGAGCAATAACTATACATATGGATCTTCCAGTTACTTCAACATAAATAAAGACTTCACTGACATCAATATTTAAAACACATTAATATAATGATAATCTGATTGTCTGTTCCCCCCCTGCCACCGAAGACTGAGAGCACTATGCCACAATGCAGGAAAAAAGAAAGTTTTAAAAACTGCCAGTATTCACATCTACCCTGCATAGAAGGCAGTTATAGACACACATTGTACGCCATTTATATGTTTGTATAGGAAAGCAATAACTGAAGTAGCACTAATCAAGTTCACCCCTCACTGCTACACTCAAGGGAATGCCATGAAAGCAGAGTATGGAAGCCCACGGAACAAATACTCTGCATCTTGTATTTCACATTGGAATTCTGTAAGGAATGCTGGACCCCTCCAGGAGTTTCATGTCTCTCTTGTACCGAGCAGCCCAGAACCAGACACAGTACTACAGATGCGGCCTCATTAGGACTGAATGGAGGGGCAGGATCACCTCCCTAATGCACCCAGGATACAACTGGACTTCTGGGCAACAACAGCACACTGGAGCTGGTTCATGGACAGCTTGTTGCCTATCAGGACACCCTGGACCTTCTTTGTAAAACTGCTTTCCAGCAGGTCAGTCCCCCAATCTGTACTGGACCAGGAGGTTATTTTTCCCCAGGTGCAGGAATGAGATTGGAAAATATCCATGCTTTACTCAGCTTTCAGTTCTACTCTGAAATGATAAAGGTAAGTGCTGAAAATGCACCTAACATCATTCAAGTTTTGCTCAAATGTTCTAATTTTGAAAGTCAATTGCACATGAAGAACTAAAAACACTTAAAATATGATTTCCCTGAATAAAATCATTTGCCATGTAATGGTAAATGCTCTGCATTATCTTATATTTTTACCAGTGCAATCTGTTTCCTTAACTTTTAACAGCAGTACTTTCACATTTACTTTCAGAGTAGTCATTAAAACGCTGAATAGCAAAATCATACCTAATACCCATTTCTGTCAAAAGCACGTAGAAATACCTCTCCTTAACTCACAGAGTTACAGAAAGATTAGCGAAATATAAACATCAAAACCCAGAAAATTCTGGATCAGCACATCTAGTATTCCAGTGTTCAAATACCAGGCAAGTTTATTCTCTAGCTGAGCAGTCAAAATCTGAAGTCAGTTCATACCACCTTCAATATACAGAAGACTGTAGCATTGAGGGTAAAAAACCACAAGCAGCAATCTGGTCTCATTGGGAGAACTCAGATTTTTCATTTACTCATCATTTAATTTGTCAGCCAAACAGGAACTAGTGTCAAGCCAGTCAAATCCAGAGTAAAACAAAAAAAAAGAGCTGTATCCATTTCAGTACAAAAGATAATACAGTAGAAAAGGTTAAAAGATAAACTGCAATGACTGTATTCTTCAGCCCAAGCACTCAGCTTAACACGCGCTGAGGAGCTAAGGAACCTTGAAAGCCAAATCTAAAGCAAGAATGTCAAAAACCACAATACACTACAGATAAATACAACTTTTACAAACAAGGACACTTACCTTTTACTTTTGGCACTAAAGAGAAACTCATCAACATAAAAAGAAGGGCGAGCAGCTTTCAAGTGAGATGTTAATAACATCAGCAGATATATGAGTCAGAAAGGGATTCTAACATCCATCAGGCAAACTCAGAACTCATTTCTTGTGATAATATTAGGGATACCACACGTTTGCTACAAGTATAAAGCTCTCATTCCATCTATGAAAGCAGCATGACCAGGTCCCAGGCACCTGTACATAAAATTCATGAGAAACAAGCAGGAGGAACTAGGACTTAGTGCACAGTTACAGAAGGATGCGTTATCTGAGCTACCTGTCAGCCTAGATGATGAAATTATGCATTAGGGTTACAGAAAATGTAGTGGACTGGATTGCATGACTGGAGCACTGTCATGAAGAGACACAGGATATTGTTTGAAGGAGGATGAACTAAGATGGCAAGGAGATTCTTGCAAAGGAAAAGGGAGGCTTGAATGAATGTACTTTTGCTTTGAAATAGGTAGGAAACAAGTCAAAAGTTTTTGCATGAGGGTTAGAAGACAGAACAACACAGTGACATTAGGGTGAACATCTGCTGCAAGGCACCTGATCAAAGGAGCAAAATAAAGTCTTCTTAAGAGAAGCCTTATAATAAAGTCCATTTTTCACAGAGGACTTAGAGTGCTCCAACATCTGCTGAAAGGGTAATACAGCAGAAACCATCAGATTTTTGAAAGATGGAGAAGGCAATTTCTTGACACAACTGACTAATGAATCAGCAGGAATGTGAAGGCTAATGTCAATCTAAGAGACAGTGACAATGTGTAGTCACTGTGACCAGAAGACCACTATACATGGAGGAACTGGTGATGCACATTAGGGTTCAGCTGAGGTGGCCCAGGCTGTGCTGCTCAGCTCCCTGGGCTGCAGGACAAATTCACCCAGGTCATCCCAACAGAGGAGCATGCAGCCAGCTCCCACTCAGCATCTGCAGTTACATCACCTGCATGGCCTTGCCTTTCTCCAAGGATGTAGCAAGAAGTTCTCCTGAGAACATTCTTTCTATCTGACAGTAGAAATGATTAGGAGCTTTCTTCTAAAAAAAAATCCTCTGATAGCTTGAATAATTAAAATGGGGTAACCTCTGTTTACAGACCCTGTCTGCACAGCATGCTGCACCTGACCAGAGGCCATTTTGATGCTGCAGAACTCAAGATTCCCAGCATCTAAAGGGATGTAAGATCACCTGTACCACTTTTACTTTAATAAAGTTAATACTCATTGAAGAAGCAGCACTCTAAATTACATTTTACAAAGCCTGAGTGCCTTTCTTACTGGGACTACAACAGACCAGAATCTTCACCATGATATAGTGGAGTTTAAGATCCTGAAAGAATTAAAAAAGAAGGACAGTAAAAATACAATCCTGGACCTTCAATAGAACAGACTTCACCTTGTTGTAGGATCTGCTTAGAGACAGCTCTAAAAGGTAAAGGACACTGTGGAGGCTGGTTGTTTCACAGGGATGACTTCATCAAAGCACAGGAATGGCCATAGGAAAAATTTCTGCGCTTGGCCAGCATCAGTAAAAGGAGAATCCCCACCTGAGCTCAAACACAAACAAACAGCGTGAAGAGTGTAGAAGTGCATTCTGTACGAACAAAAAAATATTGATTTCAAAGGGAAAACTATGAAAACTGTGACCCTGATGGTCAGTAGGGGATCTAGTAATGAAAGACATGGAAAAGGCTGAGATACTTAAATGAAATCTAGTGATTGTGCTACATATGCATATTTCTCATGAGAAAACTATACCTTTCTTTAAGAGGTGAGCAAATATTTCTTTCAGATATTCCAAGGTACACACACAACTTACCAGAACACAGTGCAGGAGTATTACAGAAGGCTCAAACAAGACAAAATTAAATATTAGGCTGAGAAGAAATTGCCTGGAAGTATTAAACCTATTCAAAAGATTATTCTTCATTATTCTTCAATGCACCGAAGTGCCAAATAATTCTGTAAACTAATAACTGTTTCTTTTTGTTTGTTTTTAATATAGGAATTCAGTGGTGTTTATCTTAAAGAAAAAGGTCTAAAAATATCTCTTATTATTTAAAACAACCAAAACCAGACACAATTCTAAAATAAAAGACAAAAAAAGACATTGCATTAGGCAGGAGATGTTATACATATAAGAATAACTGGCATCAAATTTCCAAATCATTAAACTGTATCCCCTCAGGCTTGAGGCCTCTGATAACATAGCACAGTGCAAGAGAAGGCGAAGTCTAGGAGATTTTATAAATTTCTGTTGTGCTTTTAGAGAAACTGCATCACCACATGCCTTCCAGCATACCTAACTAACCTAAAATACTCCTGTGCCTATGTATACAGGCACAGAGTCATAGAATATCCTGAGTTGGAAGGACCACACAGGGAGCACAAGAAGCATCAAAGTCCAATTCCTAGGCCTGCCCAGGACAGCCAAGACAGCCCCATGTCCCTGGGAGCATTGTCCAAAATGCTTCTTATTGTTTGACTGTCTGCTATTTTGAATCCTTCTTCCTCTCCAGCCCGGCCCTGTGGTGAAGTCTGCCTCATTCCAGCAAATGACCCCTCATTCTAACAAATGACCCCTGTTCCAGCGTCATCATCTTGCCTCCCTAGATAGTCTCCACTTACCTCAGTCATCTAAGGATATATTCACCTCACTTCTACTTTTACTTGCAGTTACAATTGTCAATGTTCTTCCTATATACAGTTTAACAATACATTCCCTTTTCACACTGGCTTGCAGCTTAATTTTTTCCTTTAGGCTTCTTTCTCCGTGTGCCCATCTTTGGACACTTATGGCTTCAACACAGCACCTGACTATAATTTTATTGATTTTAAATCATAATATTATCCTGTTAGTTTTGTACCTGATGTAAAAAACCTCCTGATAATTGTGCCTAAATCCCTATTAGCAAAGGTTAACTCTGCATGAAGTGACAAGCCCCCTTTGCAAAGTAAAGGCAATAGTGGTTTTATTTAAGGGGCAAATATTTGACAAGTCTTAAACATTAGCTAAGATTCTTTTCCTCAGCCATGATGTCTGACACTCCTGAACTGTCCCAGCAGCTTTTCTTTTCAGAAAACATAGCCAAGATCCAGATGAGCCAAAATAGGCTATTTTAACACATTGTGACTACCAAACGTATCTCCAGTATTTTGAAACACAATGTACTTCACCGTATTTCCATAGGAAAAGTCCTCTGATTAAAAAAAAAAAAAAAAAAATCTTTTCAGAACATCAGATCTGCTTTATTTCAACATTATTTGTATTAGCTTCACATCAGGAAAAAAAAAACCAACCATGGATAAACAAGTAATCTTTATGCACAAATTACAATTATCAATAAAGGATTTGTGATAAAAACATGCTGTATAATAATGTAAACACAGTCATTCTAGAGGAGCTATTTTAGCTTTTCTGATAGTGTTCCCTTAGCAAAGGAAAACCACACATGATAATGACAAGGTATTTGTTCCTTACACTATTCTCTCCAATTTAAATGCATATACACATGCCAATGAAATGCACTGAGGCAAAAAGCTACATATTTACTAAAGCACTAGCGGATTATATGTTGGGAAATTGTTGCAATTAGGGGCTGGCTCTTCATTTCACACAACATTTACCCTCTCACCAATATGATGGAGATACATTAACTTACAAAAGCTGAGAATTTGATCCCGGCATATTACCAATATTTGTAAAGATGAATATAATCACTTTGACATTCAAAAGTAGGCCCCTCAGTGGCCAAACAGCAAAAATACCAAACCAAACCAAACCACCAAAAAACCAAACAAAAATACAAAAAACCCCCCCAAAACCCCCCACAAACAAACAAACAAATAACCAAAAAACAAAACAAACCACACATCCTTGCATTTCCAGGAAATTCTGTTAGAACTGCATGAAACTGAATTAAATCTTTGCTTTCCTATACAAATAGAAAATGTCAGTGTTTAACTTTTAGACATTTATTCCCTTTTTAGTAGAACAGAGATTTCCTAAAGTCATCTGCTCTTGGAAGCTGACTGCCCCTTGTTTTAAGTATGCAAGAATCATAAATCATTGAAACAAAAACAGCAACATACCTCACCTTTTCTTCAGATCTCCAAATACTGGAAAATACAGGTCTTAGTAAACCCACTTTCTAGAAGCTTTAAGAAATACCACTTTGTTTTACACCTTCAATACAGTTGTTTTGATTAAGATGAAGCTATAGAAAAAATGGTGCAAGTACCTAAAAATTGAGATCCTCACAATCAAGTCAGCACCCTTACACAGCCTGTAGGAAGAAGTACTTCCCTCTGCTAAAGGAAATTCTTTCCTTTCTAGTTATCTGGTATACTCAAGGTATTCTCATCGGAACCCAGACCACCCTGCCATTATGCCATACTCTTAAGAGTAGGATGTGACTAAATACATTCAGGGCTTAAATTTCACTCAGCAATGCAGAAAATCCTAGAAACTTCTTGAGTCTCAGTGAGGTTATTTTCCATAAAGAATAGAGATGCCTGGGATAAACTGTATTGTCATTACACAGATGTTCTCAAATTACTCACCCTGAACTATTATACTTTAACTATCTAAAAAGATACAATTTACTAAAGTCACTCTACTGACTGTTAAAGACCACCAGCCCAACAAGGCTTCAGCTTGAGGTAGAATCTTTCCAAGTTCTATTTTTTTCCTTTTTTAACTCAGTATAATAGTGTAAGACAAGACACTCCAGACACAGCCATATGTTGTGTGCAAAAGTCCTTCTGTGTACATGCTAAACGACACCACAGGAACACAAGCCCTCTGCACAGTGCTAACCTTTTCTAGAAAAAGGTTTGAACTACATAAAGGAACTTTTATATATTCTTAGGTCACTACAAATGAATAATTCTAGGATTCTGAAATGCTCTGCTTATTTTGCTAAATGACTACACTGCTGCTCCAAAGACAGGAATGGAGTTTGTGTCGCTTCCCTGTTGATGAGCGAGTTCAGATACATCCAACTTACCCAGTAGTTAAAACAGTGTAGACAGGTTGCAAGATTTCATTTTTTGTCTCAAAGAGTATTTTTTCTTTCCTTTTCAATCTCCTCCTCTTTCAAATTAAAATTAAGAACCAAAAAAGTCACTGCTTTCTTACTGCTGTTTGACTGCCCTACAGCTGGAGAAATCTGACATGGATCCCACTCTCTCTCCCCTGCCCTTTCCAAGACATTGCTTATACAGCAATATTTGGCAAATAATTTGGTATTTTAATTGAGACTGGTTGAACATGAATTGAACTCCAAAACAACTTTTTTTTTTTTTTTGCCTCTTTTTTTAAAAACTGTCTTAGTTGAGATAAGATGAAACCTTAGTAATATTTCAGAAAAATATTAAACACCAAAAAACTGAAGTTTGGTACTAGGTATAGTGATTTCCTCTGACACTTTGAATTAAAAAGCTGACTAAATGACTGCAAGAAAAAGCCCACCCCAGATGCCACGTCTCATACATAGTAACATCCTAGTTCTCCTCAAAACTCACTGTTTCACCCAAACACCAACATTTACCTTTGATTTAAAAGCCATTTACATACCTTGTGTCTGCATTTAAGTACAACGCCATAGGCTCCTGAAACAAAAAAGATGAGAGATAAACCATCCTCAAACAGAAAAAAATTAAAAGTGGCAAGACAAAACAGTGTTCAATCACATCTTCCTGGATATAGAAATAATATTGTTCCCAGTATGATATATCCAGAACTTGCATATATGGGTACTAAATCTCTGTATGCTGAAACAATTTTATAAAAACTCCTAGAAAGTAAAGAGATTTAAAAACATTGACATTATTTTTAAAAAAATATACTTGAAGATAAGCTTGATAACTTGCATCTCCCTAGTACCACTAATGGGAAATTAATATACAAAACTTTTAAGAAAAAAAAAAACACCTCAAAAACTCCCCAAACCCACAGAACTGTCCCAATTTCTCTTCCGTTCCTTTCAGCTTCCAAACTTTGCCATCCATCTGAGAAGGAAATTAGGAGAAGCTGTACCAAATAAACTGGTATTTTTTAGTATCTGCCACATGCAATATTTTACAATTGATAACTCATTATCATCAAGAAGACTAAGTCACATGTACAAAAAATTCTAATTAATTTTTTATTAAGATATTACTTACCTTCACCTACAACCCCAAGGATCTCAAATTTATTCATCACATTACCAATGTTAGGAATCTTCATCAAGACAAATTCCTCTTACGGTGAGAGCCACAAAACATGGCACAATGGGTATTGTCCAGAGATTTTGCAAAAGGCAATTATGAAAAGGCTCTTGAAAAAAAAATCCACCTTGATCAACCACAGTTCTCACACTCTTTCTTAATTTGTAGGCAGTAAGTAGCTTCCTGGGGAAAGAAGAGAAAATAATGTAGTTAGCACTCTGTTTTATTTCAGTAAGAGAATGTAGTGGTATGTAGACATCATACCAATACAGTCTAACAAGTGTAACAGACAATTAAATTACTGCCACATTTTATGACCAGGAGAGCTTAGCGGCATGTATAACGGACAGAACCCATTGAGAACATATATCTGACACAGGAGCTGGCCTTGTAATCCCTCATATAGGATGCCTATTACAGTAATAACTAACTTGCATAAAGTGATTTTCCACAGAACAGAATCAAACCAAAATGTTGACAGCAACTACCTCAGTAAGCAAAACCACATTTTTAACTACTTATGGTCTGTTTGGTGTATGTGGACAGGTAGGTATAAAACCAGATTTTGTTTAGTTAATTTCTTATTTGCCCACTGTAATGACAAAAAGGATGAAATAGTAAGAGCACTACACAGAGGAAAACATTTTTCTACTACTATTTTCTGTGATTGTTTAGAAAAAAAAAGGAAATTACACACTAGACTGACTAACAGTCAGATGCAAAAATTATTTCCATAATCACCTCATTTAATGGAAACGTGATAAACAGAAAAAAATATTTTCAAAGGGTTTTTTCCATTTCTTACAAACACTGAAGTAATTTTTCAAATCAAGGACCTATACACAGGGAAAAGAACAAAGTTTTTTGTCCTTTAGGCTCATGACTTCTATCATATTACAAGTCTGATTAAAAAAAAACACCATACCAAAGTTTGGTTTTGCTAATTCAAACTGCATTTGTTCCCCTAATATGAAAGGCATATATCCCAAATTCAAAAACAGGACAAAAAACCCCTAAAATTGCTTCATCATGAATTGGAAATATATAATTTTCACAATTCAGTGATCCAAGAACAGAACTACTCATGGAGAACAAGATGGCAGCATGGAAGTGAATACATTTAATTAACTTACATGTAATGGGTCAGTGTGACCCAATAATGGGTTCAGTTCACATAAATGGGATTTCTCTGTAAGCCAGGGCTGCTGGCCAAAAAACCCTGTGGTGACTAAGTCACACATAACAAAAGGACGACTCAAGGGTGGAGAGAAATCACAATGACACTTGCTTCAGCAAGACACTGGGGGTGTGTGTGTGTGTTATTTTAGAAGCAACTCCAGAGTTAATCAAACACAATATTTTGAAAATAGAGCAGTGACTTGCAAATAAAAGGGATAGTTGGGGATATTTGGTTAGCTTTCATTTTTTAAAAAGCTGCCCACTCCTTAATGGGTTATTTTAGTGGATTAATTTACATTTTAATTATTCAATTTTTTCTTCACTTTTCAATTGTATGAAATTCTCTTTCCTTTCACTTCCATATACTCTCATCTTATCTTATTTGGCACCTCCTTCTCACAAGATCCCTTGCGCTGTTTATCTAGACTTTCTGGTTACAGTAATGAACTAAAAAAAATGATGTTCTGGAAAAGCAGAAGTGTCCGCTCAGTTGCACCCACCAGCATGAGAACAGAGCCTGCACTGAGCTGCTTCAGCTTTCCACCGAAACCAGCTGGTGCCAGGCACCAGGCACAGCTGACTGTCCCCTTGCTGCATCTGAGTGACAGAAATACTGCCACAGGGACCCTGAAACAACCATTAATGCCATAACATAAGCCAAACACAAGAAAACTGGTTAGCCAGGTTCAGAACAGCAAAATTACTTGCCAGAAAGAAAGCTAATAGTCAGAAGATATACACTCTGTTTTCTATTAGCACTATTCAGTAACATCAGCAAGTCTGCTGCTTCATTTCCAACATTATTTGCTGACAAGTCCTTCCAGAATTTTGTGGTAACATTCATTACTTATCTGCTAATGTTATTACTGTACATTTTCTTCCTGAGCTACAGTGTACACAATACTTCTTGGATCTGTGATGAAACAGTGAAGAAACTTATGAGATCATGTGTCAAAAATTCAAGCAGAAATTTAGATGCAGTTTAGATCTCTAAATTTCCCATAAACTACTTAGAGCTATACAGGCCTGCAGCTTGTGATCCTCTATTTTTACTTTTATTTTTGGGAGTTCTACAAGTGAATTCAGTACAAATCCTAACTTTTTATTGGGAATAAAACCAGCTCACAAGCAGCTAACCTTCCTTTCTGAAATCCCCAACCAGGGAGGCTGTGGATGCCCCAGCCCTGGCAGTGCTGACGGCCAGGTTGGATGGGGCTTTAAGCAATCTAGTCTAGCGGGAGGTGTCCCTGTCCATGGCTGTTGGGACTAGATGGTCTTTAAGTTCCCTTCAACCCTTAACATTTTATGACTCCATGCAATTCAGTACTAAACATCTTCCTCTCTCCACTGATCATGCAGTCTTCACTTCTCACTTCACTGGAAGCAAGAGCCTTGGGAAGCCGATCCCCTTATTTACGCTGCTGCTCCTGCATGCGGAACACATACAGCCACATTCACTTGGAAGGCCTTAAAGATGCCACCTCACTTATCGATGTTCACTCACCATTATGGACACCCTTCCAAAGAAACACACAAATCAGCTTCTCTAATTCTCCCCAAAGTGCATCATGACTGACAGCACAGGTAATAAAGATGCACGTACAGGGGACTCCCAAAAGAAAACTGCACTTGAGGAACCCACCTCTTCCACGCTAGTTCCAGTCATCTTTGTGCCCAGTTCTGCTGAGAGCACTTTATGAGAACCTTATCTTGAAATGAAAAGGAAAACTAATGAAAGATGACAAGTGGAATGCAGCAGTAGTATGGATTCATATCCAAACACTTTTTATCCCACCTTTATGCCTCAAGCAGGGCTGTAATTCAAACATTAGTGAACTCAGACTAGCTAAACCCATCTAATCCCTAGAGAGAATTTATTTGTTTGAAATATTTGCCTTCAAAAGCTCCTGAAAGATTAAAATCAAACCACTAAAAATATGTGTTCAGTGGCAGCACACACTGAACTTTCTGGGATTTTTCTGCTTTTTGAAAGGCACTGGCCTTGTTAAGATTGTTTTTAAAATCACGGATTTTTGCAGGGAATCTGGTAACAAACTCAAAACTCCATGACTGACACAGAGTCTTGAGAACAGCAGAGTGCGTAACTGTAATAACAAAAATAAAGAAAATAATCTAGATGTTTTAAACAAAAAAGTAATCTCAAGAAAGCTATCCACAGCAAGAACTACATTATTCTGTAACTTAGTGAGGACAGGCTGGCTGAACAGTTATTTTAGCAAGGAAATCCTTATTAATAGCAACCACAATTTCATTTGTTTTCACTGAGTGCCACACTGGTCTGTTTTCATCAGCTGCCTGCTGGCTAGAAAGATAACCCTTGCAGAAGAGGAAATAAGGCCATCATTTACCTCTCTAAGGTTCTCAGTAGGGAAATAGCACTCATTGTCCCAATATCCCTTTCTGAGGCAGCCAGACTCACAGCACATAAAAAACATATGAATTAAACCAAGAGATCACAGAGATGGTCTCAATGTTACATTCTACAGAATGCAGAGCCAACTCAGCAACATGAAATGTCATGAAATCATTAAGAACAAATTAATTTTACTTAATCCAGAAGAATAACAGTGTGAGACTTTAAAACAAATGTAGCTGTTCTGCAATAACACGTAAGGCTTCTATGTAAAACCAGAAAATGTGCAAACATTTTTGGAATGAGCATACATACAGCATTATGGTACCTGATCATTTGCATTTATACTAAAGCAGTGGGGGGAAATCCCTAGCTTTTCCCCAATTCCTCTCTCTTCGTGACCATTAAGAACTCTAGCACTTCACCCAAAAGCATCAAACTTAACCACTCAATCCAAAGACTCAATCCTAAGTAAAAAAGCTATTAATTATTTCATTATCATCAATAGCTGTGTGGAGAGGGGAAGCACTTTTTGCATAGTTAGATTTCAGTTGAAATGTTTAGTGAGAATTATAAACACTGGAGGTAGATATTTGTCTTCCGAAAATTTTAATGAATAAAACTGTTCCAGAAACACAGTTAGATTTGTATATTAGCATCTTGCATATCAAGTATAGAGTTAATTTCATTTATCAAAACAGAAAGAGTGCAGTTTGCACCCTGCTGAGGTCAGTCACAAACTCTAATTTACTTCAAAGTCATCCACAGGTTTTAAACAAGCTCCTTACCAGTAGATGTAACACCCTTCCTGCTTTCCTAAACCAAGAAGCAAGCTCAATCTTTTTATTTATTTATTATGTTTACTCACTGAGAGGATACAACTAAGAATTTTGAGAGGCTTGTTACCTTTTCCTCTATTCACTCACAAAACAGCAGGTTAGCAAACAAATGTAAAAAACTTGAAAGTATCTGTCTTTGCTAGTTAGGCATTAATCCACACCCTGGCATGTCTTCTGCCCTGCAAGGTACACCGATGAAAGGAAGCATAACCTCCTCTGTTAGCCATGATGCATCACTCAGCACCTTTTATTCTCCTCTCCTCTGTATATCTAGTTCTATTTATTGAGATTTCCCAGAAAAACTCTAATTAGAGGTACAAGCACCTGATTCAATGTTATAGCAGAATATACAAGTGACAGGGTAAAGAAAATAGTTGGGAAAAAAACTTCCTGGATTTATTGGTCCTGAAGAATGTGCCAGGATTATTATGAGGAATTACTGATTAGGAAGAAATAATTCAGCATATGGAAAGCTATAAGGAAGATCTTAGCAGTAATATTCTGACTTTAAGAATGGGCATAAAAATAATACAATCATACTGCTAGTGAAGTTTTGTCAGTCTCACTCCTTAATTTGGAAAAAAAAAGGCTACCACTTAGTGTTTCCATTTTATGGAGAGACAGTAGACTTTCTAACAGGACAAGATTTTGGTGGAAGAGCCACCAAGATTGCATAACATGAAGAAATCCACAGTGGGAAGTTGAATAAAAAAAAAACTGAAGAGATAAAATGCAACAAGAACTGGCAATTATAGCAAGACATTTCTCATACTCCAACCTTCAATCTATCCTCCTCTGCTCAAAGAAAACTAGGAATGAAAAGAACAGCTGTTGAAAAAAAATACAAAATTTAGAAAACTGTCAAACTTGAACAAATTCTGTAAAAGCAAAACACCAAGGTTGCCTGTGCAAGATCATAGGTTTTAAAATTCAGCTCCAGAAAGCTTTTATTTTCATTCCTAATGTCACCACTGGAACCTGACTTTACCATTGTTGGTTTTTGGAGGACTTGTTTAGGGTTTTTTTAATAGCTGTTGATATAGTAAAATGTGCAAATTCATCTGAATGAGTTATACATCAAGCAAAGTCACTGTCATATAACTGGCCTAAAAGGCAGCAGGTCTCCATGGCAGCAGGGCCAGGGGTCCCTGAGAGCAAAACTCGAACAGAGTTCCCATCCCATAGCAAACATGCAACTAGAAAAAGGGATGAATCAGTTCCCACCTATTAAAGATACCTGTTTGGTTAAATTCCTAAAGGAAAACTGAGCTTGAATGTCAGGGCAGAAATAATGATTTGGTTTGGTTTATCTTGTTGAGTGCTCCTCCTTTTGTATTCAAGTACAGCTTCAAAAATAAATTCAGCTCATTCAGGATATGTGAATAAATTCACTTCTTGGAGTTAAAACACAGGATTCATGATCTTCCCTAGTAGCTGTGACCAACTCAAAAAGAGTGGGTGCTTAGCAGGATGCTTCTAAGACCATACTGACAAATAAGCAGACTGATTATGAAAGCATTGAGCACAAAAGCAGCTCCCATGAGTCATAAGAGAAGGAAAGACAATTTTGCTTCCATTTTAGTCTCGCTCTCCAAGAACTTAACAAGTAAGTCTATTGTGGGTGTGACAGCTTCTTACGCAGTTTGTGCTGGTCTTTGCGCACGCTGGGCGGGCTCCACTCTACCTGCGGCAGCTCGGGAGAAAAACAACCGGCGTTCAGAGAATAAAACCCTCAACAGCAACCCGTGAAACCCAAAGTCTGTGCAGTTTCTTCTGGCACAAGGAGCCTGACACTTACGCTTTCTTTTCTATCAAATTTAAGCGCCCAACATGTGTAGTTGATGTAAAAGAGCACTTTGGTTTACTGATATACTCTTAGAACAAGAGGGGTAAGGAAAAAAAATATAGATAAAAGAAAGTCTTCTTTCATAACAGAACAGCTTACTGTGGAAGGAGCTAATATTTCTTTTTCTGACAGTATTTTTAGTGGTCTGTTTAGAAGCTGGTTCTTGATTTTAATCTTTTCTTCTCTCTTCTCGCAACACCAGTCTCCAGTAATATCCTACATTCATTTATCAAGTTGCTTACTATTTATTCCCATAGTATGTTTGACAATCTGCCATGGACTTTACATTTCCAATATAATACTACAAAGTAATATTACAGGCATAGCTTTTTCCGTCTTTATAAGTCCCTGAAAAAAAGCTGCTATTTTCCGCTACACATCAGGACTCACTTTGTGGCTCAGTTCCCATATTTGTGTTTGAGGTGTTGAGCATAAAAAAGAAGATGGAAAAAAAAAAGGCACATTCAGAATCTTGAGCAGAGGGCAGAGAGTGTTCCTGTCCCAGGAAAGTACAGTATATTCTCTTTAAGGGACCATGTTAGAAGCAGTCAGTGAGCTGAAGGTTGCTCTAAAGTTTGATCTCAGCAGGGGATTTGTGGAAAGAATGGGCCTCTCGAGATCTTCCATCACGCTCTGCAGTCCCTGGCAGTCGCTGGCACTGTGAGGTTCCTCTCCACAATGGCAGAGCCACCGACCGAGCACCACAATGCTACACTGCCATGCTGGCAGCACACAAAACTACACATGTAGAAGACCTGGCCATTTCAAAAGAAGTCCTCTCATGCGTTCCTAACTGGATCAGCCACCCAATCTTTCATATGTGCACACACAAAGCATACCAGTTATTTAATAAGACTGAAATTCTTCTAATCTGACCAAGTTTCCCCCTCCTTCCAACCCAGTTTTGTCTTCATTGTTCTAGAAATAACTCACATCCAAATGCTAAAAGTCAGATGTTCCTCTCTGCAGTGGCTTTGGCTGAGACAGATTTTTCTCAAAAGGGTACAGAAAAGTAAAGGTGAAAATAAAGTATTTATAAATAGCAAATGAATACTGAAACTAAATTCTGTGGGCATTGTAATGCTGATCAAAACAACTGCAATGACTACTCTTCTTGTAATCTTCAAGCATATCATTAAGTACAGATTGCTGGCTCACTATCTGAAGCAAAAAGAAGAAAAACCCTGAGAAACTCCTTTTTCCTGTAAAAGGACATACTCAATATATGTAACAAACAGAAATAAGAGGGGGAAGCCCTGCAAAGTCCAGTAATAAATTAATAAGAAAATACAATACATGCAAAGGAACAGAACTATACATAAATTACATATAAAATTGTTTATCGTTTCTTCTTGATATATTTTCCAGGCAAATAATCAGAAATGTTTTATTTAAATAATACTAATCCATCTTTTACAAAGGTGACCTTGAAAAAAATGCCATCAAAAGTCTTCAATAAAGGGCAGAAGGAAGACACTCTGTCACTAACAGTCTGATTCCCAATTTAACTGAATATGTTTAATACTAAAAGTATATAAATGGACTTATTTTACACTTCACAGCAGGGGGGATTTTTATGATGTCCATTATCAGTGTGACTGAACACTGTTTAAATTCAAGGTAAGTTTTGCTATGCTTTCTAGTTGAAAAAAAATCTGTTAAACAGATGAATAAATCAATTAAGTGAAACCCAAGTCAAAAAGACTAAACTCCAAAGTGGCTCAGACCACATTAAGAGGTTATGACCTTTACAATAAGATGAAGTTCAATAAAAAAGATTCACATTCCAGGTAAAGAAGAGAAAAACAAAAACCCCCAGCAACGCCTCTCAATTAACACTCTTTGTTAATTGTTAACTGTTATTAACATAACTTATTATTAAAAACTTCCGTAGGGTACAGATTGAAAGCTTTGAGTGTGCTGGAACAGCAGCAATGTATCATGTGCCACAGACAATTTGAGGGAGAACTCTGAACAGCAATATGAAAACTCTGAAATACAGTGCAAATCCACTGCAGAGAAAGTAGAGCAACAGAGCATTGACTTGTGCTGTTATGACATCTAGAACACTTTCAGGTAGGGGAACTTCAGTCTGCTATGTAAATTACTGCAAATATATTTGGAAGATGTAATAAGTTGCCCAACGCAAATTGCAATATGTGTAAACAACTTCCCAGTACATAAAAAAATAAGAAACAAAAGCACAAATTTAATTTAGTGTTCTCATCCAAAAGCAGCAAAAAAGAAACCTGAGAATGCAATAAGGAAAAAACAGTGGAGATCAGAATATTGTCTTTTGCACAAGATCACATGCTTATCTCCACCACTCATAACTGCATCCGTGAAAGGACACTGATGAATGAAGAGTTCCTCTCTTTACAAGAAAAACCATGCAGGGAGCAATACTTACTCATATTCATTCATGTACTGATTGTTTTACCTAAACACAAAATTTAAGTTCTATTGATATTACAGTGAAACTGGGTGGTCGTGGGAAAACCAGACTGTTGTGATTTTTAACTGCTTTTGAATATTTGTACTCAAAAATCTGTTCAATGATCAAAAGATGCACTTCATCTCACCAGCATGAAAAAAACCTATTACAATCAGGATAGTCCAGGGCTTGACAGCTTAAAATTGCTAAAATCCAGAGGCCGTGAATTTAAAAGAACTAGAGAATTAGTTAAAGCACAACCTTGTTTTCAGAAAAAAAAACAAGTGAGCCACCCTTGAGCTTCAACAGTCGAAACTGCAAGTGAACTCCAGGTTGGAAGACACGTAGTAACACCGGTATGAAAGAAGGCAGGAGATAGTTCTGATACAAAGAAACAGGTCAACAAAAATTAAAGGAAACTGAGAAACTAGTGGTGTAATTATGAATGCTGACAGTCTGCTCCCCGTACAGACTACCCAAGGATTGAGGAGGATCTCAGCAAGGCTGAATGTGGGCCCTGCAAGCAGCCTTGGAGCACTCGAGAAACTCACCCCCTTTACAGAGACTACTGGAATTCACAGAATACTTCCCACTGGAAACCCTTCCCTTTACACTGTGAATTTAAGCTACTGTGAAAAAAATATTTGGCATTCTTAAACTTAGTATCTCTAATTCTATATGAGAACAGAGGAGATTCCATTATCATTTCTTAAACTTAAAAGACTCCAATACCACTACTACGAAACTGTATTAGGTTTGTGTGGACAAGTTGGGGGGGTGGGTGGTGGTGCGGGGAAAATTATACTTTTTTTTGTAATAATGCTGTTTCAATGCCAGATTCTGTAATGACTTCAAAATATAAAATGAAGGAATAATTTCTCTTACAATTTCAGCCTAGTGGTTTCCATTTAGTAGTTAAAGGAAGAAAAAAGGATCTTTTAAATCTGACATAACATGAAAACTATCCTCATAATTAAAATTATGAATGATCAGACTGACTTTCTTAACACAAAGCCGCCTATATTTGCTCTATACCTTCATCCACCACCACCAACATACTGGTAAAATATGCATATCCAATGAACTGTGCTTAATTAGTATTTTTGTCAAAAATAAAAGAATTTAAAATAAAGGCCCAATGAAAGAATTCCACAGACCTAGCCAACATTATTATTATGACAAAATTTTCTGTAAACTAAATAGAGGAGTTTACTAATGAAGGCACGAGCTATATCAAAAAGAGTGGTAAAAGACTAGTATTTACAATGTAGAATCTAAATGTAATCTAAAGAAGAATCATCCAGATTATAGAAGTTTATGTATCAATGGAAAAATATTTAAACATAAATAGGAAATGACAGATACATGGCCTTTCTCCCAAGAAGACTGCTTCAAAAGTGCCAAACAGAGCTCTTTGCTTGCTATGCTGACAGCTTCTTTCATGGGAGATTCCCATGGCAGCAAAAGCATGTCTGGATACGTAAGTGACCCAAAAGAAGACTTGAAAAACAGGTCTTAAAAGGAAGATGCATCTAAACAGTAAATAATGTTGGCAGGCCTACCAAAGAAAAGGTAATAAAAAGAGCTCATAATCCTGATTTTCATCCTTCACATGTTTCTCTATCCTCAGAGCTTAATTATGGAGCGGGGAGGGTGGGAGGAGGAGAAAGGAAAAAGGGAAGGCAATGCTCCTGGCAAAGGGCAAGAAAGGTGGGTGAGGGAGGAAGAGAGAGGAAGCTACTCCAGGAAGTCATGGAAGAAGACAGTGAAAGGCTGGCATATGGGGAAGTTCTGAAATGAAAGAAGAAAACAGAATTCTGAGGAGAAGATGCTTCAGGCATGAGCAATGAGTTCATCGTGATATTTGAGACTTATATTAGCCTATAAAAACATACAGACTTGCATCCAAAAGTCAGTATTTGCATAACTGACTTTAGTGTTTCTAATATACCCAGTTACTTCTTGTACAGTCTTCTAACATGAAGGGAAATAGACGTAATTTGGAAGACATGAACACAAAAGTCTACTCTCAGAAAATTATTGTTACTTATTTCCTGCAAGAGGAGAATAAAAGCAACTAAGAAAATAAGAGCTGTCAATATAGGACAGGCCATGTCTCAGAGGATTAAAAAGAACTACCCAAAGTTCAGTTATAGAGTGAGAAAGGCTGCGAGGGAGTTTCCCAGGTGAAAGACTCTAAATCAAAGAGATGAAACAGCCATATCTCATTCGTAAAGAAGGAAACTGTACCTTTACAGACCTAAATATTGCTCATCAAGAAAACAGAACTGGATGGGAACATATCAAGACATTTCCTCACCCACCACAGGCAGCAACCGCAAAGCAGCAACACACTGACCCTGCACCCAGCCCAGCATACGCAACCAAAGAAGCCACTGCCCAGCAGGTAGGCAGCCAGCAGGCAAGACTACAGGTTTAACCACACCATATTATTTCGTTCCACATTCTCTTTGTGCCTTTCTAACGCTGGAAGAATAATCTCAGCTTTCCTCTGCAATCCAGGTAGAATGGGTGATATGCTATTTACTCAGATAAAAAGTCAAGAAATAGTTCTTGTAATCTTCTTTGGATTATACCACTTTCTTTGTTGCTGAGACTGCATACTAAACCAATTTAAATGCAAGTTTAACACTTAGGCCTTTTGTGGTACTAGATACACATTTCCCATTCTCACCTACCATGTCAAAAAGAAAACAACCCAAGAAAACCCAGCAAAACACCAATTTACAGAGCTGAATACCTACTGCTGGAGACAGATTTTTCCAATGCATAGGGGTCTTCGCTCCAGCCCTAATGAAGGGAGTTAAAAGACAATCAAGTAATTTAAGAGTCTCCATTCTGAGCTGAAATTTCATACGTGAATGTTAAATGCATTTCACAGTCTACCTGTATTCGTTTTTCAACTGATCAAAATACTTTAGAGTTTAGAATAACACCATTTCTCTGCTTGAATGCTCAGACATTTTTAAAAAGCAAAATCCTTTTCAAAATAATTTGCACAACACCATTTTGCAACAAAACGCAGCTCAAGTACTTTTTCCCACTGCAAGATATTTACTAGACTGCATTAATTCTCTTAGCACTTTTCAAGCTTGAAACACACCTTCTGTTGAATGCTATGAGTCAGTTTTAATGACAGTGTTATGTTCTATTGCTCTGTAGCTTATGCAAGAGAATGAATTTGCATTAAGTACCCAACTTTAGAAGCCACCTTCTCTTCTCCATTGTTAATACTGAATAATGGTAAAAAATAGTCTATATTCTCAGCCTACTTTCTTATTGTTTTAAAAAAATAAATCTAGTTAGTTGCTTATAATGTGAAATGGACAGAAAATTTGTTACTGTTACTCTATGGACATGTATTACTGTTGTTGTTGCTTAATCAGAAAGCCAGAATACAGAAAAAAGAGTAATGACAGTTTTCTTATTTAGCAAAATTTCCACACTTCAAATTACTTCATCTGCAAGAAAACTAATAGTTAACTTCACTAGAAGGAGGATAAAACATTCCAAAATGCTAATTCAGGGGNGAAATTTAAGAAAAAGTCATGACAGGACATCTCTTGCAAGGATGGGGTTTTTAGTCCAAACAATGGTCCAGTCTAAATATGGTTTTCTTTCATTTGCTTAGTCCTCTCATTTAAAATCCCCTAACTCCCCACCTCCCTAGAACAGTATATCATACTTATGCTGGGGTATTTTGTGGGATTTTTTGTTCTTTTGGGGCTTTTTAAAAACATGATTACACTTCACTAAGCTCAACAAAACGAGGATTTGGCCAATTTGTTCCTAGAATTATGACTGGTAAGTTTTGTAACTGCATCTCATGCAAACCAATGGCCAAAACCCCTTGCAAATACACCCACAAGTAGCTACACAGGCATACAAAGTCAACCACTTTTTTCTTATCTCTATAGATATACATATATACACACACACAGAGAAATGTACATATGCATGCATGTACTTCTAATGACAGGGGACAAAGTCCTCCTTCCAGTAAATTTAATTTCTTAGAAGTCCAGCTAAATGACCACCTTTCAAGTCTTATTAAAAATGATTGTGAAAAAATTGACTAACCTCTTCTTCTCTTTCCACTTTCTAGAAATGAATCATACATAAGCCAAAAGCTTCATTCAAATCAAAACCTACTCTCTTTTTAGCACTTTTAAATGGATCCCAAGTTCCCAAGCATGCAAAAGATAATTAATTTTGTATTTTTAGTCTAAGTTCACAAGTTGAACTCTACAAGAATGAAGGAAGGGTCATTACAATAATAAATGACACTTCTGCAGTGCAGAAAAAGTACTAAGGAAATCAGATCTCTCCTTCACCTGTGGACTGGAAGACTCATACAGACCACTGCTTTCTGAAAGCTCTACATAGAAAACACTTGTCAAATAAAGCCCTGCTTTGGACTGAAGGAGTTACATGTTTACAACCTCTAAAGACAGCAGCTCATGAATTAACAAAGGAACATCACCCACACCAGGGTATAGCAGATATGCAGATCAGACTCTGCCCAGCATACCGGAGAACAATACTCACTTTAATGAGGACAACTGCAAGGAAAATATCCACCATCTCCAGTACTAAAAGAGTCAATTTCTCAAAACATAAAGTCTGTCATTATTGCCATGAGATGTGAACGCAAATTATACTGCCATTCTTATTAATTTGCAATTAAAAACAGAGAAGCAAAATCTAATACCATTCTGATCTTGTTTGGGGGTGTGAGGAGGAGGTATCAGCCCTTTTCTTTTACTTATGTAAAAGCAAGCTTTCTTTTTTTTTTTCCTTCCCCTAGAAGAACTTCTCCTTATAGTACTTGAATCTGCTCCAGTAATAAGCTCTCAGTTCACTTCAGAAATATATTCTAGCTCTTGAAGTTCAATTAATTGGGGGGCAGGGGGGAGGAATCCATCAGCACATTTCCCAACTATTAGAAACTTGTTTCTTGGCAAGCTGAGAACTTGGCCAACTGAGAACTTAAATAATCTTGTACCCTTATCTCCAGTGGCAGTGAAATGCAATGATCTTACTTCTGTTTCAGCCTGTAAGAGCAGTAGCAGCTAAGTAACACTAGAAATAGAACAAGGAATGTGGTTTCAGGCATTTTGAAAGTTTCCCCAGCATACATTAACACATCACCCAAGATAAAGGTTAATGAAATATGCACAATTATTCATACTGCAAACGAAAGCAACTATTTTAAGCCCGCTGAAAGAAGTGTTGATGGACTTCTAAATAATATTATGGTAATTTGTCTTCAGTCTATGGTTTTGTTAATAATTAAAGAATGTAATGTCAAATGCCATTATTAGAAAGACAAACACATTTGCACCAAAAACCTGAATCAACGAGATCTTGCAAGACTTGACTCCAAAAGCAGAAGTAAAAATTTCTTATCTTTATCCACTTTTTAAATACATCATGCCTTCAAAAATAATTTGCATTCTCTTTTGTGTGAGAAAAGGGAAATCCCCTCCCAAGACACACCATACACAGGCAAATGCTCCTCAAAGCTGCTTGTAAACTTGTCTACCTCTTTAGCAAAAATGCTGAAATGAATATTTAATAAAAAGGAAGGGGAGAAATAATATTTAACCCCATCTGAAGTATCCAAATAAAAGTGGCAAACCATTAAACTTCCAGAGTTCGACTTGAGGAGACTAAAAGTTTAGGCATAATAAACACTTACTTTAGTTATAACAGAAGTACTGTCAAGTGGCCACTAAAGAAATGTAATTCACACAAAACCCCAGAGCTAATTAAATTGGTGTCCTTTTATCAGTTCTTTGCCCAATTTAAATTTATCCTGCTTAGTTTATGTAAACTGTTTAGACACCAAATGTGCCAGCTTGAATTTGGCAAGGAAAACATGCTTTTACCATGTAAAGTCTGATTTATTTTCAATTCTAACCTAATTAGTTAAAAATAAGTATTGTGATGGTAGATTTACACCAAACTAAAAATCAAAATTTTCACCAATAACATTTGTGCCACATTTAAAAGACTCTAGTATATTTTCTTAAAAGTCTACTGCCATGAGAAGTCAAATCTCTCTAGTACTGAAAAGATTACAGTAAAAATATTATTCTTTATTGTAACATTCTGTAAACTACTTAGCAAAAATCCACAAACCAAAGCCACCACAATACAAAGCATCAGCCACTGGTGTGGTCCAGTTCATTCGCAGACACAGAACTACAGCATTCCCTTTCTTCAGCACAGTAAGGATTACCAACACCCTCTCCCCAGTGAAGAATTTGACAGTGTAGAGCACAAAATGCCTTTTCTCCTTACTCACAGAACATCAACTACAGAAGAAAGACAAAACAACAAAAAAACCAAGATTACTTCAGGTTTTCTTTTGGATATAATCTAAGTCAGTTTTTGAGGTGATAAATATTTTTCATCCTCAAAAAAAAAATGTTGTCATAAAGAACATTACATATTCTGCATATAAATCGGCAAGAGACCACTAAGAACTGAAGAGCAAAGGATTGCTGTGTAACTAGAGGCTCTAATGTCCATTAAATTTCACATGGAAGTGAAGCCAAAACCTTGACAAGCCTTCAATTAAACAATCAACCAACTTCCATGTAGAACTCAAGACAATGGGAAATAAGAACACAAGGCTGTAGTCCTCTCCACCACCTTCCTCACTAGACACCCAGGGTCTCAGGCCCACACCCTACCAGGGCTTTAACCTCCTTATCACAGTTTTGCTGCAGTAAAGAAAACCAGCTTCAGAAACCTAACTCAGAGGAGCCATACAGTCTTAATATTCCCCAAGAAAGTTACCTTGAAAGCAAAATATAAACAGAGGTTTTGGGCGGTGTGAGTACAACAGTGGTAGAGTTCTATGGCACCTTTAGAGATACTATCCAATCTAATCTCAGGCCATTACTACACAACAGGTAACAATCCATCATTTCAGTAAAAAAGCCATGCACATTTTCCCCGCAGCACACCAGGACATTCTTTCTAGATCTGGCAGTGAGACCACACCAGAGAAAAGTTCATCTGCCAAGGACTCCTTCATTAGGAGTAACACAAGTCTCTATGCTCATCTGTAACCACAGCACTGAGTTTCAACAGCTCACCCAATCTGAAAAGAGCAGAAAATTTTGATAAGAGTTTTTACAGCTGGAAGGAAGAAAGGAATCAACATTTGCTAAAGGCCCGGCTTCCAGCAAAGCTACACCTACACTGAGCTGCTCAGTCAACGAGTAATTTATATTAGCATGCTTTTCAACAGCCATAGGTTATTTGGCATCAATGCGTAAACCAGTTACAATCAAACGTACTGCCTTAATTAAAACTGCTCACCTTTATAACACATAATTTAATTCACTGGAAAGCACCGACCAATTTACTAATCAGCTTCTAAACACTCAGAAGTTGTAAGTATCAGTTTTCATAGAATAAACTCTTGACACCACATAATCTGTCAGACAGCAGAAGCAAAGATGCAAGAGGCTCCAGATACCTCAACGAAGTGTTAGCAGCCAGAAATGCACCACTTGTCATATATATAGTTTATATTTTTATATGCACACATATATATTTATAAAAATATATACCAACTATGTAGTACATACAGTTGCAAGAAAAAATAATAGCAGAGAAAACGTAAAGACGCATTTGTCCTTGAGATTGTCTGGATGGCATACCTATAACCACACCCAACCTGTGAAAAATCAAAAACTGGTTTCCAGAAGTGAGCAACAGAGACATGAAGGAAGTGCACTATATTAGAACCACTGAATAAATGTGGCTGGAAGGGAGCAGAGGAGCAGAGCCTGCTCTGCTCTTGTTCAAAATGGGACGAAGGCATTCAATCAGGTTGCTCAGGACTCAGTCTATAGTTATTATTAGGTTTGTGAAGCATTTCAAAGAAGACAAGCTAGAACAATATGATGACAGAAGTGCTTTGACTGCAGTATCCAAAGGGAAAAAAGTCCTCTATCACATTTACAGCCAAATCAGCAAGGACAAGAAAACAATTCACATAACACCCAAACCAAACCAAAAAATTTTAGAGCACAAGGAAGAGCAGGTAACTATTCAACAGTCTCAAGGAAACTCCTGTACTGAACACTCCTACATTCACACACATTTAACAAAAAACACATCAAAAAAGCCCAAAGTTTGCTAATTTTTTTCTGTTTGCAATTTTTTTTAAAATGTGGCAGTCTCTACCTATATCAAACCAACCCACTATGCTCTGCTTGTGTTAACAAAACTGAAGTCTACAAAAGTACTTCTAAGTTTCATTTCATATCATCCCCTTCTCAAATGGCACACAATTAATTTTGAAAATTCTCTAAAGGAAAATCAAGTTTTTCTTCTCTGCTGCAAACTAAAATGGAATCTCATCTTTCTTAAATGTCATGCTGGCTGATTAACTTCTTTTACTGCACTCAGGTAAGACCTCAGTAGTTGCCTGGGAACCCCTCCAAGCCTGCAAACCAAGATGCAGAAAGGAAAGGTGCTTGTCAGTCCCCAAAATTACCATTCTAAAAAGCCTGTGCTTGCTTTCTCCTGTGTAAATGAGTTCAGTACATAAAACACATGTTCCAGAAGGAGAAGGTAGGGGCCAGATGAGTTGAATAATCAAATATGATCAACTGAGATGGTGGGATGCTTTCTCAGGTGTTTTCCCATTTCTAGCAAGTTTTCCAGAGAACTTGCAGAACAGTCCATCCAAATTAGCCACCACAGAAATGCACGACTGGAAATTTCACATGCAAGATTTTATAAAGCCTGTACTTTCTACGGGCCCGAGACAAATAATCTGCTTTTAGTATTTTAATGTTGTTTTACAAAAGAGAACAAAAAATAATAAGAAAAAGGCAACATTAGTTTTATGCTTATATTTTGGTCTACTTAAAACAACTTTTAAGAACTTAATGCTCTAAAATAATTTTATCAATAGCCAGGACAATTACTGTACTGAGGGACTACATAAGTACAATAAGCGAAAGGCATGCACAAAGTTTCTTTTCAAAAGAACAGATGTTATTTTGCAAAACATATGGTATTTATTTTTATATATTAGTCATACGATAATACTACAGGTTTTATTTTTCTTTAAAATAGTACAGTATTTTATATTGGGATGCTTTGCTGATATTAGTTTTATACAGTTTACCATTTATTTTTGCTGATACAAAATGTTTGACTGTATTTTTCAAATCATTAACATACTATACATGGAAAAGAGCATTCAGTATATACGCAGGTGTGCAGTGCACTTTTTTAAAAAGAATCAGTCTTCACACAAACAAATACTGAATTCAAACACAGAAGGGAAAAAATGTCATATGCAAGCACATGCCATTTTTTGAGTATCATTATCTTTTCAATCAAATCTCCCAAAAATCTCATTCTACATGAAACAGCAACAGATACCTGATTTTGGATTGCTGTAATGACTGTCAGGCCAGTACAGTGCAGGCAAAAAGGCACTCAATAACAGAAGCAAGAGATTCCATCTGAACTTTAACATAACGCCGTTGACTTCATCTAAGCAAAATGTGTTCCACGACCTTACAATTTTTGACATTTCATTTTTTTATATGAGAAAACATGGGAAAGAACATACCCCATTTTTCAGTTTATGCGGGTTTTGATTCAAATCTACATGTTATTCTTGCAGTAATTTCAAGGATATTTATTTTTCTATTGTAATGAGTATTAATTCTCAGTTAATGCAACAGATTCTTCTGGCGTTGTTTCAATATTGCTTTCTTAAATTCTGTATAATCTTTTCATGTCTGTATTATTTTCCCTCCCCTTTCTCTAACATATTTTCCAGTTGAAGTTGAAAACTTCCATGTAGCGTCAAAAATAACCATATGAAAACATTACCT
Organism: Grallaria varia; assembly: GCA_013396735.1. Classification (NCBI taxonomy): domain Eukaryota; kingdom Metazoa; phylum Chordata; class Aves; order Passeriformes; family Formicariidae; genus Grallaria; species Grallaria varia. The sequence goes on from VWZG01004672.1 coordinate 241,882, forward strand.
ATTCCTTAAAGGAAAAAAAAAAAAAAAAAAAAAAAAAGAAATGAACTCCTAAAAAGCCCTCATCCCGATCCAAAGCAGAAAATCTAATAAAAATTTATGAACCTTGCAGAGATAGCAAACGGAGTTTGTTGGTTTGTAAGAGCAGCACTTGCAGGGGTCAGAGCTCTCAGAGAGAAGACAACACAAGCTGGCTGAGGCCTCCTCAGTAAGAAATGGTCTCTACCATGGTAAGCTCAGCATGTGTTTGGAAGAGTAAAACTCCCAAATATTATCTTGTGGTGTGTGAGCATGGATTTCACAGAGTCACAGAATATGCCAAGTTGGAAGGAACCCACAAGGATCACTGAGTCCAACTCCAGGCCCTGCACAGGACTTGTTTTCCTTAATGTTACAGGAGCCTGTGAAGTATACTAGGCTTTTTAGTTTGTTAAATGTTTCAGAATATAATCAGATACTCCATTCTATCTGCTGCTGATCCATATTAAGTTGTCTGCAAAACCAAAGCTGATCACAAATCCCTATTTCTACCACCCCTGCTACTCCACGTTCAAAGAGCAGTTCTTCCAGTTTAAGAGTTTGTACATTAATTTATTTTATTTGTTTACATATATAATTTTTTTTAAGAAGAAAGCCCCACACACTTATTTGTTGGGAAATTCTTGCAGAAAATGGACATGTGAGCGACCCTGGAACTTTAGATGCAGTTATGCTGGCAGGCCTTTAAGACGGCAGTGAAAAGCTACTTTTAAGAAGCCTCTGTGGAGATCAACAGGGAGAAGAATGTAAACTTAGAAAAGCTGCAGCAGAAGACTGAAAAACATCGGCCACAGAGAGAGATCACTAGCACTTTATTTTACACCAATAGAGTTGTGTGTTATTCGCATTAACCAGTCACAGGGTGGTTTGCAGTGTGTGTGCAGTATGTAAGCTATCTGGGTTATTTAAGGGGTGTTTTCACAACAATAAATGGCATTACCTTGATCATATTGGTCAGTTCGTAGTGTCCGTGAGTATCCCTCGCAATACTTACTTAGTTTTCTTCCTTAAAATATGATGCTATTTCCAAGAACCTTTGCAATAAACCTACTATACTCTTTTTCTTTTTTTTTTTTTTTTCCAGTCCAAAAGACTTTACACAATTTGGAGAGAGAGCAGAAATTTTTTTCAAAAAGAAGTTCTCCTGTCCCTTTAGGCCACCATCACAGCAGGCTCACAGGGACACTCAGGGATAGCTTTGCCAGATTATTAATGCTCTTTCATACAATGACTCCCAGGAAAAAGATCAAATCTTTTTCAGAGTCCTGCCACTATTTTCTCTGGCTGCATGACAATTCCAGCCTCATGTCACCAAAGACAAAGATCAAGCTACCTAGAATACATGGATTCTCACACACTTCCTCTTACCCCAGCCTAGGTTAACATTTGAAGATTTCAACACTACAAATTTAAGGTTGTCTTCTAACTCTGTATCTAACAGAAATGACTAAGTCCTTACTGTATCACTAACAGACTAGTAGCACGACAACTTCCTTCATAGCAAAACAATTAAAATTGTAAAAATTGTACCTGTTGTTTAAAAAATAAATAAAATGGCATGTTTCAATGCAACAGTGAATAGCTTGAACAGATTGAGAAAGACAGAAATGCTTTTACAAGCAGTAAATTCGTTTAAACAGCTGCAAAGATGTTTGCCATGTCACACACTTAAATCTGGGTATATCATTACCCTGTACTGTTTAATTCAACTCCTACAGATTATATATAGATAAAATAGATCATTAAGATAAATATAGATCATTAAGTTACAGTGATGAGGGAACTGGAGCAAGCAAAAATAAAGCATAACAATTGATCAGCATTACCATAAAAATATACAAGAATACATGTCTACAAGGTAACTATCCATCCCTCCCTTCCTAATGTAAGGGATAACATTATTCTAGTACTTCAGGTGGAATAATCGCATGGTAAGTTCAATATTTCAGACTTGCAGAATGATATAAATACACTGAAGCATTATGAATCATCCTGAGAAAAGAGAAACGTTTTGTTGTCTTAAAAACCCCACAGCATTCAAAAGAGTGGACATTTATCTTTTTTCCTTTAAACATTTGAAAGACCTGTGTTGAGTTTGAACTACTATATATTCAGTTTTAAAAAAAAGAAAAAAAAAGGCACAAACAAACTATTAAAAAAAGAGTCAAATTTCCTGAAAATCACCCAAGTAAAATTAAATCATCTCCACCCTCCAATTAATTAACTTCACCCTCTAATAAACAAAGGAAGTCAGTACAAATAAGCCAGTTACATGGACAGGAAGCTTCTGGAATTAAGTTCAAGAAGTTCTAGCACATGACAAACAAGCCAATAAATTTAATTATTTCCAAATTGCCTGCAATGAAACTCCATAAAGCAAATGCTACCAAAAAAGGTCAGTACAGGATGGAAAGACTTCTGTCATTCTACCCTAAGTTCCCATCTTGGTAGCTTAAGCAGGGTTTTCCAAGCATGTACAACACTCATGGCTGCAACTGACTTCAACAGGAGTAAAAAACCGAAGCACTAAACAAAATGCTAAGAACTAAGCTACCTAAAATAAGATACTAAATACTAAAAAATATTCTAAACATTGTGTGCACTCAATGAACCCTTACAAGTATAAGACAAAATCAGAGTGCTCGTACCATACAGTGATCAAGACACTTAGAGCCTTTGAGACATCAAACAACTTTGTTTTCCTATCAGTGTTCAAATATTGTAAATACTGTTTTCTTTACAATTTTGTCCACTCTGCACAAGGCCTAATGCTCATTTAATAATTAGTTACTCCATATTTAATTTTTTTAACTTCTGCTTACTGTGGGTACACAATCCCGTGATTTTCAAAGAGCAAATACAGTAGGCCAGAAATTAAGAAGACACAGGCCCCTTCATCTTCTCTTTTATTAGCTGAATACTCTACTTTCACACTCTAATATTTTTAACAATTTGCCTGTGTGCACACCTGCGTACCTCTATGAAGGTTCTCCAGATGGTGTGTACAAACTTGAAGAGCAGATTAACTCTTCATTCTGCATGATGCTTGTAGATAGTTCAAAAGCCAGTCAGAACCTCTGACTGCCCCAGACATACCATCATCCAAACAGTGTTCCCACTGAAAATGAGCTCTCACAAGAAGTTTTCAGCACTGCTGCCCAGGACCAGAGGCAGTGGGAACAAAGTGAAGCACAGGAGGTTCCCTGTGAACACCAGGAGACATTTTCTCACTGCAAGGGTGACTGAGCCCTGGCATAGATTGTCCTGGGATAATGCAGAGTGGCCATTCTTGAAGATACTCAAAAGCCACCAGGACATGGACCTGAGCAACTGACTCCAGGTGGCCCTGCTGGAGAAGGGGGTCAGATAGAACCTCCTGCAGAATTCCCTTCCGACCTCAGCCACCCACTGATTCTGGGAAGAAACATCAGATCCCTAGAAAAGGATAAGAGACATACCTTGCCACCAAGTTTCATGGCAGAGGGAGACTGAAGAAATTCCCTTCCAAAAATCTGACATTGCAGCAGATTCCCTTTTCTCTCAACTTAGTTCGCTTACATTCCATTCTTAATAATCAATTTCTACCTTTTCCTCAAATATCATCTCTTCTCCTTCCCCTCCCCACACCATTATCCTTTAAGCACTACCTCTGTATCAAGTTAAATCAATTTTCTACTGTCCTCAGGCTTTTCAGCTTTGGATCCAGATAACTGCTAAATTTCAAGCAGCATTAAGCATATTCAAACAGAATTTTTTTATCTTCTTTTAAGTGTATGAAACCTGGCCAGGTTTTTATCATTATTTGTGAAAACTTGACCATAACCATGAGAAGATGCCTCTTCCATCCCTTAATAGATATTGTAACAGTGCTTTAAAAGAAACCTTTGATTTTTTTCCTTCTGAAGTAGCTTCTTTCTCAACAAGTAACTGTTTTGGCTTGAATGAAATAAGAGTCAGAACCAAACCACATGCAAATCCATAAAATAATCAGGCTGAGGCAGTCATCCAGCATAGGGAGGGTGGAGGGAAGAAAAAAAAATAGTCAACCCAGACACATTTGGCAAAGGTTATAAGCAATTTAAAAGCTGGATCTTAAACGGGAAGCTTTGGAAACCTTAATTATAGGTAGAGTTCCAGACCTGTCTACTAAAAAGGCCCAACAAACCAAAAAACATCTGAAGAGCTAGCAAGACCAGATGTCTCAATTTATTCTTTTTGTGCCTTTGGTAAAGCAAAAGCTTTTTTTTTTTTTTTTTTTTTTTNAAATAAGTTTAGAAACTCCCAAGTATAAACATCTATTCTAAACCAAAGGATCCCACATTTTTTCTCCAAATCTGCATGTATCACAGGATATTAGTACTGTTACAGTATTCAGTTCTCAAATTTACAAATTTCAAGCTGACAACCATGATACTGATGAAGGCTTTGTTTCATTTATAGCAGAGATCTGACAAACAGAAAGGGATGGAATCAATATGATGTATATAGTGTGGAAGTGGTGGCGCCCTTCCTTTCTGTGACAAATAAAACTGACACTGCAAGACAAACAAAATACTGCTTTAAGAGTATATGCTTTTATCTTTAAAATAAAAAAAACATTCCTAAGACAGGCCTAAAGATTGAAAATCATAAACAGAGCAGGCAGTGATCTGGAAAAAAACCCAAAGAACTAAAACGCCCACACCTTTGAACAAACACTGAACCAGGATCTGGACTTTTTGTTCAGATTTTTGTTGTTTGTGGGTTTTGAGTCTGGGTTTTTTTAATTCCTTAAACTGTCTTCTGTTCTGCCACAGTTTAAGCCATATCAAGAAGCCCAAGCTGCCGCCCAAGCGTTTCTTTCCTGCACGGTATGGCTTCTTCAGAAGTTTCAATTTAGTGAAATAAAAGAAAACAGATTGGATTAAAAGAGTAATTCATGCAAAACCATGGATACACTAGACTTATTCTAGATCTAATAAAAAAGAGAGATCTGTAATCAAGGACAGGTGAGCTGCTCCTGGTGAAACAGGAAAGATTGAAATAAAGAACTGTAACCAAAAAAACCTCAACAGAACAAAAAAGGGAAAGATAATGAACTACCAAATCAAAGGCAATCACTAAGGAAAGAGTTTCAAACCCTACAGATAGGGTAGTGGAACCCCACCCTTCTGAAGTAGTCCAATTCATTAGGTAGCGCCTGGTTGTAATGTCTTTACCACAAAACTTAGATCAGCAAACTGATACAGACTTAAAACAGATGTGAATGTAATTTAAGTTGAAGACTGCCAGTTGCTTACTCAGTAAGCCATTTTCAGCATTACCTGAAGGGCCCAGAAGCTTCATTAGTAAAACTGGCATTTTCTAGAATGATAACTGGGATAAACCCTCTCAAACCATAGCCTTTTATACCCATTTTTATTGCAGATTTTTAGGCTTTCTAAAATGTCTTACATTAATCTGTTTTTATGTCAAGAGAAAAATTAAAGTCTGCAGCTTGAGAAGAAACATTTTATATTGTTTTGTACTAAGTAGAGACTCAGCATACTCTCTCACCAGAGCCTTCAAAACTAATTTCTGGGTGATCCCATGTTGCCATTTCCTGACCATGAAAAGCATTAACAAATTCTGCTTCCTGAATTAACACTGCAGATTAATATTGATAATTGGATTTATGTATCTGCCAAGCAAATGTCATTCAATTTTCATCCATGGTACTTAGTTCTCTTAAGGCTTAGCATCGCTCATTGTATCAACACGATCAGTAGGGACCACATAATAGTATTGCCACAGTAAATTAAGAAAGCGAAAGAAATGCTTCATTGTGACCACACATTTTCCTAATAAAATTCAGAACTTCTGCTTGTAATTATGTCATTTAAAGTTATCAGATTCAATTTTGGAACTACCTTTGTGTTCCTGTGGAGAGGAAAACGTTACACAACCTTTTAAAGAATCATATTTGGGGCCAGCATCCACAGTTGTCAAATATTGTTTAAATATAGATCATGGAACCTGTTTTGCCGCTTAGTTAAATTTAAACTTGAGCCTTGAAGAAAAGCCAAAGATATTTGATCATCTACACCAGTTATCTACTAGCAATACTGTTTTCCATGAACCCAAATTTCAGCAAAATCCTCAGTTCCGTTTGCATCTCAAATTGCACTGCAGGGGTATCTCTCATAGTCCCTATCTCCTTGGGCTACTACAATTCAGTAGGCAAATCAGTTTGCATCAGAGCACACAAGGAGATTGGCACTAAGGCTGCATTCCATCCAGTTATTAATTTTTAGAGAAGATTCTTCAGCATTCACATTTTCCTCTACACTGCTTTATCCTGAAAAAAAAAAAAAAGGAGGTATCCAAATAATCATCTATCTTTTTCAAAATAATTACAAATTTTCTCTCCCTAACATAATGTACACCTCTAAAAACCAGTATATAAGAATAGTCAAACACCTCAATGACTTTAGTACTATACATACTAATTCTACAGGTCGAACTATAAACTTCTGAGAGAAGATATTAAGATCTTGTTAACTTGGTTAGTGTTCATTATAAGAAAGCAAACCAATGTTAAAAGGCTTATGTTTCTACCACAGGTCCTGAGCTTGTCTATACAGAGCAATAACCATGAACTTTATATTACATATAATATTATTTCCCACAGCAACTGTAGCACAGCCTCTCAAGTCTAATCCATTGCTTTTATATATATCGAGTATTTTTACTGTATTAAATCCCCTTCCATATGATCCAATTCCATATATCTTTAACCCCTACTTTAGGGATTAAACTGGGGGAATATTGCATGAGTAAATGAACATTTAAACAGGTTAATCAATGCTGCAGTCAGAATACTTTGAGTTGCTTCTTTCTGTACCAAGATAAACAACCGATAAACAGAGTACTGTTTCAATCTATGCCATCCCACAGTAACAGTGATCACCTCAAACACACTGTGGTTTGTAGAAAGAGAAATAATGCCTTGCAGGTCAGCCTCAGTAATTACAAGAAAATGTCAATAACAGCATAAGAGTTCTTGGACCGATTGCTGTAGCAATAGGAGGAGATCATCAAAAACTCCTCAGCTGAGTGTGAAGAATTTTTCTTACGTTTCATTCATGCTACTTGGTTTGTATGCATTTGGAGGTACGGTAGAAATGGCTGAGAAGGTCAACTGTTAAAAAAGGATCATTTAAAAAACCTCACAATTCCAGCAGCGGCTGGAAAGTCCTGCGACAAAAGGCAGCACACTTGCAGAAGGCTACAGCTGTCTCCTAGTTACTTGGACATGCTCCACCAGCACCTGCAAACTCAGGACGCTCCATAAGCTCAAATAGGAGCAACCAACAGCTAGCCAAATTCATGCTGGCAGAATAACACTGGGGCTACTGTGCTCCCTCCCCTTGCCCTTTTAGCAGCACTAGAATGGTACTGGCAAGACACAAAAAATCCTGCCAGCTTCAGATTAATGGGGGTTCCCAAATTCCCCTTTTCTCCTAAGCTGATAAATTGGGAAAAGGCATTTCTTCACTGTGCTTTACAACCCACCTGATCACCATGGCAATCTCACAAAAAAATAACATTGCTTGTTCATGACTAGAATCTTCAGCAAGTGACTCCTCTGAGACGAAAAGTCAGTATGAAGAGCATGCTGCCAGAGATTCTCATTCACTTTCACCATCATGATCAAATCAGTAAGATTGTGATGTTCTTTTAATTTTGTCAACTCAGACGCTTAATCCACGGAAATAGAAAATAAACAGAAGATTACAATGAATTAGAGAGGAACTATTTAAGAGATAATTAACCAACTGCAGGCTGAACATGTATTCGTGAGACTGAAAAGGATAGGGTATTGTGTTTGATCAGATTACAAACTGCTGAGCAACACTGTTTATAGCTGCATGTGCAACATCTGTGAACCTCACCCGAGGCTGAGGGAGAAAAACACTGCTCCACATTCTGCTCCGTTATCCCAAGCACCAGCACGATCCAAGCAGAATTAGCAGGGTTCATCTCAAGTTGGAGAATGGAAATTTTCTTTTCCTTCAAATTTGAAAAACAAATTGAGTATAGCAACCAGTTCAGTGAAACAGAATGCAGTATAGATGCAGATAACTTTTCAAGGTCATTGGAAGAGAGTTAAGGGATTTTACAAAGTATTCATATACCATTTTCATATGTATGATATCATACCTATTTCATAGGTATGATTAAATACCTTGAACTTTCACTTTTGAAAATACCTCTACATAGTAACATCCAAAACACAATAATGAGGTTTTATTTCTTTATTATCTAAAAAAAAATTGCCCTAAGAATCAAAATAGTCAGTTTTGAATCAAAAGCCCAAGAGGCAGTACGGATTGCGACTACACAAGCCTACACTACACTTGAGATGGTACAGAAGCAATTCCAGGAATGCTCGAGTACTCAGGGTGGCTTTGTGAGTCAACAGGCATTGCTACTCTCCAATACCCTACACCAGGCTGCCAAGGACTTCGGACAGGTGGCCAGAGGGGATCTTATCAATGTGCAAGTGTCTCTTTAGCCCCAAGATGTTCCTTTGTCCCTGCACACACTTCAAGGCAGCTAGCAGTTTTCTAAACATTATGCTGTCCATACACAGTCCCTTCAGATATGTCTAAATTAAGACAGGTTTTAATCTTAGTATTGCTGATCTTGGTTCAGATGCCTATTGTGCTAAAGGTGAATGGCATGTTCTGGCTTTCAGCAAAAACTGAAGTGTCTCCCGAATTTTCTGAACATGTCTTTATAGCTTCCTCATAAAAAATTTTTTAAAAAGAAAAAAAAAAGATGACTTTGTTTATTCCCCACATCTGCTAAATTAAATCAACTTATTTTTTATGTCATGTAGCAGTTACTTTAGTAAACAGAAATTCAAAAATGCCTGAGAATTTCAGGGATAGATCACCAATGGCAACTTTTGTTTTTAAACAGTTCCAATATCCATCACCAAAATGCTAATAAAATTAAGGTAATAGGTGATTCACTTACAACTCCTATTAGAGGCCCCAGGAATTAAATTATTTCACTGGGCTAACTTCCTATATTGGAAAAAGCAACAGGAGCTGTGTCATCTTCCTTTGTGACCATAAAATGAAATAGCAATACAAGATGAACTTAAACTTCCCTTGAAAATGCCTGGAATACAGCCTGGAATTACTCTTCAAGACATTCTAGGTTACCTGTGTTTGCCTCACCACTGGATTACTCCCCATTTTGTGATTTTATTTGTATAGCAAATGACTTATCAGCTGCTTAAATTCTCTACTTTGTATTACAAAGAAAATACTCTCAAGTCTAAAAAGCCATGACAGAACACTGCGGGGTATAATGAGGAGAACATGGTGATATAATGCTACAAAACCTCAGACCTACAAGCAGGACGTTGATCAAACTTTGAACCGAACATAAAAATGCGTCACTGGCTCAGGTTCTCTACAGGATTTTAGTCTTTTTAATTTGCTGTGAAGATGCAGAACAGATGGGGAAAGTTTACTACTTAGAACACCAAAGAGGAGAAAAGGTTTCAGTAGGAAGTTGCTGAAAAGGACCAGACTATGTATTTTCATTCCCACAAGAACAACAGGTTTTAGCCTTTTCATTGCTTGCTTAACTCTAAGCATATTTATGATTTCTCTGGAGTACACCAGTATACTAAGCAATAGTTGTTCAAATTAGAAAGGATGGCCTCCTATAACCAAAGAAGAAAGACTGGCTTCTATTCTCTCTCCTACTTGACACACTGAATAACCTGAGACTATAGGGAAAACTCTTGGTTTACAAGGTCCCTTCTATCTAAAACACCTCTCCCATTTCAGCATATGGGGACAGCCAGCCCTGGCACTCACTACAAAACACAGCCCTAAGAAAGTAAATTTTAAGTTTCTTCACTCTGTTTCAAAACTGATGGCTGCACTATTTGTCTTTTACAATTAGACTGAGAAGGCACAATTCAAAGGCTACCAAATCTCATCCACATATCGAAGAACTGCTCAACATCTCTTCCCCACAGAGAGGCACTAGGGGAGCCAAAGCCTATGTAAGCATGTCCATTTATAGATATCATGTACGTATTATAACACTTGATGTTACATCAAATAAAACAATATAAAACAGAAGGGATAATATTTGCAGTCCTTTTCCCAGGTACATAGTTTGAGTATAGCTGCTATTGGAACCATTGCCTCTGACCTGCTTAAGGCTCTTCCATCACGATGATTTAATCCATCATAATGGATTAAAAAAAATGCTGTCTTTCTCAGAGTTCCTGAGTTTTCAGACACCTCAGATTCTTCCAGTGTGTTCACAAAATGTGATCTACTGATGACACCTAAATGCTGACAGACAGGCTAGTGTTAAGAGGAATTATTTTAGTGCATCATCGTCCCAATACAGCATCATACAAGAGCAGGTAGAGGCACCAGTAGAAACCTCTTCACATGATCACCTTCCCACAATTTATGAATCCATCCAAAACAAATTGCTTTAGTCCATGGAGTTTCATAAACTGATTTGTAGCAGACTGGGGCAGTTGATTACGGTAGTTATTCCAGATTTAAAATCTATTAGCCTTACCTTGTGATTAAAAACGTACAGCTAATACAGAACAGAACAAGCTAAAAACCAAACTGTCTTAGCTAATCAAGAGTCACAACAGTTAATCAAAAAAGACTGAATAATATCTGAGCCATATGTTCAAAATACTTTTCTTCTAAAAATGTCTCATTTGTTACTAAAAGGCCACAAAGCATGTACCTTATCTGAAGGACAGAAAGTGGGTACACAACAACAGAAAAAGTTAGGATCTCAGAGAAAGTAACAAAGGGCTGAAGGATTTTTCACTTACAATAGCTTATGTGAAGCACAGAACAATTAAGCATTCTACGTCTAGACTAGTAATAGTCAGACTACCCTGTCTTCAGATTGCTTTCACTGAGTATTGAAAATAGGGCTAAGTGGTATCTGTCTGAAGGAACACTGGAACCTAGAAATTTTATGAAGTTATAGCTGTAGTCACAGCTTATCTCTGTTCTTACGAATTCATCTAGTCAGGAGTGATTATTCTCATTTTACCAGTCAGTGCCATTAAGCGCAGCAATCCAGCTAATACTAATGAATTTTAACTTTACGAAAAGAGAGCTGAAGAGGGCTGGGAAAGAAGGAGAAACTGGGAGGAGTTGTTGACTCTGCCAAAGGCAGAGAGGTCCTGCAGAGACAACAGAACAAATTAGAGGGCTGGGAAATCGTCAACCATATGAAGTTTAACAAGGGCATGTTCCAGATTCTACACCTGGAATGGGGCAACCCTGGATGTACGTACAGAGAAGGGAATGAGAAGATAGAGAGGAGCACCTTGGAAAGGAACCTGGGAATCCTAATCGATGGCAAGTTGGACATGAGTCAGCAGTGCCGTGGCAGCCAGGAGGGCCAACCATGTCCGGGGGGGGCATTGGCAAAGCACCACCAGCTGGGTGAGGGAGGGGATTGTCCTGCTCTGCTCTGCACTGGGGCAGCCTCATCTTGAATATTGTGTGCAGTTTTGGGCACCACAATATAAGAAAGTTACTAAGCTATTGGAGAATGTCCAAAGGAGAGCAATGAAGATGGTGAAGGGCCCTGAGGGGAAGCCGTATGAGGAGCAGCTGAGGGCACTCAGTGTGTTTAGCCTGGAGAAGAGGAGACTGCGGGGAGATGACATTGCAGTTACAACTTCCTTCTGAGGGAAAAAGATGGGCAGACACTGATCCCTTCTCTGTGGTGACCAGTGATAGGACCTGAGGGAATGGCCTGAAGCTGTGACAGAGAAGATTCAGATTAGATATTGGGAAAAGACGGTTGGGCACTGGAACAGCTCCCCAGAGAAGTGGTGACAGCACCAAGGGGGACAGAGTTCAAGAAGCATTTGGACAATCCTCTCAGGCACATGGTGTGACTCTTGGGGTTGTCCTGTGCAGGGACAGAAGTTGGATTCAACCCTTGTGGGTCCCTTTATGATTTTAAGAATTCCCTCTCTTCTTCTCAATTGTTCCAAAATTCAACAGATTTTAACATTGTGAAATTCTCATTTAAGTTTATTAACAGAAACAGAACAACCCTTATCTGCTTATTTCTTTAGATAATTTATTTGCCCCTTGGGTTTTTTGCAGTTTTGTAACATCCAAAAAACAGTACCACTTTTTGACCTTTTTGCTTTGAAACGCACTACTGTAACACTGATCTAGTAGTTATTAAATGTAACATCCCATTTAAGTAAGAAATCCTGACCCCTAACATCAAGTTAGTACACAGTGACAGTCATATTTCTTCTTTGCCTCTCCATTTATTTAATAGATTAAAATGGAATTAGAATAAAATTGAATAGTGTTTTCAGTACTTCAAGAAATTTAGATAACTTGAATAATTCAAATCAACACATTAAGAGTTGTAATTATTTTTGAATTTCTATTTTTAGAAATATGGTTTTATATTTAGAAATTGTAAGCAAAACTTATTAAAGTCTTCTTCAAAAGGAAGATATATATATATTATTTCTGGCTTAAAAAGCATTTCTTTAATACTTTTAACGATACAAAAACATAGAACAATATGGAGCTACCACTCAATCTGTTCTGACCTCCTTCAATGTATTTCCATTGATTAGTATACAAACATGTGACTAACACTATTCACCACCAAATAAAATACCTTGCAAAAAGCGTTGATCCTAAATAACACCTTGTATCTGCCATAAATACACAGTGTGAACAAGTATTACACAGACCCAGTTTTAGAAAAATATAGACAAAGCACTATTAATGAAGACACTGTCACACGATCTTATGCTGCAAAACAAACCCTATAGGCAGTAACAATGAATTTTATTCTCAGGCAAGTAATAGAAAGAAAGAGTTCATATGTGTATGAGTTGCACTTACAAAATACACCTTTATAAACATCCATAAACTTCAAAGACTGCTGATAGTAATCTCATTAATTCCACCATGTATTAAGATGTTAGACACAGTGAAGTGCAGCAGAATAACTGTAGAGCTTCTATAAGTAGAATATGACTAACAAAGTAGAATTTCCTACACCTCCTACCCACCACCCAAGCCCAGAAAGTGGTGTCAATTTTACATATAGGTATCAGACTTCCAGAGGTGAATGATTTCTTGCATATTCCCTTCTTTCAGAGTACCTGATCAATGCATTATTGTCTCATCTGAAACAAGAAAATGAGTATCCGCTCTTTCAGTTAATTTGGGATAGACACCTTGCATCATTCTGTACTTCTTGGGATAGTTGACAGCATATAAGACTTTGGGGAATAGTTCTAGTTCAGTATTTCATTTTATTACTGCCACAATTATTGATAAGCTATCATAATAAGCTCATATATCATATGAGCTTATCATATAGCTTATCATATCATGATAAGCTAAGAGGTTTTTACTCTTCAAAATTGGGACTGTGTATTACAAATATCTAAAGGTAACTGTTTAAACATCATGGAAATAAAAGACAATTAACTAATCAGCTTCAGTTTTGGTTTCTTTTTTTTTTTTTTCATTGTTCAGTTGATAAAATGTAATTCACCATCATTTTCAAAAGACATTTTCTTAATACTTCAGTTGAAGAGCTCCAAAACTTTATTTGGGAAAGAAAAGACAAACCAAGAAACACTAAAACCCCATGTTGCATACAAAAGACTTCTCCTCTTCAGATCATCTTACTTTTAAAACCATGTGCCATAGTATTTCTATATCATACAAGTAGACTATTTGTAAAAACATTGTTCCATTTAAGAATAAAAAAACCACCAAACAAAAAGAGGTAGGCTTCACTTCAGAGAATGAGTGGATTGAATTGAGTTTACACTTCTTTTTCCTCTAGCAAAAAATGAACATAAATGCAGTGCAGACTGATTTCTATTTCCATTTGACACAGCACACAACTGGCATTTAACCATGAAGTTCCTACATGCTAAAAAAACCACAGAAGTGTTGATCTTGATATTTCACCAAGATTTTTTCCCAACCACGATTTCCCCCCCTAATTTACTGCAACATTTGCAGAAGTTCCCCAAAGAATATCAGAACTGTAGAAGCCTACCAAACAGAATAACCCACAGTGGAAAATCCAAGAAACAGAGATTAAGATGTTTGTAAAACAGAGTGGAAGAGCAGATTTCATTAAAAGTGTATTTCCCACTGTTGGAAAAGCAGATTAGCCTTCTGTTTCTGAGTGGTAGTATTTGTAAAATGTGTTTATAGACGTACTACAGCAATACACCTCCTTCTCCTCTCCCAATCTCACAAGCAATGCTTCAATGCTTCCCCTCTTGGTACTTCCACACTTTTAACACCTCATTCATCAATTATTGCCATATATTTTCTGTATTTTTACAAGAGTACAACTGAACTGCAAAGCTAGAAATGCAAAGTTTGTGAAATTATGACTTAATTACTACTAGGCCTTTAGTCTTCAAGAGAAAAATATTCTTGGGATCACAGTGGGGTTTTGTGTCCCTGTTAGAACAAATGGATTATGCAGTTGAACAACTTTCATTTCTTCCATACAAGTGGACAAAACAGTGAATAATATATTGCTGGAACTTGTAGGGAGAAATGACAATTATCACTCAATAAAAGAGTTCAGCACATTTCAGTATTCTATCTGAAAGGCAGTCTATAACCTAGGGAGGCTTTTTAGGTTTGGTTTCTATTCAGTAATCTCAAATGCTGAGTCAAAAACTCTACAATCCAAAAGGAGAAAATTAAAGAGTTCCAAACAACTTCCTGTATACAGAGATATGAGCAGGCGCATTGAGATGTGCTCAGAACATCCCACCTCATGTCACTGCCAAAGCTGCAAAATCTATCTAAAATGTCTTCTCAGTATATCCACCAGCAAAACTCATTTCCACTTAAGATCTGCCTTCTGGTACAAGTAAAATAGATGAAAACTTTTGCTGTTCACATCCTGAAGCTCTGATTCCATTAAGTTGTGCCTCTACTGCAAGAAATACATAGAGTACAGGGATAGCTTATAGTATCACTATGTATTTAGGGGGGATTACGTTGTTCATTTTGCAAAAGGGCTACTTGATGATTATAGTCTTTAACTAAAAGAATCACTACAATTAAGTGCCAAAGAAAACACTGACCACTTTTTTTTACCTTAAAATTGTATAAACAACAGCATAAGAGTAGTGGGAAATTAAAGAACAAAGGGACCACTCTGAACAGAGCCAAGCAATCAAGTTGAAAATGACATAGCAAGTTCAGATACAGCCCAGAATGCTCACAGTTTCTACCAAGAGGCATAAGCATGTTACAGATTACTGTTTCCTCAAATTTTGCTCCAGTTTGTATTTCTACACCTTGTTTCATAAATCTCTTAAAGGAAGATATCCAAAACAAGGTAATTAAATAGGACTATTCATGGATCTTAGGTCAGGCTCAGCACAACTCCTTATACATCACAGATTTTTAGTCTTTCCACTGTTTTTAAATTCAATATATTTCATTTACTCCACTTAATAACTTTGAACAACTGGTCATAGTCATTTATACCATGGTACATAATGCTTTATTTCCTAAACTCCTTGAAGGTAATTTATTATGTCCCATAATTACCCATTGGTTTAACTAATGTTTCATACTCCCCAAGAACCAAGTTCTGTTTTCACCCACTCCTTCTCTTGTGAGAAGGAAGGGTCATAAGGATGTGTGTTTAACAGTGTTTAGATTTTAATTCCGGTATGCTCTGTCCCCAGTATTTTAGAAGCACAGTAACGAACCAAAATAACTTAGTCAATGGCTGTACCCTAGAACTCTTACCTGGAATTTAGTCCAGTTGCCACCTTGACTTATATTCCACTTTTTTTGTAGCACTCCAGTCACAGCTGTACCATATATAGCACTGGCACATGTACAGTGTTCTCTCCCCCCACTCCTAACAACTTGAAAGCAATTTGGAAACTTATTTTCTATGTTTCTCCTTCAGGAGGATTACATTTCCCTTAAGTAGAGCAGTGCAACCGATCAACTTTTGTTTTCTTTTTTTTTTTAGATTAGTTTGAGCAGCTTCTCCTCTGTCAATGATTTGGTTTTGCTATTAATCAAATGGCAGTATTATTTTCCTTCAGATGGCATTATTAGAAAGCATCTTAATGAGTTATAATAAAAGCGATAAAATACCTTATTTTGTACCGTTATGGAACCATGTTCAAAAGAGAACGTCTACTCGTCTTCATTTAATCACAGAAAATGGAGAAAGACTTATCAAACCAAAGGAGTCATTAGGAAAAACACATAGTTTGAGCATACTCCAGAAGACTACTTGAAAACTATTTAAGAACACTTTTCTTCATATTCCAGTAAACCACATACCCTTTGGATAATTTCTACGCAGTTCAAGTATTTCAGAGGCATATTTAAAGGAAAAAAATGTCAATATAATCGGTGGCCTTTGTACATGCACTTTCAGTTTTCCAAAAAAACATAATCAGGAGAATATAAGCTGTTAGCATGGTATTATTTTCTCTGTTTCTTAAACATTCCATGAAGGCATTTGGTAATTTAAAATAATCTGGTTTTGTAACCAAGAGTTTAATAGTTTATTTATAATAAAACTGTATAGCATTAATGGTATATTTTGTAATTTTTGTACTCATAGAGTCAATCCTAAAGCACACATCGCAGAAAATTCTCCAGCCTACAAATACTTAGGTGCTCAGCAGCATTTACTGTTCTACCACTGGCCCTACAGAACCTAAACATCAGCACATACCATGCTGCAGTAATAAATGTGCGCTTTTGCTTGCAAAAGGTAACTAGACAAAAGTAGCTTCATGAAAGTGTTATCACACTTTAAAAACAATCTCACCTTTTGTTATTTTCCTTCCAGATTCAAAGTTCAGGTTAAAGTATACTGTGATGCCACTTCTGCTGTGGTATCATGTTGAAAATCTGTTCCATGTAACTACCAGGCATTTGCAGGCATTAAGCGATTCACATCACATTCAAATTTATTTCTGATTTACAGCAGAGAAACCTTACCACCACAATCTGCCATATGTAATTTAATCTGTCCTGCAGTTCCTCAATAAAATGGCAAAGTCTATTAGACGAGGAAAAGGAAATTAGGAAAACATTACCATGCACCTCACAAATGTAATTGATTCTAGAAGTCCATTTTAATCTTTGTATATCATTGCACCTGAAATAAAATCCAATTATTTCAGCTTCACAAGTGGACTGGATTTTCATCCCAAGAGATATGAATGAGCCATGAAATGATAAAAAAAAAAAAAGGCAAATTAATGTTGCACAAATATATATGCTACATACAGAGCTGTCAAATCCCACACTTCAAACATCAAACTGAATCTGCAGCTCCCCAATTTAAATATTTAGCATGACATATCCTCTCAAATGCTAGTCGACCACATAGCCCAGCAAAAGGCACACAGTCTTTCTTAAGACCCAACACATGGGTCTCCCAATGTCAGGGCTCCACAGAACATGAAAAATCTGTAACTACGCTCAACAGAATAGTCTCGCTTTCATCCCTGCTTCCATTCCACTACCGCAACCCAGCTTCCACTATTTCACTCTCAGCATCGTACACAATGCCAGCCTTAAGGATAGGAAAGACACCATGTTTTCCTTACTAATTATTAGTTACATTCACAGCAGATGGAAGAAACTGGAAGTGGTCATTTA
Organism: Grallaria varia; assembly: GCA_013396735.1. Lineage (NCBI taxonomy): Eukaryota > Metazoa > Chordata > Aves > Passeriformes > Formicariidae > Grallaria > Grallaria varia. The sequence continues at coordinate 259,638 of VWZG01004672.1, forward strand.
TCTGTACAGCAACTTCCATAAGCATGAACTCGATTGGGGGTCCCACCATGCAGCTCTTACCCTCAAGATTCACCTGTATACAAATACACTCTTATTTTCATGCATTACATGCCCTACACCATCACCCTTGTATATTTAATACATATTCCCCAGATTTGGGGGTATGAACATCTTTGGATACTAAGAGTGCACAGGACTTGGCAATTTGCACATTTTGGTGGGAAATGATGTTGTAACCATTGCTACACTTCACAAGTTACATAAAACTCATTATCAAAATATCAGGAAGTCAGCAAGAAAACAATGTGAGAAAAGTTCCAAAATAGTTTGATAGTCACAAAGGGAAAGTTACAACTATAACTAATAAATTGTTTAAAAATCTGAGTTATTAAAAAAGTGTAAGAACTAGTACCTTTAAAAAACACCCACTGATTTAAAATGGGAAAGTAAATTTACCTGTGTAAAACTGTTTATTTTTACTATTATTGAACAATCTCTTCTCACGAGCATTGAAGCTTTGTGTAGACTAATTCTTTAAGGACAGCATGCCTCCTCTTTGTTAATTTCTTTGAAGAGCGGCAAGCTAACAAGCTTGATCTGCCTCCCATTTTCAGTGAAATAGCCAACAATAGCTCAAATGTTATTTTAAGTGACTATAACTGGAACAGTCAAACAAAAGGTCACCCATTTTACTGGCGTGGAAAAATACAGGATAGGCCTCCCAGCTTCTCAGGGTTGTTCAGTACTTTGTATGATCCAAGCAGAGCAGACTTTGACCTTAATACAAGTATCTTCCTATCTCCCCTGTCCATACATATTATTTGCAACTCAATTTTAGTCACTGTATGGTGACTTATATAAACAAATTTGATCTACTCCAGAAGAAAAAACCAAACACCTCCCAGCATACAAACTTAGAGTTAAAACAATCTTAAGTTTCAAATACATTAATTACAAATATATGTGGATTTTTGTTCTGTGAGTTACATCACAAAGTATTATTGAGTCAGCAGAAGCAACTGAAAAACAACTACATTAATAGACAGAAGGCCACTTCCTTTTTTTTTTTTTTCAAATACGTTGTTCACCCACAGAGCTTTAGGCAACTAAAATGTCAATGTGTATGGAATTTACTAAAATAGACTTAATGATCTCCAAATGACAGGAACAGCTATTTGGTTAGGAAAAGCAGAGTCATGGTTCACCTTCTGAAAATACTGGTTTGTTACTATTACTGTGGGCATCCCACACTGTCACCTTCATACCAAAATCTGTTTTTATTTATAGTGATAGTACAGCTTCTAAAGAGTCAATGAACCCATTTGTGTGTAAATTACAGAATTCTTGAAATCCTAAGCTGAAAAAAAACATCCCAGCTCTCCAAGTTTTTCAAGAAATATTTCAACGATTTCAATTTGATTTGCTGTGCTACAGCACCATTTTTGTCTCCAAGCCCCCTCCTTTCTATATATGAGGTTCTATGTTTGAAGTTCTTCCTGGCTGGATGACAGTCTTTTTCCCTTATCAAGCTCGTATTTCCGTCACTGACTTTATAGGATATGCACAACTCCTTACCCACATACATCAGATGGCGTTTTCTATGCCACCTATTCTTCCTTGCTCTTTGTAATAGGTCTAATCTGAGCAGCAGTTTCCCAAATTCCTCTAAATATAGGAAATTCTTTAAAGACATAAGTTACACTGTCAAACAGGTCTCTCACAGTAACTCTGTATTCCATGAGAATACTCTTACTTCCTACCTAGAATATCATCCCCAAATTATTGCCCCTGTGACATCCCTCCCATCATGCACACTGCAACAACCAACTGCATCCGCTTCATGACTCTCCCGCTTTCCATACTACCTTCCCTTTGCACACCAGCCTGGCAAGAGGCAGCAAATGCCATGATGGTTATTACCACAGGCCAACCGCAGAGGCACAGACCAGGGGGAACCCCTGTTCTTTGCCCAGTCTCTTCTCTAACCATCTGCCTGCTTCTGTAAGACCTGTACATGCATGCAACAGGGCTGGAGAACACTGCCCCTCTGCCAAAGTCAGCCAGGAATTAGGCAAGCGGTTCAGAAGTTACTGGCAGGGTGGGAGGACAGGCTAATGGACAGATGGATGGACAGATGGGACAATTGCATAAGCAACCTTCCCTCAAACTAAAATAAAACTTTGAAGTCCCACCTGTTCCACAAAGCATTTCATCAGCACTAGCCACTCCCCACTTCAAGGTTTTCTGTTTTATAATAGGCTATACTGCATAAAGTAGTAGCTTTAATCTATGGACTTCCTGGATCAACACATTACTGACTGTACATCATGATGTACAGCTACAGCACTCCATAAATAACTGCCTTTAAACACAAGCTGTACCCAAACAAGATTTCACAGTTAAGTAGAAAAAGAATGGTTGCATAAAAAAATTATAATGGCATGTAATTTAAAACATCCTTCTTGATAATAATGCCAGCAAGGAAAGGAGAAAGAAAACACAAGCTTTTGGGGTGGGGGGCTTTTGGGTTGGCTTTTTTTTCTCTCTTTTTGTGGTGGTTTTTGGTTTTGTTTTGTTTTTAAAGAAATAAAAAAATGTAGAGAAGTAAAAATAAAAACTACTACCAATTAAAGGAACTGCAAAGGCGTCTTGCATCTCAACAGCCTAAGACTGTGCGAAGGGATAGAGAAGAAGCTGAGCTAGATGAACAGATGGATCGGGAAAGTGTGAAGAGGTCCATAAGGTAGACTTAAGTTTTTAAATCCTGAAACTTCTGAAGCAAGCACAGACTCCTGGTAGGTGTTTTCATAAAAGGATTAGTTAAGGTGAGGGGGATTGGAGGTTTCTTTGGTTTTCTTTAAAGAAGCCTATAGATGTAGGTAGATAACAGCATACTATGTGCACATGTCTGGAGTGGCGGATCTGGGGATACTCCATCCTTGTCCGATACCCAAGGCAAGGAAGACTGGAAGCATTTTTGCAAAGGTTAAGCAAACAACCAGATGGCAACATTGTGGACGTGGTAGATTAAAAGTAGAAACAAAAATGCAGGGATATCAGAGTCAAAAGGAGAGGAAAAAAACCACCTGCTTCCACCAAAGCTATTTGATTCCTTCTACTCGGAATTCTCTTTTCAACTGCTCAAAAGCACATAATGCAACAGTGTCATTAAAATGAGTTGAGCAGGGATGTGTGTGCATTCCATGAAAAGAGAAGAATAATTTAATTTTACACAACTTCTTCCTAGTGACATTTTAGGAATAAACATACTTTTAGGAAAATATGGCTTTTAAGTAGGAGGTCTAACCAGAAAACATCCTGAGGACCCTCTTCCATCCCTCATGTCAATTATCACTTCAAAATACCCAATGCAATCCTATTAAAAAGAGCAGGAGAAAGTTGGTGATGGGGTATTCTATATTTATTAATAGATACAACCTCATTTCAGTAAACACTCACCTTGCAATAAGAAAGGTTATAATTAAAAGAAGTGTATGTTCTGAGATTCACAACTAAAAACTAGGAACATCAATTGTCACTGTTATGACAATTGCTTATTCTTTGACTAACAAAGAGCTGTAACTGTTAAATAACCCATAAGAAAAACACACAATTTTTGATCTCAAATGTACATAACAGTAAAAGCAAACATGTTTTAACGTATTATAAACCTATGCCTATCTCCTCTTTTACATCCCTAAAGTAAATTCTAACAACATAGAAAACACTTAAGAGCTGCCAGTATGTCTACCAACTATTTTGAACGACATGAATTTGAAACAATTATTCAGATGCAAGGTTAAAAACAATTTCATATACTATATGAGGTGCTGTATGCTTTGAAAGTTTTAAGATTTCCTCACCTCTGAAGAGGGTCACATAAAGTCAAATGGGCCCCAATCCTGCATACACCTCTCCATAAGCAATACAACTGAAGTTAAACACACACATAACTTACTACATCCGCACAAATATTTGTAGGGAAGGTTTAAGTGACTCCAGGGAACAAACAAATTTCCTGCAATTTGTTTTTAGCTACCGTAAAGTTTTACTGAACACACAGGTTAACAGGAATGCAGAACAAGTGCAATGGGTCTGACAAGAACATCTTCATGAAGAGCTAACGATGACATGTTCCCACCTTCCATGTACATTGGTTTTGCTATTAATATTTAAGAGAAAAAAAACCAAAAAACAAAAAAAACCCCAACCAACAGCAACTAAAAAAAAAAACAAACAACCAAAACAAAAAAATCCCTCAGACAAACAAAAAAACCAAACCACAACTCCCCATCCCCAAACCCCAAAGAAAAAAAAGAAAAAAAAAAACAGAAACAAAAACCAAAACAAACACAAACCCCCCCGCCACCCCAAAACTACCATCTTGGAAGAAGCTGAACAGACCAACTATACTAAACTTATTCATGGAAAATGCCTCTGACGAACCTGCAATTAACATGATATGCCGCAACATGCAAGATACTCTTACTGGGCATACTGAAATTTGTTTTAAGAGCCAATAGAGGGTAATATTCAAATCCTTCCAACAAACTTTTGAAGTTTATCTACTACAGCACTCCCATCAGAACACAGTTTCCTCTTCACCATCTAGAAATGTCCAGATGAAACAGGAGAGAAGAAAAAAAGAGCAGTGCACACCACTAAGCATCATGAGTCCACAACACTCCGGGCACACTGGACCTTCTGCCCTACCAACACTAGCACAGCGTTGATGCATTCTTAGGCAAATACAGGGAGCTTGTGAGAAGTGAATTACATAACATTTATGCAAAAAATAATATGGCCTTCTTTAAGATTAGGAAATGCAGCAACAAGTAGAAAGCTTATGAACATAAATTTACTGTGCTCTCAAGTTTAATTCAAAAGTTTCTGTGCTTTAAAGATAAATATATATAAGTGCAAAGTCCCACTTGCTAGTACAAAGCTTAAAAAGCTGGCAGTTGTTTTGCAGCTGCGAAATCAGACTGTTTTAACAAGTTAAAATATCACCCAGGCTATCACATGCAAGCCAAACAGAAGGACCTACATTCTCTAAGCCAGAGAGGGTGAAAAGACTGAAAAGCACTGAACTGATGTACATTCAAGTAGCTATTGAATTACTTCACACATAAGTGGGACTTTGCAGCTGAGGAGTTGCTCACTTCATAAGCACTAACTAAACTCACTCGAAGTAAACCAAACAGTGAAAAACTCCAGGCGATTCTATACCGGACAGATACTCCAGATAACTATCAATTTAGTAGGTACTTTAAAAAATCCATTTGAGGATAACAACTTCTATGAATCTGATGATGAGATCAGCCAAAACATAGTTCTAGAAAGAAATCATTGTAAGTGTACATCATTTCTCCCACTAAGACATGTACGGTTCCTACAACACAGTATGACTTTTAAACACTGACACCTAATCACGAAGAAAAGAGGAGAGAAAGGATTTGAAAAAAGTTTTGTTTTCATATTCAAGCTTCAGTAATGATTTTTTGATAGCTAATAGCTGAATAAATACTTCATTCTTCCGAACCTTGTAACCACACACTCCCCTCCTTTCAGCTGAATGAAGCAGCGTTACCATTAATATCAGTACTACTACAGTCATCTCTAAGAAAAGATTAACAGAGACAGTGATACAATTCACCAAAACAATGGAGCTCTATATGATTGGCATAATGAAGACTTAGTTACCACTTTTTTTTTTCCAGAAGAACTTTGTTTTTTGGTTTGGGGACTTTCCTTCTCCTTTTTTTTTTTTTTTTTTTTTTGNNNNTTTTTTGGTCAGGCAAGTATTTCTTGTGAATGCCACCTGCAGTAAGATTACATTCTTTTTCCAAACTGTCAGTGCTAAATTAAGTTATCCTATCTTTATAAAGAAATCAATTAGAGGATTAATTTTCAAGACATTAATGGGCAATTCCAACATGAGAAGGTTCAACAGGATTGTATTAGGAATTCAAATTTGAAGCCAAACTGGAACACACAAACATCTCTGCTGAAGTAATGTTAGAAAAATAAATCTAATTGCACTAAAGCTAGAATTAAAAGCTTTTGGAGATCTAGACACTTCAGTTTCACAGATACATATCACAGAAAGACATCATATAATAACTATCTATTCCATATGCATTTTCCTCATTTTAAGACACAGCAATAGGTTATTTTTACTCCACATCAGCTAAACATAACTTATGTCTCAAACTTCATATGAACATAGAAGTGGAACACAACTTACTTTTGAGCTCATACATTCAATTCTGAAAGTTACTTTGCCTAAAGGAAAGAGGCATGGAAGTTCCCTGAAAGCTAGTCTATTCAAATGAAATGCTCATGGTTGCTCCAGAGAAGGCAGGAAAAAAATACATGCAATATTTCTATAGCAACAGAGTTTAAGAGATGGAGCACCTTTTAAATTTATTTTGTTCTTTCATTGTGATTTAGTCAAGATACTCAACACAACTATTTCTGCTATGCTAAAATATCTTACTTAACAAAGGAACAAAGAAATACATTACCATCTTCTAATTTAAAAACGTATTTTTAAAAGCTGAATACATTAGCATTGTGAACATTGAGAAGCATAACATTTTTCCTTCATCTACATTTAACATTATGAAACTGCATAGATTCAGCAACAGGGTTGATGTTGTAACAGTGATTTCCTCAGTTTACTTATGTATCAATACTTGTTTTAATTTATATTAAAAAATTAGTTCTTATTCCTTCTGCTGCAGAAAGTTGGCATAACCATTCACAAAAAAAATCTCTATCCAGATACTAATGCATTATAGTTAGAACACAAAATTTGGAACCAGGAAATAAACTCTGTTATTCACTATACTACTTACAGTCTTCAGTGACAGCAAGTCACTGATCATTCTCATGTTAGAAGTAACATAAGAATGCCGATGTTCGAAAGTAAAAATCAAGATAAAAATACAGTCATTAGGTTTAGCTCATGAATAGCGCTAAAATTCTTTTAAATTCTCAAATAGAATCTATGACTATGACAAATATAAGGCATTCTTGTTCCTTTCACATGTTGAGCACATAGTTCACAATGACTTCATTTATCCGCCACGTCTACATTTTCAGAGTAGTTCTCTCTCATTTTTTCATGACCCACGTTCATAGTCTCTGCAGAATAAGCATATAAACACAAGAAAATACTCATAAATGAGAACACGTATCTTATCCAGAGCTTAAATAGCACCTATGAAAACTGTTGGCTGGGGTTTTTTTCTGTCCAGATTTGTACTGCTGAGTGTTAAGTGTTTGAGAGAGACTGAAAGCCAATGCTTACATGTGAACAGTTTTCAAGAGTTTCCATATATAGTCAGTATTATAAATAGCTATTTTTATAACAGCACTGAACTGACTTTTCGTTATATAGAGAGAGGGTATTTTCTGCATACAGAAATTATTCTGTTATTCTACCTTGTGCTTGCAGTTTTAGCTCTCTTCCCACTCACACGGTCCTGCTCTATTTCCAATGGAAAAAGCCACTGCTACTGTCAAACCACACTGGCACTACAGTTCACAGAATACCAGGCTGGAAAGGAACTCAAGGATCATCTGGCCCAATCTTTCCAGGAAAAAGCACAATCTAGACAAGGTGGCCCAGCACGCTGTCCAGCCCTATCTTACAAGTGTCCAGCGCTGGGGAATCCACCGGTTTCCTGTGAAGATTATTCCAATGGCTAACTGCTCTCATTGTGAAAATTTTCCTCATGTCCTGTAATACCCCCAGGAATAACTCGTACCTATCACCCCTTATCTTTTCCATGGGACTCCTTGTAAAAGGGAGTCTTCCATCTTCTTTGTAGCCACTCTTTAAATACCAGAACATGACATTAATTAGATCAGTGCTCCAGTAACACTTTCCACCGAACTAGCCCAAAACTATTTCATAAAGAGGTCTCTCTACACTGACCACAGAGTTTTTCACATTTTCGTTTAGCTGCTTCACTAGTAAAGAAGGCTTATGAAATTGATAATCTCAAGGATTTTGCTAGGAACATAGACCTACAGTAAGCATTTCAGTACTTAAATCTCAAAGTGTATTTTGCCCCAAACATTATTAAACTAAACTGATACGATCTATGAAAACGGACCAGCAATTTCTTTGTTTCAACACCAAGTTTCGAAAACTAAGGCAGTGCACATCAGCTGTAACACTAACAGGTTTGTTATGACTCTCATTTTAAAGTCAGAAGACAAGAATCAAAACAAATTTCTAGTTTCAACTTCCATAAAATTTAAATCTAAAACACAGGAAAAAAATCTTTAACATAAGTCAACTATGGATTATATATCAGATTCATTAAAATTGTCAACATTAAGTTAAAAGCCAGGCATAACACAAATATCTTTTACATGTGTATTTTTGAACAAGGATAACTGTTTTTAACCACAGGTCTAAGCACTGGCTGAAATTAATTCAAAAGATCCAGTTCCAAAATATGGTATAGCATTTGCTCCTTGCAGTGCTTGATTTCTACATCTTTAGATTTCTCCCTGTTCCTATAAAGTGTGGTCTTTCACCCACTGTAATCTATCATCCAGTTCTTCTATATGCTAGAAAAATCTAAGGAGCTAGATCCAGGTAACAAAGACTTTGATACAATGTTGGGTTACTTCCCTAAATACTACAGTTTTAGGTAAACACTGACAAACAAGGCCATACTCCTGAGAGTTATTCAATGCAGATGCTTCTTGAGGCAGAGAGCTCTCTCCTTGAAGAACATCTTGCCAGAAGTACAATGGGGGAGATTTTCCTTCCTACTGCCAAATGAGGAAAATGAGAGAAATTTTAAACACCCACACAATTAGAGGTAGTATTTAAGTCTGTACAATAGAAAAGGCCAATACTTCTATTACTCAGTCCACCTATTAAAAATGGCACTTAGCGTTTCTATTACACACAAGTATAATTTCTAAAAAGCTTCCTATTTTTTTCCCAGCTGCAGATCTATCTGCACACACACGCTAAGACAAGAACAATCGTAAAGTTCATGGTCTTTTTAGGCAAATCCAACAGACTTATCTGAAATTTAAAATTTGACACACACTGAGATCTGGGGGAGAAATAGTTAAGTGTATGCATAGATAATAAAATGCAGTGGGAATTGTAGATTGTAGGAGCCAACGGGCCATAATGAGCTGGCAACATACAATTTGATCACTCATTGCAATGGAAGCTGGTGGTGCTCAACACCTCTCTGAAAAGCAGCAGAGAGGCATGAGGACAACAAAAGAAACTAAGAGGACAATTTTAAACTTCTCTCCTGCAATACTGCAGAACCCGATGGCCATTCGTGATTGATCTGCATTTATCAGTATGCCAATGATTTTCTTAAGTCTTCTCTGTTGTACATTTTCTTACAGCCCATTTGAGACGTTCCATAGCTTTGCTAAATAAACGTGTATTTGCAATAAACAACTCTCCCGGATGCGACGGTGACTAATGTATTACCATCTTGACAAGTCTGCAGAGTACACGACAGGTAGCAGCTTCCCTCACCCAAGGCACCGCGCAGAGAAATATGCACGATCATTACTAATTTCACTATGGCAGTGTCAGGCTGTTGCTGCCTCAGACATCTACCTGCCGCAGCCATGGTCGGCAGTGCACGATGCAGACAGGAGGAGGATCTCCCACAGCAAAGCTGGAGTAGTTCAGCAACAGCAACAGCGCGCAGAGCCCTCACGCACATAAAGAGAATGGAACAGGAGCTGAGCTTATTGCTCTTCCAGCTCTAAAAGAGGCATTGCTGCAGACACAGCAAGCCCTGCCTGAAAAAAAATCCTTCTCCCTTCCATACGCTCCAAGGACAGCAGCCGAGTTTTCCCTGCCCACCGACCAATATAAAAGATGAAAGACGAGAGCGGAAACAAGGAATAGCCCAGCAACGGGAATCCCGGCATCCCTCATCTTCCTAGCGGCGCGAGGCGAGGAACACCCTTCCCTCCTGGGTGTTGTCCCCTCCGATGCTCCATCACCACCTGCATACCTCGTAACAACTACGGCGTCTTCTCGCAACTGGGCACCGACAACGCACAAGCCCAGCAACAGGGCGACTGATTAAAACACAACCCAGAAAAAAAAAAAAAAGGAAAGAA